>CM076614.1:18669928-19015797 GCA_038502775.1 Hippodamia convergens | reverse complement strand
AGAACCATGAAAAATTTTATTAACTAAAGATCTCGGGTACCCGTTTTGACACAAAATAGTCGCTTGTTGTTTGAAATTTTTCGAATGAAAAGATGCATCAGACAAATCTAGAATTTTCCGCTTAATTCCCCCGACAACTGCAATTTTCTGGATGTTGAATGTAGCGAATTGAAATGTAATGTTCGGTGGGATGCCATGGGTTTCGAATACAGGTCAGTTTTCACACCAGCACCTTCTCTTATCAACAATAAGTCCAAGAATGGAATCTTACCATCTATTTTCCATCTCATGGGTAAATTGGAGGTCACCGTGGAAGCTGTTGAACGTTGTCAACACCTCTTTCCAGTTTATTACTAGGTACCGACATAATTATATCGTCCACGTAGACAAAGACGAACGGTATGTGAAAATCTAAGACAGAAAGAACGAACTGACTAAGCATTTTATAACCAATTCTGCCAAGACTGGTGAGGCGGGGTTGCCCATAGCTGTACCTCTCACTTGCGCGTAAAATTTTCCGTTGTATTGAAAATAGCTGTTTTTAAAAAGGAATTCTACTGTATCCAACAACACATCAAGTGGGACACCAACCAGATTCTCATAAATAGCCCAATTATCACGTATCAATCTCTCCACTAAATCTTGCGGTATATTTGTGAAGAGTGATTTTACATCTACACTTATAAGAACATAATCATCCGGTATATTATTTATGATATTAATCTTAGTGATGAGGTCATATGAATTCTTGAGCGAAAACGGAAACAAGTGTCTGATCCTATTCAACACGGTACACAAGAACTTGGAGACATTATAAGTTGGCGAATTACAACATGAAACCACCGGTCTAAGTGGATTTCCCGTCTTGTGTATTTTTACCAAGCCATAAATCTTTGGTGGAACCGAATTATATTTTCTCATTTTCCTAGCTTCCATTTCAGAAACCAACGAAAAATTTTCTAATTTTTTGATCAATTTGTTGGCCTTATTTTGAACTCCAATAGTTGGATCGGCCCTTAATTGCTTATAAGTTTTTGTATCAGACAACAGATCCAACAACTTACGATCATATTCATTCCTATTAATCACTACAGTCTTATTTCCCTTATCCGAATTCACTACGCAAATATCAGGGTTGAAATCAAGAAATGCTTTAGTTTTTTTAAACAAAAACATAAGGTACTTATGGAATGGATCAAGAGAAGCACTGTTTTTTAATTTCTTATAATAACTGTGTACTAAACCACAAAGCGATGTTCTTAAGTATTCTTCATTCTTCATTTCTACATTCAAATGATCTTGACCAAGAATGAAACACTCAATATCTGACATCAAATCCAACCACGGAAAATCACCCTTGCCATAAGGAAGAGAAAACTTAGGGCCCAATGATAATATCTTCTCAACAAAATCAGGGAGATGTCTATCAGTTAGGTTAGCTATCCAACACGATTGTGTAGTTATCTGTGGAGTCACCGAGAGTTTGGTGAGCTGGTGAAACTTTCTCACATTACAATTTTTAACACGCTCAAATATCGACTTGAAATATCTTTCCTGATGTTTACAAAAATTATCAACTATGACCTTAGGAACAGAATTATTAACACAATTTTTATGGTATGAAATGTTACTTTTTAACCTATTAATTTTCCAATTGACAATCTTAATCTCAAGATTAAGAATATCATGTCTCAGCTTACTCACTATTCTTGACACTCTACCGGTATAAGGATGCTTTTCTTGAAATAAGGAGTAAACGCACTTCACTTCATTAACTATGTGTTTGGGATATATACCACTTTTTCTGCATCTCAGTAGAAAAATTCTGTTGTTAATGGCTCGTGCCAGCTTTTTGTTATCCTTGGACCACTCCTTAAAATGAACCACCATATTCATACCAAATATCGTCATGATCTGATTGAAGAACCCCATGTCGAGGAATATATGACCAATATAATCTAATGTATGTAGGAATTATCGTCCCAAAAACTAATGAAGAACACAGATATCAGTCGTAAGGAACAGTTATTCTAAACTTTATTCACCAGCAACGTTTCGAGAAACAATTCTTCTCTTCTTCAGGCTAAAATGACAAAAAATGATATGAACAATAAATGGGTCAAAAATACAAGGAAAAATAAAGCAATTACAACAAACAGCAGCGTAAAAAGCAATGAAAAATTACAAATCACGAAAGAACAGTGAAAATACAGAAACACGTCAATGACAAGGAAAATGTCAGAAAGAAAAAGGATAAACAGAAAATTCACCAACTCACCTTATGAATAATGATCTAAAAATCATCTGAATGATTCAAACTCGTTAAATGATGGTAATAAATATAAAATACGAAGGTTCATCTCGAGTTATCAAATCAACTTGACGTATAGGTAGATATGGGTTCACAACTGTGAATGAAAGAACAATGAACCTCTCCCATTCGCCAACTTATAATGTCTCCAAGTTCTTGTGTACCGTGTTGAATAGGATCAGACACTTGTTTCCGTTTTCGCTCAAGAATTCATATGACCTCATCACTAAGATTAATATCATAAATAATATACCGGATGATTATGTTCTTATAAGTGTAGATGTAAAATCACTCTTCACAAATATACCGCAAGATTTAGTGGAGAGATTGATACGTGATAATTGGGCTATTTATGAGAATCTGGTTGGTGTCCCACTTGATGTGTTGTTGGATACAGTAGAATTCCTTTTTAAAAACAGCTATTTTCAATACAACGGAAAATTTTACGCGCAAGTGAGAGGTACAGCTATGGGCAACCCCGCCTCACCAGTCTTGGCAGAATTGGTTATGAATTGCTTAGTCAAGTTCGTTCTTTCTGTCTTAGATTTTCACATACCGTTCGTCTTTGTCTACGTGGACGATATAATTATGTCGGTACCTAGTAATAAACTGGAAGAGGTGTTGACAACGTTCAACAGCTTCCACGGTGACCTCCAATTTACCCATGAGATGGAAATAGATGGTAAGATTCCATTCTTGGACTTATTGTTGATAAGAGAAGGTGCTGGTGTGGAAAACTGACCTGTATTCGAAACCCATGGCATCCCACCGAACATTACATTTCAATTCGCTACATTCAACATCTCAGAAAATTGCAGTTGTCGGGGGAATTAAGCGGAAAATTCTAGATTTGTCTGATGCATCTTTTCATTCGAAAAATTTCAAACAACAAGCGACTATTTTGTGTCAAAACGGGTACCCGAGATCTTTAGTTAATAAAATTTTTCATGGTTCTGATCACTCAACTCGTGAACAGTCGTCTGCAAATAATTCTGAAAATGAGAGTTTAAGATACTATAAATTAGTTTACATTCCAAAATTGAGCCAGATGTTGATTAGGATGATGAAAAGAACATCTACTGTTGTGGTATCTTATTATAAAAAAACAGTAAAGAGACTGTTTTCGCGTTTGAAAGACAGCGATCCCCTAATGAGACAGTCAGGTTTGGTCTATGGGGTTAATTGTTTGGATTGCGATGCTATTTATGTAGGACAGACGTGTCAATATTTCGGGTCCAGATTGAGACAACATCAGTTAGACTGCGAGAAGAAATCTGAGGCAACTGCCCTTTCTCAACATGCTAAGAATGAGGGACATCTTTTCGATTTCGACAATGCGAAGATTCTGACGAAGGAGACCAATTGGTTTAAGCGTTGTTTCAAGGAGATGCTATTGATAAGAAAACACCCCAATTCTGTTAATTCGAGGTCTGATATTGGTTCGCTCAGTGTTGTCTATTCTAATTTGATAAACGAGATGAAATGAATAATGTTTTTCTAGAGTGCACACATTGCGACCGCGTATGGGAGAGGTTCATTGTTCTTTCATTCACAGTTGTGAACCCATATCTACCTATACGTCAAGTTGATTTGATAACTCGAGATGAACCTTCGTATTTTATATTTATTACCATCATTTAACGAGTTTGAATCATTCAGATGATTTTTAGATCATTATTCATAAGGTGAGTTGGTGAATTTTCTGTTTATCCTTTTTCTTTCTGACATTTTCCTTGTCATTGACGTGTTTCTGTATTTTCACTGTTCTTTCGTGATTTGTAATTTTTCATTGCTTTTTACGCTGCTGTTTGTTGTAATTGCTTTATTTTTCCTTGTATTTTTGACCCATTTATTGTTCATATCATTTTTTGTCATTTTAGCCTGAAGAAGAGAAGAATTGTTTCTCGAAACGTTGCTGGTGAATAAAGTTTAGAATAACTGTTCCTTACGACTGATATCTGTGTTCATATCTGCATTAATTTTTGAATGTAAAAATTTCAAAGTTACAAACAGCATTTTGCTGTTTTTTTTTTTTTCTGTTCGACTAGTGTTTAACAAAATGATGCTGTCCTTGTATTCTGAAAATTTAGCTCTCAAAAATTCTCGGACATATCATAGAAATTCATCGTTTGTTCAGATTATCATTTGATTACTGCTGACCAGACTAGAATAGAAATTTTCGAAAAAAAAGCTTCGATGCAAAAACAATTCTCTTCAGATCGCAACAATTTGTAAAATTGAATACATGTTTAAAATTTCGAAACACAAAGCACCTAGAGCTTGTAATAGATCTGTTTTTTTTTCAAGAGACTCAGAGATCCGACGAAGAAAATCCACCAATGGATTATGCATCCATTGATTTTCTGTTTGCTTAAATCTAGGCGTTCAGCTGTTCTGATTAATCGTTGTCACAAAAATTTATTCTGTTTATTTTTCTACCATAATTATTGTAGAATTTCAGAGTTATAGAGAATATAGTTCAATTCAAAAGCAAAATTTGAAGGACAAATCAAGGTGTTGTGAGGGCTGAATCCTGCTGATTCGGATTTGTTCCACTTCTTTCGAAATCGAGTCAACAAACATCGAAAGAAAAAATATTCGAATGCATTCATGTTTGGAGCTATCCCTAATTGCGATAGATAGCTAAAAGGACGTCAAACGTTCAACAGAGAAAATTTTTATTTGTGCCTTTCTGCGTTCACATTTTGAATCATTGACCACTTCAATCCCACGTTATCCATCATCTGCGCCTATATGGAACTCCACAATTAGCAACTTTGATGGTGGCGGACAACAATGTCTCGCGTTTCAGCTTTCATCGTATATCGCCCTTTTTATATTCATAATGCTGCTTTCAGGTAATTCAAAGCTTATTTTTACGAGCTAATTACTTTAATGGAATCTACTTGTCAGCTTTTCAATTAAAAACAGGGCGGCAATTAGCTGGATTCGGTTACTCGGTGGCTCTCATTACGATCCCTGGTTCGGATTACACACGTATGACTGTTTACCATCTCTGGAAGATGATGAACAACAATTCTACTAACAATAGAATTTCTGTGTGATGATGCCACGAAGGCAGTAAGGCAGAACGAAAAACTAACGATCAGGCAACATGGGTCGTTTTCATCATATATAATTTCGCTGAATTCTCAAGACTATCTTGACCACTGATATCCACAATATAAATTTGACTACATACTGGGAGTATATACCTCATACAGTGTATGACAAGTTCGCTCTCCTCTAAAGGGTTTTCGAAGGGGATATCAGCAACCTTGTTGCACATAAACAATTTTCAGTGGGATACTTATGGTCTACTTTGGTATAGATGAAATTGCTCTGATAGATATGTTTACGAAGAATCTATTGACGTAGGCTGAATAATTCGTTTTCGTGATGTAATACCCTTGAATTAATTTTGTTTCAACTACAAGAAATGAACAAGAGTGATAACGACAATACTTATTTTAATATAGATAGATATTGTGACCTCAACAATAAGAGAAATTTATTGAAATATTGTCTGGGAGGTCTTTGCATTATCCTGAAAACTTAATTTGTGTTTTATCTCCCAGTCCTTGAAACCAGAAACAGTGAACAAAAAGAAAACACTTCGAACTCTTTAGCGCAACGTTTCGGAGTCAGATCAGACTCCTTCGTCAGACAATTACTAGTTTTCATTAAACTTCGTAGAATCGAGACGATTCAAATTGTTTGACGAAGGAGTCTGATTTAGACTCCGGAATGTTACGCTTAAGAGTTGAAAGTGCTTTCTTTCGGTTCATTGTTAGGCAAAAATTTGTTCTTCTATAGTTTTGGCTTTTGACAAATTAGTGCTCAAATTTTTATGCAGAGGCCTTTCTTATATCATTCCAAAATTTTTTCTAATTGTTTCTTGTTTCAGAGACTCGGAGAAAACCGACATCAAGTTTTCAGGAAAATTAAGATAATTTGTCCGAATCTATGCCCACTATGTTTTGAACTGAAATTATTTCAGTTATTTATATTATTTCAATCATGAAAACTTGGATGAGAAAAAAAGCAATGTGATGTAGAATAAAGGGTGTCTCAGTGAAATCAAATAATGGATGATTAGTTTTTCCTATTCATCAATGTTTCAAAAATGTTTCGGGTATTACCTCCGTGAAAGAATTTGTTTCCTCATTTCCAACAAAAAATTTACAATATTCAAAATTTTCATAAATTAGCATTCTCTATTTACTCTTGAGAAGAGGTTTCCTTGAATTTCTGGTACATTTCTGAGAAGTAATTGAAGGAATAGAATTGTCATACTGAAAATAACTGAACGATGTGGAAGATATTTTTCATAAAAAGGAAATGCATGATATTAAAGAAAAACTATTCTACAAAAATCGTTTCTTTCAAAAAATAAGTTTCACGGGATACTACATTTTTTCTATGGATTTGCAGACCTCAAAAATGTTTTGTTAAGGTGAAATATTTCAGGGACTGGGATTAGGTAGAACAACGTAAATATTTAAAATCGTTGAAGAACACACGAAACGTTTTACTCAATATATCTAGTAGTGAGGCAACAACGTATCAGAGAAGTAGAAAATGATTGTTGAGCCGATTTTATGAAATGGAACATTGTCTGTATTTTCAGTTCGAAAGAGGATGAAGGCGTACAGGGTTGGGAGGCTATGAATTTGATTTAGAGACACAGAGGTCCTGAATTTTTTTGGGATACCTATTTATGTTATTACTTCAAGTACAAAGTTCAATGTTCTTGCATAAGAATGAACTAGTTCCAAACTGTTGGCTGCTTTCTACAGAAAGGAGAATTAATGATTGGCCCTCCACTCTTGGATCAGCATTTCCGCGAAAGAAAGAAATAATTTCGAAACGTTATCCGTTAAAATTGGCCGAACAGTTTCGCTCCGTTGGTTTTTCAGCGAAAAACAGCAATATAACGATCTATTACCAACATAATGACTGCTTCTCCAGCTATCATTTTGCGAATACAGAAGAACGTAATCTATATATTTTTAATTGTCATTTCCTTTCTGCCCACGCTCGCTTCTGGTATTATTGAATATGATCATTGTGCCATTTATATGATAATTGTCGGGTAGCTGGAATGAAACCTAATGAATATAGTTATTGTACGATTTGTGTATCTTATTCGACTAGGTTGCATTGTTTGTAATATCCAGTTGGTGTATAAATAAATAACAATGCACACCCGACCTTCAAGTACCCTACTCGTCTGGCGGAGGCTTGATCCGATATTTCGAGAAAGGTTTTCATTTTGAAAATAGGATTTAAAATTTCATTACCTAAATGATCAAACTTTTTTCGATCTTTTAGTTCTTCATGTACATATGAAGTCACAATATTCTTTTTAAGATTATACTCAATATTGAGTGTTTTGAAATTAATCATCTTTTTATTCGCTTTTGAATATTCAACGATTTTCCGAAACAGTTGGTCAGATGAGGAAAAAGAATTTCAAATTCGCCCATGATAGTTTTTCTCCTAAGAACTGGTATATCCTGATTTCTTCGTGAATACACAAGTGACAAGCAAGCATGACAAGGGCAATTCCACCATGTTGTACAGAAGAGGATGAATAGTTTGAATTCGATGAAAACATTATAGGTTTTATACCCAGACGATTGTACAGAAATCATGCTTTTTCTAACACATCTTGGTTTGTGTGATCATGAGAAATTTACAGTTTCATGTCTGCGTCGAACATCAACTTCTTCTGGCAGAAACGGTATTCAGTATGTTTGGGCTAAAACGTGGAAGAGTACATCTGTTGATGAAAAATAATCAGAGGACAATATATCTTGAGAAAATGAAGCTTCAAGAAAGAAGGTACTCCAGAAGATTCTGGATTTTCTTCACATGATTTCCATCAGAGAAAAACGAAATATAAATTCATGTTTAATCAAGGGTTGCATCAGGAGTTTTTCAGTCTTTGGGTACCACTTGTACCAACTCAGTCACAGAGCAACGTTGTGAGAAGTCTTGCTTCCCTTCTTCAAGCTAATGAATATGCAATCATGTTTTAATACGAGCAAACTTTTTATGAATGAAATTTTCTTGCATTGATAATTGTCTGTGCTAAATTCTCCAGCGTTTCCTGATGCTCAGCAACTGTGAAGAGTCCCAACGCATCAACGTTCAATTCGCTCTGAACATTAAAGATCGCAACGACAGAGGGGGTAACTGAATCGTAACCCAATACGGCCAACAAAAAAATAACAATTTCCCTTAACAGGCTTATTCAATCACGAAACACTCGAAATTATATTCAAACCAGACGCACGCATAAACAAATCCAATTAAGGGCGCATTTATTCTGACAAGCGACCCTCCCCTACTGACTGGTCGCATATGTGTTGCCGGAACCGGCGGGTAAAGGGGAGACCGTTTCGCCAAGGGTGGGTCGCTTGCACAGGAATCGAAGCCTCAATCGGAGCGAAAATTGGGTAGGGTTCGAAATTTTGTGGTTCTACAAGATTGGTGGACCATCACACTTCAAGAAATCAAGAATGTGGAACTTAAAAGTCGAAAACTTCAATTTAAAAATGAAATTCTCATAAAAAATAATATTACAAAACACTTTAGAACTGAAACACCTTTTTTGCAGTGATTGTAGAAACTGAACGATATAAGGAATCATTTCAATTTAAATGGAACAGAAAAGCTACCAAGTAGTCACTACCAGGTGTTTGACGGCCGCCTAATAGTTCCTTCAGTATGTTCCTCACATAAACTTTTTCATGGCAGATTGTTTCATCATCACATTTACAACTAAATGATGCAAATATTAATGGTTACAATATAACTATCAATTCATTCAAATTACAAGAAAACATACAAATAGAGTAATGTATGGATAATCCGAACGGAAAGTTGGCACGACCCGTTCTGTTTATCAAATCATTCGGATTACAGGAATGATATTTAATGATTTGTATAATCCGAACACGTTTGTTGTAGATTCATTTCTAGGGAGAAATTGGCGCGTGTCAGACTTTCTGTTTTGAAAACCATGTACACTCTCCGTCAATAAATTCCAGACAGGCAAAATTTTTGTCGAATTCAACACCTTTTATCTTTTTTTCGTGGTTCTCCGATTTTATTCAAATTTCCACCAGGTGAAGTATTGGGTCTTGTTATATTAACCTGGAATTTACTTTGCGAAAATACCTTTAGTTCTTCCGTTAAACAGGGTGAAACAAAACCTTGTTTTATACCTTTCATTTCTAAACAACCTGTGGTGACTTCGAGGCAGAAAATTTGATATAATTCAGTTTCAATTAGAAGTGTGACCATTTCTTAACAAAATGTTTTTTTATTTAACTCAGTAGCTGCTTTGAAAAAAAAAAGATACACATTTCCGAATACAGTGTTGCATTTTTTCAATTTTTATAACAATTCAAAACATTCAAATACCTTATGGACTAGTAAACATGAACAAACATATGAAAATTAATAGCGTGTTTTTCCACCTCGATTTCTCATCACACTTCTACCATACGACGTGGCATACTTTCAATGCATTCTTCTGGGGGAATATTTTCCCGTTCTTCGAAAAAGGCTGTTCGTAAATCGGGAAAGGTGTTGGGCTGCCGATTTCGAACATGTCTACCTAGCATTCGCCTCTTCAAAGTATTCTGTTATAACCCGAGCTACATGAGGCCTAGCATTGTTCTGCATTAACAGAAATTATTGCTTCCCCCAGTAGCAATGCGTGAATGCATTGAAAGTATGCCACGTCGTATGGTAGAAGTGATGAGAAAGCGAGGTGGAAATACAGGCTATTAATTTTCAGATGTTTGTTTAGGTTTACTAGTCGAAAAGGTATTGTAATGTTTTAAATTGTGATGAAAATTGAAAAAATGCAACACTTTCTTTGAAAATGTGTATATTTTTTCTTAAGCAGATACTGACGTAAATCAAAAAACATTTTGTTAAAAAAGGGTCACACAAATTAAAACTGAATTTTATCAAATTTTCCGCCTCAAATTCACCCCAATGTGTACCTATATTCTTAAATTTACTTACGCCTAGCAAAAGAATAGGACTGTGGGCGTTCGGATTGTAGAATTCGAGCTATTCGGATTATACATCATTTTACCAATTGGGGCAGTTCGAATTGTATGTTCGGATTATCTATACATTACTGTAATATTCATATATACCTTTATGAACACTGTTGATTAAAATTGCTTCGAGTATTTACTAGTGTGAATATGTGAACACCCATATATGCCGTACTTGCCTTCAATAACTCTTCATTTAACTGATTGATATTTTGTCTACTTATATATTTTCCTGATTTACTGATTTTTTTCTGCTTTCTCATTCAAATTGAAGGGAAATGTAGTACACCTTTCGTTTCCAATTTCATAAATGATCCATTTTACCATAATGTCCTTCTTAATTGATTATTTTCATTATATTTATGTTGTCAATACACGAGTTCTTTCAGAGCCAGGCTTTTCCTCAGCTCTACACCAATTTCAATTGTGATTGTGAAATTGTTAATTATTCAGAAAACATCATTTGTATTTCAGATTAGTCGATTGTATTTCAGAATCGAATGATATTCAGATTTGACAATTGAATTTCAGAAAATATTGAATGAAATTCAATTGAATTATCCGAAATACATTTGACATTTTCTGAAATTCGATGGACTAATCTGAAATTCAACTGACGCTTTCTGAAATTGACGTGACTGATCTGAAATATACTTGACAATTTCTGAATTACCCTTGAAAATGGTGTGTAGTCATACGCATGGTCAGATAAAGGCTTGAAATCGCATCTACTTTCCCCATTATTACAAATGCGAATATTCAAACAATTTCAATGAAAAATAATTCACAATCAAATTTTAGAGACAAAATTTCAGAGGCCTCTACGTTTTAAGAGTCCAGATATAAACACTGAGATAATGACCTAGTGACCATAACAAATTTGTGCGTGTTTTCTGCTCCATCTTCAATATTCAAGAAGCACGTAGGTAAGTTCCTTCTTCTCGTCACACATCCTGCGCCAGCTCGATACATAAAAATTTAACACTAATCAATTAGCGGCGAACAGCCGTTGCCTCGGCAATAATTAACACATTTCAGCCGGAGTCATAATATATTTAGAAGCAATTAGGACCGTAATTTGTTGCACTTGTTCCAGGCGTGAAATGAATTATTTCAAAATAACTACACTCATTGTTCCCGTACATATACGAGATAATTAAAATCACCAAGTGCTGGGCCGGGCGTAATTGGTCCAATTTGGAAGATGCCGAGTATGAATTGATTATCAAATATTCAGGTTTCGGATCCTTCCCGAGTTGGCTGAACTGCTGCTAACTGCGAGTTGGTTGCCTGGATTTCATTAATACAATAATGTGTATAACTTTACGCGCCGCCGGTAATGGCGATCGCAGCTTAAAAGTGGATGGTTGGAGGCTGGAGGTTGCTGAGGAGGCGCTGATTATCTCTTCTCTCTAATGAAGGCTTTTTTCGAGATACCGATTCGAGAATTCCACATGTTGTCGGTCTTATGGAAGACCAACATAAGATCAATAATGAAAATATTATTTCAGAATTAGGCATTTAAAACACTATTATTTTTTCAGAACTACATACATGTAAATCTCTTTTCGAAAGCTTGAACTGATAAATGACAAAAACCAACCTTATAACGAAACCTAGAGCCGAAAAATCTTGACCAACCAATTGAAAAAGAGTATCTTTTCTGCAGTGAACACATTTTGCTCCACGGGAATTGTTGTAATCCTCTGCCGATAATCATGAGAACAATTTAAAAATGATTGAATTATTAATTGCATCTTGCCCCACGATATTTTATCGATTAATTATCGCTAATGGCATTTCTAATTGGGTACATGATTAAATGAAATGTTTCATTATTACTAATGATTTATAGGATTCTCGTAGTTATCGCCGAATGACAAGGAGGATTGGCTTATTGGCTATTTGCTTCGATCGAATGGGCAAGAACGCGTCATATTATCAAAGCGACTTCTGGGAATTATAGCGCAAAACTCGATGATTAAGTTCTCATTACTTGGAGTTTGTGTTGTTTCTTCGGTTCGACCGTAGCAGCTGAACAGAATGGAATGAATTCGATACCCAAGACTATCAAGACCAATTAATCATTTCCAATTTAATTTTAATTAAATTCCTCCATGGTCACTCACGAGATTGACTCATATGGGGGAGCGGTATAATTCTATATTTATACGACATATTAGGGCCGAAAAAGTCAATTTAACACGAAATCTGCATCATTAATGTTCCTTAGGAATAACGCAATACATCGACGAAGACCAATAATCTAATCATAGAAGGATTCATCAGAAACATTTCAAACATTGACAATTTGGCGTTATCATAAATTTAATCTGTCACAACCAGTATCCCTTACTCGCCGTTAATTCGTTTTTATTTTTCCAACCACTGAAAATAAAAAGTTAGTTGGTGACAAATCTGTTTTCTTGAATTTTTTATTCAATAGGTACTAAGAAATATTGTTCACTCGGTAAATCAAATTCGATTGATAACGAGAACAGGATATTTTTGAGGTATGTCTGATGCCTGGAAGAATTTTATATTTACGTGTGATATTAGCAACTCATTTTATGACTGAAAGTTACAGTAATCAGTTGCTGCGAACTGGAAAAAATGTAGTTTAACAATTTCATCTTGTATAGAAAATAACAAATGTTCATTTCTTTCCTATAACGGGGAGGACCCACAGACATTATAGCTAGATTGTTTTATGTTAAGATATATTTCGAATTATCGAGATCGATTGTTGATTTTCGACAGGTTTTTAGTATCTACTTGGACAACCCTAACCTAGGATTCATATCAGTCGAATGAACTGCTAAAAATGAAGGCAAGAAGGGATGTAAACCATGATGAAAGTTTCGTTTTTGAAATTTTCGATAACAGTTCTGTTATTTATTAATTATTGTAACTGAAAAATCGAGTCAAAAATAATCCTAAACGAACATATCAAAGTTGATTAGAAGGAAATTAAGAAACTTCAACAAATATCCCACAGTGATGTAACTAACCGTAAAATTGCAAGTGTCGAAACTGAACAGTTTTTGTCGAAATGATATCAAATTACGTTTCTGGCTCGTGCAATTAGTATCTATCAATCGATTTGTTCCAGAAGTATGAAATTAATTATTGACTAATTTCCTCTCGGAGTGAGAACCAGTCCGGTAGCTACCACACGCAATTATTTTCGAAGCAATTCCCACTGTTGGATTTCCGCTGTAATGATAGAATGAAGTAGGTACTAGTGAATGAAATCGATTTCAGCGTTCTTTCTATAAAAACGGTTATTTTATCTTCGCGAAATGATTGAAAGCGGATCGTGTGAAAAATTCGGAATTTACGAAGTAAAAATATAATTTGTTCGCAATGAGTTGTGAAATGGTTAATCGAATAACAAAAACCTCAGCGGAAAATTATCACTGTTGGATACACCAATTCAGAATTCAATTTCCGTTTATTTGAGTTTTGCCATATTCTTGAAGATTTGTTCAAATAAAGGCAGTTTGAAGCGTGGCTGAAATAAGAAATAGGCAAAATGAAATTGAACAATCTATGTGAAAACATATGTTTGTTTCATACAGGTATAGGAAATAAAATATATACATATAAGCTAAAAATCGAGCAAATAATGCATGAATAAATACCTCACCTTTCATAAAAATTTCCCAACCATTTTTACTTGCAGAATCTTCATTGTCACATTTCAGTACTCAAAGACAAGAAATGCTGTTTGAAATTTTGACTACCTGTTTTAAGAACAGAGCCTAGATGTATAATATTGCATATTTCAAATTTTTCGAACAAATTCATTTTCGCACAAATCAGAGCATTTCCACAAAAAAAAACTACAACATTTATTTGTCGTGTGGAGCACATTGCATTCAGACCTCGATTGAAATAAAAATACATTCGATAATCTGAAAATATTACTCCTTTTCACATGAAATCTAATGTTAATATCGCTGTTAATCGAGCTGTTAATATTAATTGGATTATGAGATCTAAGATAATATCTCTTTTGATAACATTTTTCCCTTCAGTATTTATTGATTTTTTCACTTAAAGACATAGGTTATGACAACATAAATTTTTCATCAAAAATAAATTCTGAGAAATATGTTGGAAACATATACTGCGAATATTGTGGAAATTTCAGATATTTCATAATAATTCGAAACGATTCGATTCGAAATTAGATTAGATTCCAAAACAGCGATCATAAACGCTTCCAATCATTTTCCATTATGAAATTCAATACGTACGTCTCGAGAGCAAATTGAGTCATCTGTTTACACGCACTCGAATCATAACTCTGGAAGCATCTGCTCAACACCGTATCAAATAATACCTAATTATACAAGTCCAAAGACTCCAAAGTAATTCATTAAATCGTTCACATTGATATCGAACACAAACATAGTATTTATCGACAATGATGGTCCGTCAATTAAAACTAGGTACCTCGATAATTGGCTGCATAATCATCCATTTAATCTTTCAACATGAATTCCCAGTAATTTGACTTTCTTCCAGGTATAAATAGTCGAACCTATAATGAAAAATTATAGGGCTCGTCTCGGGGCTCGCTTTTTCGGAATGCACGTGGTAGTATCTAGTATCAATTTGACATCTCGTTCAACTTTCAAACAAAAATTTGAATCTTTTAACTTGGAAAGATAAGATTCGAAACTGATAAAACAATATCGAGTTTAAAAGGAAATTTGTATCCATTTGAAAAAACACAACGGAATGAACCGATAAAACAAGATATTATACCTGGGGAAAAGAGATTGAACATGTCAATTCAACCGTAGGGAACTTTTTAAGGCTGCAACATACCAATTTTTTTTAATCAGAGGATTTGGGCAAACTTTCAGAAATCAACTCGAACAGCTATCAAGAACAGGATGTCATGTTGCGTATACATAAGTTATGTCTTAACAATCGTCTTGAATAAACTACGTTATTTCAGAAAATCAGGTTTGTGTTTCATTTATATGAAGTTACTGAGGTAAACGTTGATGTCCCAATGTTTAGAAATAATACAGAGATCATGAGGTACACTTGGGGTGAGGAAGTTTCACTGTCGAAACATATCCAAATCTAGGTAGAAATCCTAATTCATCAGAAAGGAAAATATGTCTGAGTTCCGACAAGCGAAAAACAGGAAAAGCACTTACAGCTTTAATGGTGAAGTCTTCTGTTTCCAAGCCACCGATACGTGAACTTCAATCACGCTGTTTTTACAGTGAAAAATAAAACTCCCTCAGGCACAAAAACGATCCAAATCGAATAAAATACACACAAATAATCAACAAGTTGAGGAACCGACAATGAACGTGCACACGTTGGAAATTCGAAATGTTCGCGCGTCACTGAAGTCACTGAGTGTAGACGCTCCTGCTCTCAGCACGGTCCAACTCTGAATGAATGTTTTGATCGAGCAGCGTTTAGTGCGATCGTAGCTTGTGAGCTTGTAATTGTGAAGCTTTGTGAAGCTTTTGACAATCGCGCATCGCGTAAAGCTTCGGCCTGCCTCGAATAAGTGGGGGTGAAATAATACAAGTGTCGCACCGCCTGTCAGATTCATCACATCAAATATTAAGTTGGCGTAAAATTGCAAAAAAAGGTCAGTTGTCGGACTGAGGCACTGTTCGTTCAGTAATATTACTGATATCAATAATGGTGATATCATCCAAGCGAATTTATAGTAAAATTTTTTCATTTCAAGCTGAAGGAATTTATTTTCAACAACATAGGATTTCTTTCCATGGGCGCCCGCAGGATTTTTTCTCAGGGGGGGCAAAATGAAAATTTTAGAAAAATGATGGGGCTTAGGCGGCATCTATTTCTTTTTTCATTTTCATGCAGAGACGCTCGCAAAATTTGTTTTTATGAGGGAGGAGTCAAACATTTTTTTATTTCAACAACATATACAAAACTGTTTTCGAAATGAATTTCATTCCAGATAATATATTAACAGGAAATTTTAAAAGTACATATATCCTAAAACCAGTTGCAGAATGAGCTCCTATTCCAATACGAATAGGAAATGCATGAATGTTGGATTTGCCTTCTGCAAGGAGTATTAGATGGTATTTTTTCTATCAGTAAAGCTTTGTGAAATACTCTCGAAATTGAAATAAAAATTCAGATTAGTGACTTTTGTATTGTATCTTGGCTGTTCGTGTGACTCACAAAGTTTGACAGATTAAGGGATTTTGAATTGATTCGATTTGAAAATTGAGAGTATCGGAGGACAATACAACCACAAAATGAAAATATAAGCGAAAAAGATATTGTGAGAGTTTCATCACAGCAATACTTTTAGTTGTGTACTGAACTGAATACGATAATGAAATAGGGGAAATATAATTAAAAGGAAGAATAGTATGAAATAAATATTATAATCGCCAATGAATGAAGAAGAGTGATAACGAAATGAAAACAAATATACATATTCATAAAGATCATATATGAGAAATCATGGACCATTAAATGGACCAAGCATTGACTTTTGAAACGAGAAACTGAAATTTCATCCGAAATGATAGAAAACTGCTCCAGAAAATGAAATCAACAATCTGATGATATATATCATCAGAATTAACGAATTAAAAAATGAAAGAGAAACAACACATATTTTTTATTCTGATAACAAAATACTGAATCGTGAAATCTCAGTATTACTGTATTCATACGCAGTTCTTGCACGGTCGTTTCTCTGTCCACATTTTTGTATGAGGCAGAATTTTTTGGAGGATTTGATTTCCTCTTGAAAAATTTTCTATTTCAACAAAAAAAAAAGCAGACATTCGGGAGTGCCGATAGAAGTGAAATCTAAGTAACATGTAAATTGTATCTTCGAACTATTCGATTATTATTTTTCAATTATTTTTGCCTCTGACGTAAAAATCAGCTACTCGAATAATTACTCGAATAATAACCTACCAGCATTCACATCCGTAAGTTTAAATAGGTTCTACAACTGTCGTGTAGATTGTCATTTTCGCCTGGCCACAGTAAAGAGTTCAAAAAGCGAATAGCCCTCTAACCTTCTTCTATTCTATTTCGAATATCCTTCTATTGTTGTTCCATCCTCAGAAATAGTACTCTCCAAATATTTTAATTTCCCGCATTTTTTGAGTTTATATATTTCTAAGTCAGGGTTTTCCCTTTTTGAGCCTCCTAACCTCAAATATTATGTTTTACTCTCATTCACACTTTACCCCCATCCTTCGTACTTTCCTACACCTCTAAAAGTGTAATCTACAACTTCAAATAACAGTTAAAATAGATAATCTTATGAATGTGATTTATAACTAAATCTTTGAAGTATAAAACGGTTCGAATTAATTTCATTCGTGTTCTGGATATTATAATGCACTACGGGAATGAAGGATTGAAGGATCAAAATGGAATCTAAATTTTTCTTGTAGCGTCAGTATTTTTTGAAAGAAATTAGAAAAACCAACAACAACAAAATTTCAAGCTTTTTGAACTTTCGTTTGTCCATGAGCGTGAGAAAATTTGTTTTCGGCTAACCGCTATAATTAATTTTCAGCTTCTTCCATCTTTTTCACATGAATTTGAAAATGAAACGAAAAAAGAGCTTCTTGTTTACTTTTGGATCGAACATATTGAGAAAACCAATAATGTAAAGTGTGCTTTCTACAGTTTAGTATATTCACAAGAACCCTGAAAACAGCCAAATCAATCTAGCCAGTCAATTTTTCGTTTTTTTCGATCGAATTTTCGAATAAATCGAACGATCACGATTTTTGCTATGAAAAGTTCATAATCTTCAAAAAATTTTCTAGACTTTTCCACAATTTTATTGCAGATGGCACCTACTTTCATTTCAGAAAAACGAAAAACTCGGCTAAAGTTCTCCCGAAAAGCAAAGTAAAAATTAAAAAAAATTTGAATGGGGGTGCGAAAATAATCATGGGGGGGGCTGGCTGAGAAAAGTTACGCCACTGCCTGCTACAATTGCCTGGTTATCTGCAAAGCGAAGAGTTGTTAGGATTTCATCCTGAACTTCTATCCCCATTTCGTATGTTTTCCTTTTTCAGTCCTTGATAGCTTCTTGGATATTTACTTTAAATAAGGTAGGTGACACGCTTGTCTAAGCCCGTTTGTGGCAGGGAACCACTCAGATAGAACATTCCGCATCTTCACTACATTTTTTGCTCCTTTTTATAAGTTTCACAAAGCAAAAAGCAGAAGAGGAAGACCAACAAGAGCGATTGATGAAGATGAATGGAATGATAGAGAGAAATGGGGAAGGAGATACGGGATGCGGCATGGGCTGTAGGACCATCACTTATATTATTATTATTATTATTATTATGAAACATAATATCTGGAATGCATCCTTAATTGATCTGCTTTTGTGTTATAAGAATCATATTATGTTATACTCGTTATCAAAATAATATGAAGAGTATATAGGATTACAAATGAAAGTTGTATTGAATATTGAATCACCGAAAAAAACTACAATCTACTACCTTGGTCAGTATTTTGCCTATTTAACAGCATGTGTTATACCCATTCAAGAAGACGTAGAAGGTTATTTTACAATAAATAGCCCAATTTTTTTTTAAGAAAAACGCTCCGAAGTTGAAAAATTCTTTTAGGGTAAAACCCGGATAGATGCCCCATTTTCAAAATACCTAACTTCCCAAACTCTCCACAGGAATTAATAGTGTAAGAATGAGCCACTGTCACCCTCAACCTCATTTGATAACGAAATATGGTACACTGAGGACGCGTTTTGCAAGTGTATGTGATTATCTCCGCAACGAACTTCGAAAACGTGTAAAAGTTTCAAAGGCTTTTGTATTCGCTGTTGTAGAACTTTTGAGGTAGTTATAAATTCGATTATATTTTTTATTATATCAATAAACTAGTTCATTAAGTGTGCATCTAAGTATGAGAAGTTGCTTTTTTGTTTTTAATATGTGAAAAAAATTCATGGGCATCTATCTGTACCAAAAAGGATAGTTGCTCTGATTTTTCGAGGTATAGAAGCGTTTAGGGCCATATATATCTCTATACAACCCATACCGTTGTATAATTTGAGTATTAATTCTTTTAAATATTTTTCTCTATCTCAGTATCGTAATGAGTTCATTACAGTACTGAAAGTAGTGCTGTAATGAAACTCATTACAGCATTGTTTTCAGTTATATTTTTCGTTTTGTGGTTGTCAGTACTGACCTTCGTTCCACTGAATTGGCGAATCAAATCAATTCAAATTCCGCAATCTGTCAAATTTCGTTAGTGACACCAACTATCAAGATACAAGACAGAAGTCACTAATCTGAATTTTCATTTTAATTTCGAGAGTTTTCCACAAAACTTTACTGAAATAGAGATAATATCGTCTAATACTCGTTGCAGAAGACAATTCCAACTCTCATGCTTTCGAAAACTCGCTCCTTCGTCGCTCGTTTTCGAATTTCGCATTCGTATTGGAATAGGAGCTCATTCTGCAACTTGTTTTAGAATATACTATTGGTGTTCTTTTATAGTTTGTGTACCGATCTGAACTCTTTACTGATTGTACCAAACCATGCCGCAGAAGTATGGGAAGAAAGAAGGAGTACAAGGTCTAGTTTGCTCTTGGACCACAGAACAACTCGAAGCAGCTTCCCTTGAGACAGAACATTACGAAGGAGTTATGCCACTGAAATATGAAAATAAGAATGAAAATACAAAGTCTCAATTCGACTGGATTCAGTGTATCACAAATGGCCTCATGAAACCTGTACATTTTTTTTGGACTACTGCTCGAAATGTGAAAAACTTAAGGCACTATCTGACTGATTTCCTCTTCGTTGTGTTGTTTTGTTTCATAAAGAGTATTTTTATTTCTGTTGAAACCTATAAGGTATTTAATATTTTATAACAACAATGAAAAATTCGTATACCTATTCGTGAATACCTACCTCATTTAGTGGGCTGATTTAAGTTTGATTGCTATTATTATAGACATAATGACAAGAGATTTCATTGAATTTGGCTTTGTAATTGGATCACACAATATGAAGGGCATCTATCCCGGACTAAAGGCATCTATCCTTCTCAGTATTTTCATAGTGGGGCAACTACCAGTAGGCATCTATCCCCAAAAATATTGTTCCACAAAAATCAAAATTCTGTGAAATCTGCTAATGCTAGGTCAGAAAAAACCCACAGTATTCCATCTCAAATAACAAGGCTAGCTACTTTCATAAAAATTATTCAGATAAAATCGATATTTTCAAAAATATGAGGCAATTTCAAAAAGTGGGGCATCTATCCGGGTTTTACTCTAAATCTTATCTTTGTGGAGCAGTCCTTTCAAGCTGTTGTTAGAATATTCAGCGTTCATCATTCATTGTAATTAATTGGCATGGGATCTAACTATATACCTAAAAAAAGGGCCATAAAATCTTTTTCACGATAAATATCAATGAACAAAAAATTACTCAATGAATAGTCATTCATGTTGCTGATTGCCATATTTGTTATTCATTTTCCTCAACGGATGTGGAGATCATGCTTTTAGAAACAATAATATATGTACGACAATCCATATCTATCTTTTCGATTTTCCGGATATGCTTCCATCGGAATATCTAGCGACAACAATTAATTCGGATAATGTGATTTCTACTCTATAAGTGTAAAATAATTCAATCGAATATATTCGTGGCGCCATTACTCCCGAATGCCACCAGTTACGTCTTCCCGTATACAGAATAAAAATGAATAATTCCTCGAAGAAAACATTTTGGCTAGTTCCAGACAAATAATTCTTTCCATTAGGCGATGTCCGAATAAAACTTTCCCTGGAAATCCCAGTCTAGCTGCAAAAATACAATTTAAATTGAGATTGAAACGACATTCGGGACTGAAATTGAGTTGATATACAACTGCATTATTTTAATTATGATTTTATTCGTACTCGGGAGTTTCATCTGGAAGTAGCGTGTTGTCTTGAGACCCATTATTATTTATTTATTCAATTATGATAGTTCGCGTGAAGTCAAGAATTTGCATATTGGTCGTTTCGTTTCACTATGTGGGGGGTTCGGTGAAAAAATTACTTTTTCTTCGAATTTGCGAACATGATGCATTTTTATTTCGAATGTAAGAAATTATCGAATTTCGAACAGAAAATTTCAGAATAATACTTGCACTATTCATAAAATCTGTTTGAAAATCCAATGTGATAAATGTTGTAGACGATTGTAATCCAACCAAAAACATTTTCATGAAACATATTGCCAAGACGAATTCGTATTTCTCACAATGTCAAAAAGTTATCAGATTTTATGTTGAGCCAACCTGCTGACTCTACACAGTGGCGCTACTCATATAGGGGAGCCAAACGGTTGGCAAACCAACAAAATTGCTGGATTAAGTAGGAGCTACTGCAGCTAAACAAGACTCAATCATTGTGACAAATTTTGGAATAATTGAAAACATACAGGGTGAGTCTTGTACATATATTCAAACCATAGATTGTTGAGGTCAAAAGAAATACTTTTTTCGTATAACATTTTTTCTAATTCAGCCTAGATGAAAAGATATAACCATCTTAAAATTTCATAATGAGCCATGCCACCCCTGGAAATATGACACTGAAATTTTTCCGAGCATTAGATCTACCACCTGAACCTTCGAGAAAATGTTGCAGAAATTTAATTCTGCCAATCTTCTGAACAGAATTAATTATATTCAGCTTTAGTAACCAATTTTTTTAATTTCGCTGATATAGATTTTTTTAAATCATTAATTACTCGAAGAGTGCGCATTTCACGAGATTTCATGAAGAATACTTTTGTTTTCTAAAATGGCCAAATATTCATTAAATGGCTTTCAACTCAGTTCCAAGGGTCAGGATCATAGAATTTCTGCTATAATTATGGAATGGAATGGTATATATTGGTCATAACGAAAAAAATAAAACATGTGAGTTAAATTTTGTATTCGTAAAAGATTTACCACATTAATAAGAACCTATATTCTGAAAATCATTCCATTCGATGGAATCGTTCACGAGATATATTCGAAAATTACATTTTTTTATTGATTTTCAACAGCCTGTATCTTTCTAACGGAGCCGAATCAGAAGAAATTGTATAGACGAAAAGTGTTTCTTTTGACCTCGGGAATGTCCGTTAAAATATATGTACAAGTTAAAGACTCACCCTGTATATTTGTTTTCCTCACATTCAACGTTACGATGAAAAAATTTTGAAAAGGCTGTGAAAAAAATTGTCAAACGTGAATCTGAAACACAATGGAGCGCCAGAATATAAGCGGTTAGGGTTATTGTCGATGAGCTAGAGAATATAGAAGAACTATTTGAAAAACTAGCAGAAGATACTACTACAAGTGACAACAGAAAACAGAAGTGAAGCTAGAAATCTATTACAAAATATACTTACTTTTAATTTCATAACTTTTGTTCATTTGTGATCTGAAATCTTCAGGAGGATTGATCATGTAAAGCTCAGGTTGCAAGGTCTTAGATTTAATTTTAGAAAAGCGTTTCATGATCTTGAATCATTAGCGACTGAACTAGCTGAAATTTGGGACAAGCCCTGTAAAGAGGTCACTCTGTGAAAACTGGGATATTGATATAACGTGTGACAAAACGCTGCAAAATACTGAGAAAATTAGTAATTAGTTAGAGATGTTGTTTTTCTCCGAAAGTGAGATTTCTCGCGTTATGAAGAGCATTCTTGATTGTCTCCAACAAGAAATATATTCACGATTAAGTGACTCTTATATCAAATTTGGATTTTTACTAGATATTGAAAATTTATAACAAGGATAATGTTGACAAGGACCTCGAAGAAAATTGTAAAAGTTTGGGTGAATTTTATAATACTGATTTCAACAGAATAGAATTCTTCAACGAATTAGGTGATTGCAAAATGTAACTTTGCACTAGAAAAGAAATTGAACCTTGAACTCCTTGGAATTTCTGAATTTTATAATCTCGTATAGAGAAGATGTTTTTCCAATTCTGAGAGTTCCACTTCATATACTCCTGACTCTCTCAGCTTCAATTGCTAGCTGCACGATTAATACAAATTACTTCTGTCATATCTACGATCAACGATGGGACAAGATCGCCTAAGTGACCTGGCATTTTCAAGTGTGGAAGAAGAAAATTTTGAAATGATATACCTTGATGAGATTTTTTATGAATTTGATTCATCAAAAGCAAGGAAAATTCATACAAAGTATAAGGTTATAAATTAATGTAGGTACTACTCGTATATTCTTATTATTATTAAATTTTTATCTCCTTGAAGATAATGAGTATTAACTTTTTTTATAGTTCTGAAACTGCGTTTCTTTTGATATTTCTTCATAAATATATAAAATAAATGAAAAGTATATCTTGAAGTAATTCTAGATGATCACATACATCATATATCTATTCTTGTTTTCTCTATACCATTTTTGTCCAAAATTTAAAGCCTTGCTTGAGCCTATGACTACTTTCATCTTACTTCATTCATTTGGTAATTCGCGTGTATATTTCACATAAATATAATATTTTATGTCTTTATGGATTTGGAAGGGGAGGGGGCGCTTAAAAGGTTTTGTGCCCCGGGCGCGAGTTAAGCTCGCTACGCCACTGACTCTACACTACTCAAGTTCTCTGTTATAAAATAGTTTTTATAGTTATGAAACGGTCAAGTCACTCATGTTGACCAAGGCATAAAGTTTGAGAAATAATGACTTTTGAAGTTTTGAAATGTGAGAAATACGGCCTCGTCTTGGAAATATTGTACAAGAAAATGTTTCTCATTGGATTTCAGTTTTTTTTGTACGTTGCACATGACAATATCTGTCTTTTTTCTTCTCCTTAATGGTACTTCAATAAAGTATAATTATTGCTATATCTATTTCAAATCAAACTAATTCACAATTCAATGTACGAAGTCGAGAAATATACCTTCACCCTAGCTAGGTTCAAGCTGCAAACGCGATGTATTTGCGAGCCGCCATCACAACCATTGTATGAAAAAGCCTATCTTTATACAATGATCACAACAGTGAAAAAAGTGGTTGAGGTTATCACATGTTTTGTGAACGCATCATTTTATCCCCACATTCAAAATGTGGGGTTGATTTTCAAACAAGAATTCTTGATTATTTTTTTGAACATTATTCACATAATGAACAGTTCTTCGTTCATATCTAGCATCAGAAATGTCCGAAGTTTCATACATACCCTTGATTTACGGGTTGGGAGTGAAAGATTCAAATTTAAGAATTTCTGGTGTTTGTGTACTGATACTATAATGCTCATACAGTAGACTCCGTTTATTATGACGCCGGCTATACTGACCAATCGCTTATAATGACGCAAATGCAGTGTTAAGTTTGGTTTCATTCAAAACTCCTCACAATAAGGTCCGGATTTAATGACTTCGCTTATAATGACTTGTCGCTTACAATGACATGATTTCAGATAAAACAACATGATTTTTCGAAAATTTTTCCGGTTATAGTGACCGCTCGATCGTTTTCTGAAGCCACCCTAACCCTTTCTAATGCGATGAGGTTTGATACGATACGAGACATACGCGTGCCGACATGCTTTTTAGTATAATCCAGATCCTTGAAGGGATTATTGGTGTTTTGTGGACAAAATGACATCCATTGTTGCCATTTCTGAGTTGTACAATGGTGTAAGAAGCTAATATTTCAAGTCGAAAAAAAAAACAAACGCAAACTAAAATTTCAGATTATTTTTCTGAAAAATGAAAAAGTTCTTTATAATTAGTTTTTTTTTGTAAGAGAAGCTATTTTTTATTTTTTCAATAAAGCAAAATCTGGATTTCTCATTCTCTTCTCAAACTGGATCCAAGAAAAATACCATCAGTTTTGCTGAAACTCCGCTTTATGTGACTTCCGGTTATTATGTCGTATTTTTCATTTCCTCTCGATGTCATTATAAGCGGAATCTACTGTATATCAAATTATAACTTTAGGTCATCGGGAAGTACCCTAACACTTTTTATGATCATCAGTGTGTGGGAGACGATATCGAGTGTTTTAAGATATCAATGAATCTGAGGTGTACAAGCTATGCACTCGTAACTTTCATATGCTATATTCCAAACTCAAGGTAGTATAGTGCCCCGGCGCGGCGCTTCGCTAGGCTCGTCTTGGATGGGGCACTACCGTTACCCCAGATTATTATCTGGAGTTGAGTAAAGCGCCCTCTCACATTCAACTCCCCCAATTACTTCTCTGAATAACTAGGCTACCAGTGTTGATTGAAGTACTACGACCACGGCCTCTCAAAATTTGAAGCTTCAAAAAATCATCACAGAAGGTCTACCATTTTTGAAAAACCATTTCGGTCCAAGAGAAACAAGCATTTAAGTGTCGAAATGAGGCAACGAGGGATGATGGATGATGAAAAGGGTATTATTCTTCAAGATACCTTTTTCACAATGCAGTCTATTCGGTCTAACTCTTCTGATTCCTGCATTTATCAACAATTCTCAATTGTTTCAGTTCATTCTTCGCCCCGTTTTTCCTTGAAATCTTGCTAATGACATTCTTTTTTCTCTCGTAAAAACATTAAAGATCTTCAAAATGTCCAACAATATCGAATAGTTTCAGCTATGAACTATGAACACATCTTGCATCTCATCTGTATAACATTCACAATTGATCATCAGCTACGACTTCCTTTTAGATATTTTATAGATTTGTGAATTGTTCAAATCGTTTTCGAATGAGAAAATAATAAGGATTCAAATAAAAACTAAAAATTCAAGAAGAAGAATGGCGCGACAGATAAAAGATAGCGCTTTTCCTTGGTATTGTTTCAATTAATTTCAAATCGTGATGAGGGGTAACAACCCAGAAACTAGTCTATTGCTACGTTGACTCGATGGCAGCACGTCTTCCTGCAGTTTACTTCATGATTTAGATTTTCACTAGTCCATATTATTGGAAATTTCAAATCTTCGATTTTGTTATCGTTTTCTAGAAATTATATTTCATTTCTGGGGAAACGTGATTTGCAAAGGCCTCATTCAGCCTAAGGTATATATGTTCTTTTGAATTAGAGAGCTAAAATAATACAACCTGTCTCCCTCTAAAAAAATATAATAAAATTGTTGTATCCGAATATTTTATATAGAATCTACAGGGTGTCCGGGGTATAACTGTATATACTCTTACCAGAGATAGAGTTGGACAAGGTGATTACTGATTGACGTTAACAAATTAATTTCTGGATTTGCCTAGAAAGCTACAGGGTGATTTTCCAACTTCATGGAAATACTTAGACCATCATAAAATCCAAACTTATTGACGGATATTATTGAAACTTGGGAGGTTATTGGCACATGCTGAGGTCGAGTCAGAAAGATATCAATTATTTCATTATTCCAGGACCGGACTCATAAGTCTTCATTTTAAGTGTTCGGGCTGAAACAAACACTTTGTATTTCGAATTACAAATAATTGATTCGCAGTTTAGAACTTTGGTGTGTCTCTTTGTTGTCGAACACCCGGTATACTGAACCGGTATTTTGAAAGATACTTATGAATACCCTTTACAATTCACTAATTTTTTTTTCGAAATATATATATATATAGTATATAAACAAATTAATATAGTCTTCCTCACCTTCAGTAACTTTTTTAAGAAAATTGATCATTTATTTTTGACCTCTACAAGATGACTAAGTGCTGTTCAGGTAAATAAATTCAATTTTTCGAACCTTATCCAAATTCAAAAATTCATAAAGAAATTATTGTTTATGTGACAACTTTGAGCGATACCAGAAATTGAAGCATAATTCAGCTTCTTTCTAAAAAGCAATTCAATTATTTGTAACTTGAAATACAAAGTGTTTGTTTTACCCTGAACACTTTGAATGAAGATTAATGAGCCCGGCCCTGGAATAATGAAATAATTGATATCTTTCTGACACGACCTTAGCCTGTGCCAATAAGTTTCTAAGTTTCAATAATATCCGTCAATAAGTTTGGATTTCATGATGGTCTGAGTATTTCTATGAAGTTGGAAAATCACTCTGTAGCTTTCTAGGGAAATCCGGAAATTGAATTGTTATAGTCAATCAATAATCACCTAGTCCACCTCTATCTCTGGTAAGAGTATGTACAGTTGTTCCCCGGACATCCTGTATTAATCTATTGATCTAAAATTTTCAACCCTTTGCAAAAATTAATTTGATACTTTGTGTATGGCTCTAATGCAATTTAATTTATATTTTGCCTAATGTCAAACAAGTCACGCTAATACCGAAAGTTGTCCTTAACGATTGACTTTTCACAGTCAACTTGACGTGCCAGGGGTGAAAAGAAGCGGAGACACTGACACCAAATCCATATCGGAAATTCGATCCTCCGCGAGTAAATTCCCAGGGGAGATTATCATAATAATTTCTGGATGATACCCACCCTCATTCGGACAGAACAGGAGAACGTCCTCCCAATGATACAGTACCAACACCGCCATAGATTATGGTAATTAATGACTGAGATGTGCCACTGACGAACTGACGATGAATCGGATCGAAAACCATCATGGCGGAGATGTGGCACCGATACGGGGTCACGTGGCCGCTGCGGCCACTGATACCGACAGGTCACGTGCACCACTTTGTGCTTCTGCTTGGAGATCGCCGTCAATGAGATTCGGGGAGGGGGGACGTGAGTAACGCATTTATTTGATTTGGCTGATTAAAATCAGGGACTTGTGCGTCTGGTGGAAGTAATGCTTGTAATAGGAAAGTTCAGCTGGGGTACACCGACTGGAAAAATTTGTTTTCA
This sequence comes from Hippodamia convergens, assembly GCA_038502775.1. NCBI lineage: Eukaryota > Metazoa > Arthropoda > Insecta > Coleoptera > Coccinellidae > Hippodamia > Hippodamia convergens. The sequence goes on along the minus strand of CM076614.1, from coordinate 18,987,561 downwards.
TAAGAGTTGGGGTCACAGTGCCATGAGAACAGACCAATTTGTATTTACTTAACATTTTAATTCTTAGTTCGTTAGATTTTCTAGGAGAACGTGAAGAAAACTCTACTTTTTTACACACTCTTTTATATGAAATCAAGTGTAATTGAAACTTGAATTTCATTTTCATGAAGGTGTTAAAATAAAAAAAAACTTATTCGAAGAATAAACCTAATTTAAGCATCTGAACAGAAAAAATTAAAAATGAATTGTTACTCTGTTGTTAGATATAATTCGTATTATGTATATTTATATAATTATTCATTATAATATCTTAATATATAAAACTCAGTCGGACATATTGTTATTTACACCATTTATAACTCAAGATTGGATGACCTGCTTTTTATGAAAGTTTTTTTGTTGGATGCTTCTACAGTGAAGATAACATAAAATACATTAAATGTCGCTAAGATGTTTTTCTTCTTCTTGAAATATGTAAGGAGAAGACTCCTGTAATCTCTAATCAAAGAGAAATTTCGGTTTGACAACCATTGTCAATGTCAATGTTCTGACGCTGATTGTCATGAGTATTGTTTGAACACAATTTATGTTTAGATATTGCAAAAAGTATTTGATATTTAGTTCAATTTGAAATAGTATAAGAAACTTTTATTGTCGTTTCTTTGTTTACAGGTAAGATTCCAGATATTGTTAGTAGAAATGTTGGATGAAATTGAAAACTTTGTTAACAGAGAAGCACATTTGGTTTCAATTCCATCTGTTAAAAATAGTCTTACAAAACGACAATATTTTGTTATCATGGCAAAAAGAATCCAATTCACTCTCAAATTAGTAGTATCTCCAAGGAATACGAAGACAAATATAGTTGCAATATCTTATATAACAACGGAAGACAAGGTAAAATATATACTCTCAGAAGAAGATAAATACATGAGTGATCATGATGAATTGGTGAAAACAGAACATTTCAAGAGAGTGAAGAAAAGTCTGAACCAGAGAGGACAAGAAAGAACAGTTTGGATATCATTAACGGAGGGAATGAAAAGTGTTTCTTTTGATGATGATGATAATGTTATTTTCAAATATACTTATTTACAACAGTTGGTGGAAGAAGAGGTAATCCAATCACATTTATTGGTGTCCATGGAGAAGAAACAAAATCAATTTGATCTCAAAAACATCGCAGAGAAGTTTATGGGGGAAAAATTCAAGTGTAACCGCTCAAATTCAAGGCAATGGCTCAAAGCATTTGAGAAAGAATGTGAGAGATTAGAAATAGTTGAAGAGAGTACAAAGATTGTGATTTTAAGGTTATTTATAGACAGATCATGCTCGGAATGGTACTTGGCAACAATGACAACGTCGACAATAAAAGCAGGTTGGGTTAAATGGAAAGAAAAATTTTAGATTCATTTGCAGACAAAGGGTGCTGTCCAAAATAGAAGGAAATCCCTCAACTGCTCCTTCCCAGACAAATATCAATTGATCGACATGACTGCTCGAGTATTCAAACAAAAAGTGAAGTCACTAATGAATTTTATTACAAAACATATCTTCGGGGAAACTCGATACTGGATGTATTCAATTGAATGGCAAAAACGAGGCCTGCCACATGCACATATCCTCATCTGGTCAGTACAAAGAATTCGACCAAAACAGATAGTTGCACATTGAACAATACTCAAAGGAAAATATGAAGGTGAGGAAGTTCATATTCCCATAATTCCGATTATCCCAACAGATATGCCATTTGAGTTAAGGATAATTCAATTTCCAATTCGTCTATCGTTTGCTATGGTATGGTCGGCTGGAACAATTTTGGATGTGTATCATTTCTTAGTGTAACATCCAACTTTGTTCCAGCCGACCGTTCAATTAACATATCCCAATGCCAATCTTTGAGAGTGTGTGGCATAAATCTAGAAAATAGTTGTTCTTCTCATGGCCAGTTGTATGTTGCGTGTTCACGAGTCGGCAAAGCTTCTCCTTTATTATTCTCGCACCTGGGGAACAAAATTTTTAAATGATAATGAGTTACCGCTTTAATAAAGCGAAGTCTTTTCATGTAAATAACAATGTACATACCTATCTATTTCGATGTATTTAAGAAAAAAAACGGTAAACGAAAACATTTTAGCCTTTACGGAGGCCACACCGAAAACATTTTCGAAACATACATGAATTCAAAATAGTAATAATCGAAATGAATACCATTTTCAATTTCCCCTTTCAATTTTCAGTTTTGGGCTCGTAAGGATAGCGAACGTATCGGCATGTCATTGTGGTATTATTTGAATTTTGGGAACCTGAAGGAAGCCTCATTGTGTTTTGTCAATGGAAGTTTATGTTACGTCAATTTTGAAACAAGCATTAGAGTTTGGTTTTTACTCGATAGATGACTCCCTGTAAAATTTTCGAGTTTTGTGGGACATCCGGTTTCAACGGTAATGATACCAATTCCAATAAAACCAATTCAATGAAATTCATATTTTCTTAGATATTCGAAAAAAAGAATTTACGCAATAACATTTCGCATTTTGTCTTCTAATTAATTTCATTAAGCTTTTTTTTTAAATTTTCTAATTTGATTTGAAATTTTCAGATCAGGAAGCACCGGTATTCTTCGAGAAATCGAAAAATTTGGTATATAGTGACAAATTGAAATAATTGAAATATTTCATGAGGATTATTTATGAATTTTTTTTTTCAAAATGCTCACCATATTCTGCTAAAAAACTTATGTCTATTCTTCTTCACTGCTTTCTTAACTGCTGTGGTTTGTGCATTTGAAAACAAAAGTGTGTTTATTAGAAGGAGAAAAAATACATTCTTTCATCATACTCGTTCTGAAGAAATGAAACCACCACATGTTCCTTTTTATGGCTATTATCAATTAGTTTCACAGTAGCCAGACAAACGGATTTGGCGATTAGGGATTATGGCCAGTTCACACCCGTGAAGTCAAAGCCAGCTATTCAATTCTATTTCCAGATCAGGAATTCGGTAACGAATAATCGCAATTCAAATGATTTCCCCGTCCCACCGTTACAATACCATAATTTCGGCCATTGTCTACAGGGATGGACGGTATAATGCGCTTGTCAACTGTTCTTGGGATATTAATCATCTCAAAAGCAGATCCTGAGTTGACGTCCTGGTAAATATTGGTAAAAAGTATATATAAAGGGCGGATTAGACAAGGTCGCGTGAGAGGGAAAGGAGGAGCCGTGGGAACTGTCATGTCTGGCCTAGCTACCCCTTGTGTTGAACAGGAGCGCCGATTCGATACGGCCAAGGGGATGTACCGGATGTGTCAGACCAAAAGTACTATTTTGCAATATTTATTGAAAAAAAACTCGATCATAAGTCAGGAGCTTTTCTGTTAGACTGTCAAGGTTTGGAGATGGAGCCCTATGGACTTAAATATGCAATTCGTATCAAACAGTTACCTAGATCGTTTTCATACTCTACGCTGGAGCTCAACAGATAAGAAGAATTCGAGATGTCAGATGGTAAGAAATGAAACAGTGCCAATAAAATTCCAGATTAAAATTAAAACAATGTATATGTAGGTGGTAATCAGCCAATATTAACAATTTCAATAAAGATCCTTCAACTGGAAAAAGCTCTTGGAAAGAAATAATTCGGATCTAATAATTTGGAATTTCATACCTCAGACATATGTATCTAACAAGGAGGATTTCGGCCTAATTGTGAGCTTTTTATCCACTAATTCAAAACGTAGATCCTTGTATTTTGTTCTGCATCCTGATTGTTATAATTTATTATGAAGGGAGCGTGATTTGAAAGTGTCAGGTAAATTTCATCATTATGGAAACATGAATGATAAAAATGAAAAGGGTTGAACGTCGTTCTAGGTTTTTATGTCTGCCTTCACGTCCATCTATTCGAGAATGTAGAATGAAGAAAAGCGAAATGAAGAGAAAAAGAGGAAAATCTGTTTACTCTGGACATGGCTGATGCATTACCAGTCTTCCCGCCTCTCTTTCCCTTCTGACTCACTGTAAGATACGTTGGATTTTTATAATGATATTTGTGTCTTTGTGCTTGAACTGCTTCACACAAAGTCAATACAATACTTTCTTTTGGAAGAATTTTATGGTGCATTGTCGAATAACCGAGGAGTTTTGTCTTGAAAATTATCGAAACAAACTAATTTTTGAACTACCAAAAAAAAAATGGAAGATGTCTTTATAACCCATGTGTTCTTAAGCATAATAGCAAGTATTCACGAACGTTCAGATAACTTCTATCAAGAAATTAGGAAGGGTTCAGATTTTAACAGGGTTTAGAGTACTCAAGTATCAAAATAAAAATTGTTCAGTGATATCTTCCTTACACCCTAGCAAAAAATATCAAGAGAAAATTCAATTGGGAACCTCCTAAACAACATAAAGTAAGAGGTATTTGCACCAAGCCGAATCTACTCGACTGTTTTTCTCCAGAAGAAGTTATCACTTCAAAACGGAAATCATTCCTCAACGGGGGAGAACTGATCCTTTCAAACACCCCTTGACCTCGACATCGGTCCAATCTTTGCGGCTATTAAAGTCCGGAATAAACGAGAACAAGATAGACTACGCTTATTCCTAAGTTGATTTAGGGCCGCCCCGATTCCGCATAAAGTTAATAGAATCTTAATTTTTAATCTCACAAACAAGGGAATTTATTTTATCTTTTGCCGAACAAGGCGGGCTCAACTCTTACCTCATAACTTCGGGCTGAAATTTCTAATTAATGTGCTGTATCAAATTTAATTACGCGATTTTCCAACAAGAACACTACTACGAAATACAGAATAACTTTGTTATGCATCTCTGGAATGATTTAGGAAGCTTTTGTTGTAAAAAGACGGCTTTCCTTCAGCTGCTCAAGAGTAAAACATTTCGGCATTATCCGATGAAATGGTTACTTCTATTCAATTTGTATTTGGGAGAGACAAGAAATGAAATTTGCTCTCTTTAGATATCTAATTTGAATACAAGAGTGGTTTGACGATTATATTTTCCTTCGGAATCTGAAGAGAATCGTCCTTACTTTGAATATGTTTTCATGATCTGGCAAATAATGTTGAGAGACCACCAGTACCCGACAACGAGGAGATACTGTTAAAAAACAAATAAGAGAGGGGAACAATAAGAAAGAACACTTCATCAAGAGAATAAAACTAAACCTAATGATCTGACATGTAATCAAGCTCTTTCTTAAGATATACAAGCAGTAGAAATAAAAGCTCTCTCAGAAATACCGACTTCTCCGTGTTGAGTTTGCAGCGCATGTGCTGCCGGGCGATTCCGCAACTGTTGCACAACTGAATCGACCTTCATTGAGCTGATAATGAAATGAAACCTTAGAAAATATATCAAAAATATATTGAAAGAAGAATCCTAGACCGAAAATTTTCTACTATTTCTTGAAAAATGATTTTTCATATATTTTGCAATTTCAAAATGATTAGAACATTTCAAACTTGATTTGATGTATAAAACCTGTAGAATCTGCAGACCTAAAGTTTTACTAGGTAACAGGGCAACAGGTGTGTCGATAGTAGTTACATTCACTAATGTGATAATAGAAAAAATTTCATATTAACATAAACACTGTTATATTGTGAACATGTTGATGTATTGTTGTCTGCAAAAATATTGTTTCTATTAGAGGTTTGCTAATTTTGAAGATTTGAATCTTGACGCTGGTAAAAATGAGTGACAAAGCCGTCCGAGGTAAGTATACCGTGTAAGAATAAAGGCCCAAACATCAAAGTCTTATCTGATGAGACCCTAAATGTGAGACAGTGTAGAGTAGATGCTCTCTCCATGAAAAGAAAAGGTACGCCTACTACCTTCCACATTATGACCAATTTTTATATAAAAGTTAATGAAATGGTATTATATCGAAAACACTTCCTTTTCTGAAATTTTTTCCATGAAAACTGGCTGAAACGAGTTCTAAGTGTGGTTGGGACGATTCCTTAGGTGATTCTACTGAAAAAACTTTAGAAAACTGTTCGTCAAAGTTAGCTTTGAAAAAAATTCCATTATCATAAAATTGAACTTACTCAAGTATCACACGACTTTGTTATTCTTACTAAAACTTACCTACTGCTTCAGGATATGAATAAAACGAAGAATATGAAATTTTCTATACAGGGTATCCAGGAAGTATATAATATATTTTTCTTCCAGTAGCTCAAAAATTACGCGAGTAATGTCTCACATTCAGGGCCTCATCAGAAACGACTTCGATGTTGGGTCCTTTATTATTACACGGTATACTCACCTCAGATCTCTCTGTCACTCATTTCGACACGCGTCAAAAATTTAATCTTTAAAACTCACAAATCTCTATCAGGAAAAAATTTTTTTGAGGATAACTCTTTATCCACTCATTCACAACACGGCGCTTTTCATCACACAAGTAAAAGTAACTAGTATCGATATACCTCATGATACCTGGCAATCCAGTAAATAATGAACAATCCTATGTCTGCACATTTTACTTGTTTCATACTTCTAATCCAGATTTAAATTTTTTTTACCATGATATTGAAATATCTGATAAAAAATAATTTCTCGAGAAATAAGTAAAAATATTCTGTCCAGGATTGTTCTGCCATATTTAATCCGAATACCAGTACCCGTAAAATTGCATTCCCCACAAATCACTTTCAAAGATTCCGTGCTTTTCTTCGATCGTTATTTATTCATAATAATAAAATATATGGCTCTTTTCTTTACAAAAATTTATAGTTGCACCTCATTATTTATGCATGTGAAATGAAGCCTTGAACTTCTACATTATCGGTAATACACTTACTTTCGAAAGATGCAACTATGTATTCTTTAGATATGTCAGGTGAAAGTAGTGAACTAATTACACATGGAAGGAGCGTAGAAAGTGACCCACGGGTTGAATTGTCCTAATTGTTTATACAACTCAACGTTTCATCAAATAATGAATAATCTGAGCGGAAAAGTAAAACTTTCTGCACAGGAAAATATCTATTTTAGTGTTTGAATCTGGGCTTATCCACGTTCATTGATCAAACCGAGGCCAATATCACCAAAGAATTTGCTGTTGTTCCTATTGTCTACTTCTACTTCTATCTTGGCGTTGAAGTAACCTATAATGAAGTTATAGTGTATTTTTCCGATGCGGTAGCTCTCGAAATATCCTCATAGAAATATTTAACATCATTCAGAACTTGTGGGAGCATAGACCTGAATAATTTGAACGCTTATCTTTCTAATATTCTGAGTACGTCTTGGTTACTAGAGAACCCAATGGGAAAATAGAACAAAGGGTTTATAGAACACCAACCAAAAATGATAGGTATTCATACAAGCACTCTAATCATCACTCTCAACAGAAATAAATAGTTAAAATAACACTGGTAGACAGAGCCCGACGATGAACATGAACATCTACAGTATTCTACAGCATGCATTTGTCGCTAACGGATATAATGCTAAGGTAATTCGGAAGGCAATAAGACCAAAACTTTCCACACGTGATAATAACACATCACAACGCAATGGAAGAGCTATCTTAACATATATCCCATCCCCAAGGTTACTGATAGAATTGGTAGAATACTGAAGATGCACAATATCAGACAGAAAAATTTTCACTAGCTGACTATGCTCTAACAGACGGACACAATATTGTTTTCTCAAAGGCAGAGGCTATTTCGAACTTCAAAAGTATCCATCTTGGGATGAACATGGAAGCCATTGAGATATATAAACATAAGAACGACAAAAGGGAAGAAACTCCTTTGGTACATAGCGCATGGTTGCCGGTGTTGCAAACGACCAAAATCAAGCCAATACGAAGTGGGGAGGATAGACCTATCTACATCGCTCGCTCAAACCTACTACCTTCTCCCGCCAATGATCAGGGTATATGTTGGGCCAATGGATCGAATCCAGCATCACTTTCGGTAATTCAGCGTTCGAGAAACAACCTCAGACCAAGAACCCTCTGAAGATGACAACCGCAGTGGGCGAGACTCGAGGTGAAATATTTCCTCATAGACCACGGCGAATAAGCCAGGAAGACTCTCCTTATGTCAATTGAACTATTCTTTTGACCGACCGTATCACCTGAAAGAAGGATATATAAACAGTGTAAGTCAATTCGTCTGAAAAGACCTGCCTAAGTATCATAATCAGGTAGGTCATTTCAGCGAGAACTCATGGAGGAATAAACCTGAATCATAATAATATTGGTGGAACTTCAAGAAAGAATGAACGACAGCGTCTGAAATGCTAGAGATACAAATATGAGGGCCTTCTGAATATGTTTTATGAATAACCATTTCATCACAATGGATAAATACAATATCAATTACATATTTCTTTATGAGTTGGATATCATTTACCAACAGAATATAATTATAATGCAATCAGCTTTGGACCGCTCCGTTAAGAATAACAAGAAAACATTCACTCATCCAGATCCTGAATACACAAAATTAGGATTGGGATATGCCTCTTCTTCAGTTATGTCATTTTGTCGAGCATTTTGTTCCAACTTCCATTCTACATTCTTTTATCTTGACAACTGTTCAAGTTCTTACATACCATCGGGATATTAAACCCCTCAAATTGTCGTGAAAGAGGATTAATTATCAGCTTTCCCTATGGGCGTCTCATGAGGGTGGAATCCCTCCGCCAGAAAAATCTGCATTTTATATCCCTAATTCGAGAATAATCCACCGCGGCCGAATAAAAACCTCAATATCGAAATGTTTTCTATTTCTTTCGCCGCGACAGGAAGTGCAATATCTGGAGTTTATGCGGTGAGGCGATGCGAGAGATGGTGTTCTTAATTCTTTTCCGATTGAAACTGCTATATTAAAATTGAATTAACCTCCCAATATCGAAGCGGAAAGTCAAAACACGCATTTTTTTCAGATAAATTTCCCTTCGGATGCATCTGCGACAGGAACGTCGTGAAAAAAACGGAAATAAATCACTGATGGATGTTTTCCTCGTTCGAGGAACTTCGAAGTTCTGGCATTAAAAAATTTTTTGCTCAATTTTCCATTATAAAGCGGAATATCCGTGTTTCTATCATGAATGTAATGTTTAATCGATTGTTTAATATAAGAATGTGCTTGTGAATGAGCGACAATTCACAATGTGAAATTTCCGGCAACAATTCGATGTTTGGTGGTCACGCAACTTATACTGGCGATGCTATGTATGAAATATCAAACAAGCAGGGGGATCCTAGAATCGCAAATACAAAATCAAGAGATTCAGAAGTTATACAGATTCAAATTTATCTGATAAACTGAACCGTACTTTCGACTGAGAAAAAAATGAATCAGTAGTTAGGTACATACATTCAAATGTTCATAAAGACTAACCTCGACCTGAGCCGAAGCTGATCAAATCAAAATTTCATCAATAGAGTTGAAAATTGCTGCTTTTGGCCCGGAAGTATTCAAATTAATGTCACATCTTGAAAATATGGAAATATTGACGAAGTTTCTAATATTCATTTTTCGCGACTGATTTCCAACAAACGAGTAGTTGATGATTATTCTTATATAATCTTCAAATGGGCACTCACGGTTGGACACTCTGTTAAGGTATATATGTTAGAAAAAGTTCCCCCTAGAAATTTACCCAAGGACCACCCATGATTGATCATCCAGATTCTAAACCTGGAACGCCTGGAACGTTCATTGGTAGTACCAGGAACATTTTATATCACATGCCATTTGCATCCTCCTGGAATGGAACTTCCTTTACATGTTATTCACTGAAAAGGAAAATGCTTGTGACAGGTCGTGGGTATAATCACAATCGCTAGTACAATTAGTGAATTGCACAGCAATTTACTGCTCAGTGTTTTAACAGGTCGTAGGTTACTATAATATTAGTGGATGCAGAATGTAATAAGCTATCATTCAAGCGACTCAGAGACTGGTAATATTCTACAGTGGCGGAACGCTATCTGACAAATGCTAACGCATTACTAATATCGGAGGCATATATATCAATTGTCATTCCTCCTCTTTGAATATACCCTGCAGTACTACAATAATTATGAATAATCGCTCATCACCGTGCAGTTAATAGGAGAAAATATGTGGGCGTAGAAAAACTATGATATTCTGATTGTGAATGTATGTTATTCCGTTATCTCCACGGTTGAGAATCGCCTGGCAACGATTACAGTTGTGCAGAAAACGACAAGATGGAAATGTAGTCATTTCCGATGAAGCTCGATTCTCCTTAAGTGCACATGACGACAAAAGAAGGGTTAGTTAGACGATGTCCGGTATCAGACAACGTTATGAGACGAATTTTGGCGCTGTAACCACAGGTTGAAACGTACCTAATCGAAGTTACAGGGTAACCACGTTTTCGTGAAGCTATGTAACTACACTCCCCGTCAGTAAATTCCGGAGATGCAAAATTTTTGTCAAATTCCACACCCTGTATCTTTTTTCATGGTTCTCCGATTTTGTTCGTGACTCAGGCAAGGTGTTGGGCTGCCGATTTCTAACATGTCTACCCAGCATATCCCATACATGTTTAATTGGATTTAAATCCGGCCTTCTGGCTGGCCACACGAATCGTTGAATATTCGCCGCTTCAAAGTATTCAGTTACAACCCATGCGACGTGAGGGCTAGCATTGTTCTGCATCAACAGAAATTGTTGCTTTCCCTAGAAGCAATTCGTGAATGTATTGAAAGTATGCCACGTCGTATGGTAGAAGTGATGAGAAAGCGAGGTGGAAATTCACGTTATTAATTTTCAGATGTTTGATTATGTTTACTAGTCGATAAAGTATTGTAATGTTTCAAATTGTTATGAAAATTTAAAAAAGGCAATATTTTTTTTAAATGTGTATCATTTTTTTTAAGCAGATACTGACGTAAATCAAGAAACATTTTCTTAAGAAAGTACAACACGTAACTCTCCTTCCGACTAGGGTAACCCGTGTAGTATTTATTTTCATCTATTTCTGATGAGTGAGATTGTAATGCGATTAATTTGGGATCTGTTAAATTTTTTGAAAATATAAAACTTGAAATAGATATTCTTTCGATTATTGTCTATCTCTTGATAGATTCCAAGAATAAAATTCTCTAGTTAAACCAAATTAAATACTCATCGAATACAAAAGATATATGAAAAATATAGATGAAAAATATGATTCGAGTATGAATCAACACATAACAAAAGAAAATAAAATGAAGGAAATCGTTGATTTACACAAAGGAAAAACTGACAGAATTAAAAATGACGTCATAAGTTACTACTAGCTATAGTCAGTTGTAGTTACACTGCCAAAATTGGCGTATGGTATGCAAGTAGGACACCTTTAGTCGTTATTCGAAGTAAAATGACAGCGATGCTTTACCTTTAAGAAACGATAAGTTCCCCCAAGACGTGTTGGGTATAATCCGAGTTGGACGAACACATTTTTAACAAATTTTATGAAAAAAAATTCAGATGCTTCGGTTTTTTTCAAATTTGAATCATTCATTCCTTGCTCTTTTTATGTTTCCCTAAAAAAGGATATTAAACAGCTTTAACAGTTATTATATGTACAAAAATCGATTTGTTCATTATTTACTCGGCTGAACTTGACAGGCCGTGGGAGTGGTTTATCTTCAGACGATAACCCGATTTTCAATCCAAAATCTTTCGTCAAATAATGAATTTTCAACGCCATATCCAGCCATATCGGCGAAACATCGGGACGAGATCCAATAATCTCGATATCCCGGAATCTGTATTCGCTATGCATCTCCTCCGTGATAAAACCAGATGATAAATATCCCCTCATTACAGGGGTCATTCCCAGGGCGCCAAGCGAACCGGGCATGGGCGCCGCAAGGGGGGCAAGACGTGGCCCCATCCCCGACAGATTACACCTCTGGGACCGGAAGTTCGGGCGGCAAGTTTGTTCTTAATCCGTGATTTGCAAACAGTTTATTCCCATCGCGCTTCCCAATATGAATCTTGCGTATAAGATATCATTTAAATCCGAATTATGGGAGCGCCGTTATTTATATCTCTTTAAAAGCTTTTGCGGATAGCTTACGCTCGGATTGGTGATTTGTTATTGAGTTGGGATGTTGGAAACGTGCAGACTGGTTGAAAGAGAGAAGCTTCATAATTTTTTTCTCATAGGTTATCTTACTATAAAAAAGTGGCATCCATATAACATATAACAAATACTCTTACAGGGTGTTACCACCCCGTATATTTCTTATCCCATATTCCCATAGAGATTTCAGAAATTTCCCGAAACACTTCGTATGATTTTGTTGGAGGTCATCTCCTCAGAATTAAATAGGGGAGAGGGGTTGATTCATATGTGATTCGAAGATCTTGTGAGCCTCTTTAAAACGGTGTACGAAAAACATAATTAGGATGAACCGTTTTTGCCACAAATGAATTTTTTAACTCAAATGTGCCAACATTAATATTTGGGTTATTTTACAATATATAGGCCCATTTGTATTAGGCACTTTTTTCAGTGGCGTAGCAAAGGTCCCGTAGACTTGGCAGAGCGGGGGGCCCCGGCACTTAGAGGCCCCCTGAGCCAAAGAAAAGATTCGAATGAGCCCCAATAACTATTTAACTTGTCAATTCACGATATTCTTGCGAAGATAAAACGAACAAAACCTAAACAATAAACAATAAAACAGTTATTATTCTCGAACAATAAAGAAATATTCCTGAAATATATTAAAAAAATATAAAAGGTTCACAGTATTTTGATTCGATATATCACAAAGTCACAACCTGTGCTACAATATTTTTAAGAGTTTTATGTAGCGTTAAGCGATTCGGCATTTCTCTTTGAACGTTGCCAGATGATCGTTTTATTGGGGGCTCGGCGGCTTATTTGTCGTGTTGTGCTTCAGGCGGCTTGCGACTTATTTGTTATTGCAGAAATTATCATCAATTCTCCAATCAGGTAATTTTCATGAAGAAGGGAAAATATTATGAAATCTTTTTATTTCCATCTCCATTCTTGTTGTGAGAGAAACAAGTTCAACAAGTGTTGGAATACGAAACCACGTTATGAGTTTGTTTACATTCAGAGACAAAGTTTTCAACATACTGACTTTTTTAATGCTTTTAGTTTCGGGATTACAACTTCATTGGAAGTGAGTTCTAGAATTAATTGCGTAGCTTATATATGCGTCAAGAAATGTCTCTCGTATTTTTTCATTCTTCATTCATTTCAATATTGAAAAAATTGAATATCTTATCATTCTTCAGATTTTAGAAAAAATGTCAGAGCGGAAAAAAAAATATTTGAGTGATGCTTGCAAAAGAAAACTACAGAGAGAAACAAATGCATTTTCGAAGCAACGAAAGTTTTTTTTATATTTTAATAAGAAAATGCCTGATTCGCATTCAATTATCCAGCATAGTGGCTTATCGGCTTCAAATGTATCCTCAATACTTTCATTCTATCGAACTTGCCGATTTGCTATCTTTTTCTGATGATACAACAAAACTAAAACAACTCTTTTCGGGGCTCTCTTCAAACATCACCAAATGATCGTTTTATTGGGCTTAAGATAATCAAGAATTATCTTAGGAATTCAATGTCGCAAACACGTTTATCAGCTTGGACATCGACAAGTGGATAGGTATGAGAGAAGATAAATGAATTTTTGTAAAATAATTTTTTAAATTTTTCATCTCATTGATTTATTCCTAGTTATTTTCATATCTATATCATTTTGTTTGGAAGTTCTTATTATTCAATATTATATATTATTTTTCTCATATTTTCTTCACTATTTTTTTTTATTGTTTCATCAGGCAACAAAATTAAGTCAAATGTTCAAATTAACTTCTATTGCATTCCATGATACAATCTTGACTGAGTCAGTGAAGCTAAAGCTTCAAATATTTCGGGGACCTTGAAGTATTCCCTCTGACTGAAATTATCCATCAGCTAATCAGTCGAAAACTAATGAATTTCATAAATGAATGAGATATATTATGAACTAGTCATTCTTGATAACGGTGTAATTGTTGAAATATTATTTGGTCTCTTTCCATTATCAATGTGGTTGGTTTTTTTTTACCGACGTTTAGGCAAGCATTCACCTGGCGTCTTCAGGGTGTTAGTCCTGAGAAGGACCAGTTTTTGCCAAACTTATTTGTTTGGACTTGTTCCATATTTTTTTCATTTCGGGAATTGCACTTCTGGAATCTCGTTTTCAAACCTCCACACTATAATCGCCAAATTGAAGAAGTATGGAACAAGTCCAGACAGAACAAGTTTGGCAAAAACTGGTCCTTCTCATGACCAACACCCTGAAGACGGAAGGCGAATGGTTGCCTAAACGGCGGTAAAAACCATCCCCATATATAATGGAAATAGCCGAAATAATATTTCAATGAATGAGATGTAACCTGATTGTTGTGTTTCTTGGATATATGCATATTTTTTGATATATTTTTTGAGCATAATCTAATGTCGTATGTAAGTCCATACCCGGATATTAATTGTTGTGGAATTTCATTTTTGTTATTTTATTTTAATCATCACTTTATGAAAATAATTATGAGGGCATGTGTAAATAGGTACCTAATCTGGTAAGTTACCGTGCGAACTTGTATAGGGCAGTCCCTACATTCGTGCTTTGTCCTTAGTATGATTGATTCTCCAGAATCTTTTGACGACAGTGAATAACAGCTATTTGCATCGCACTCCCATTCGGTGTTTTTTTATTTGCTATTGAGAACTGAGAAAAAATATAGTTGATAAGCACAAAACTATAATTATTCCTTGATTTTGTTGCTGGGTGTATATTTGGGCGAATAAACAACTATTATTATTATTATTATATTCTTTTTGCCCTATCCAATTAGATAGATTAGATCAATTCTTTTCAACTGAAAACTATATCATAGCATAAGATTCTATTTTGATTTCCTTCACAATGAGAATAACCTCAAGATCAATATTTCACGATATTGGAAAAAACATATGAACGTACCTTGGAATTTTTTCTTAAGAAAACACAATTTTGGTTTTCCTGTACCACGCGCAGCGTAGCTTTAGTTTTTTTCTGTATATTCAGAATTTTAATGAAGAAAACTCTAAAAATTTCATAGACTCTTCTCACTATCCTTGGGGTTCCACTCAAGCAGAGAATGGTTTATTAGTTGGTTAATATCCACCACTCACCGACATCCTCAAGAACTGATTTTATTTTATTAAATCTATGCTTTTTCGATTTATTAGCGGATCTATAAATAACAGCTCGGGATTTAACCCTGCAACGGAGTGGTCATTTACTCAGAGGTCTAGTTAGAATTCCATACCAATATGATGTCAACCGAAAATAAGAAATTAATGGTTCATATTATCATCCATTTCATATAGTAATGAAAACTCTTTCAGGTATTTGGATAGTTAGTATATTGATCGATATTCCTTTTTACATCAAAAAAACACCCACGTTTCGGTCTCAGATCGGAGCATTATCAAGGCTAAAAAAAAACACATTAAAAAATCTCGAACACGATAAATTATACAAAACCTACATTAATGAATTTGCAGGAATTGAGTCATCACAATAAAATATGTTAGTCTGTTTCACCGTGTGCTTCTCCTGAAATTATGCATATAGTTTTTTTTCTCTACTTATAATATTATCTTATGTACCATAATAGAACCCTAATGTATCGGATAAATTACACTCAACAATCAACACACGTGAAAAACATTAAATATTGGTTAGAATCACAGAGTTGTATTTTTTGAAAAATTGATAAGGGAGTATAGAAGTCATCGAACAGAACCCTGAATTATCTTCTCAAAGGAACTAATAGACTCTTATATATTGTGTTGAGTCTATTGACAATTTTTCTATAATTCACCGTTTCATTTTTATTTATCTTGGGTAGTTATGTTCCCTTGAAATTTTGCAAACCTTCTGTGTAATCTCATCTTAAAATTTGCTGTTACTCAAAAACAATGCTCTATAGATCAGACTTATTGCAGTGTTGACTTTCTGGGTGTTGCTTTATAGTAGTTTATAATTCTGTTCGAACTTATGGTTTTTGTGCACCAACAGGTCGTCAAGATATTGTCTTCTCTAATTATTAAAAATAATATAATATAGTTTGTCTCATTCCTGAGGGAATCAACATCAGAGGGTCATCTACATAAAGTAGAATCAACAGGATGCGGGAACCTAATCTATCGCACACGAAGTCAAACGAGTCGTTCATCACTAAATTTGCGAAACTAGTACTAGTAGGTGCTCCCATTGCGGTTCCAGTTAATTGTTGATGAAGTTTGTTAATGAAACTAAAATACCCTCTTTCAAAACATAACTCAATTAGTGATATGAAGGTAGGTTTGGCTAGCGTAGTGAAATTTTTGAAATAGTTTCATCTTTTATGTGTTACTCTGATAAGTTGTTCTTTGGAAATATTTATAAATATGGAAACTACATCTAGTGATATCCGTATATAGTCTTTGGGCACCACAATATTTTTTATGATATCTTTAGCTTGAACAGAATTTTTAACATTATATGGTGACGTTGATAAAACTTTGGATAGTATGTCATGCATAAATTTTCCCAGGTTGTAGGTGGGTGCATGTGAGTTTTTCTCAGGCAGTTTAATTTCGGAATTATACTGTTGTGTCTAATTAACGTTTTATATTCGATTTCATTTATTAATGTGGCCGCTCTCATTTCTTTTAACTTGCTATTTACTTTGTCCTGTATCTTCTTTGTGAGGTCTGCGTTTAGAGGTTTATATGTTCACTCATCCTCGAGAAGTTCTTTGACTCCTCTAATGTATTCTTCCCTGTACATAACCACCGTACAATTGCCCTTTTCAGATCGAGTAATTTTGACCCCAGGATTGTTCTGTATGAATTCACTTTAATATCGATCAATATACTAATTATCCAAATACCTGAAAGAGTTTTCATTATTATAAAAAATTAATGTTATGAGAAATAATTCTCAATAGACCACGGCCAGTTAGCTCAGAAGACTCTCTCAATATCAGTAGATATGTTCACAACTTTTGAACCCTGTAAAAAATATTCAAATGGATTTCAGCGTGAAAAAGCACGAATGTTCATGTTACCATTTCAACCATAAAGTTTCAGGTTGTTTCTTGAGTCGTGGTCCTTAACCTAATGGTGAATGCAGGACATCTAGGTTTTTCAGAAAAATTGTTGGTTTTGTATCTTCAAACCATTAGTTTCTTATATACGGGGTATTTCATGAACATTGGCCTAAATTGCGATAACTATAGCTCTGGAATGCAACGTCCGATTTTTATGAAATTTTCTTGGTTTGTTCACTTCAGGAAGTTCTTTCAGAGAGTTGATGAATCAGGTATCCGTGATTTTAGGGCAGTCCTCAGAATATCTCGCGAATTTTCGTTCAAGTCTCCGAATCGATATTTTCTACATGAGTTATCTTGAAGGAATATCTATTGTCTTTTGCCGATATTCTCAACTATTTTTCTCAATTTTTTTTTCAGTTTAAAAGCTCAGTTCGCAATGACTGTGCCAGAGTAAACGCTAGAATTATCAGGATAAGAATTTTCGAGGTTCAAATGAAATAAACCCTTTTATATATGAGTGCATTACCTCCGAAATGCAAAAAATTCGAATTTCACTCCACAAAAAATAGACGGTTTATCATAATTATCCTCATTAAATGATTGGATATTTGTGTTAATCGATTTCAAGAGATGTTCTATGCTTCTCAATATAGTTTTCGAAATCAGAGGTAGCCTAGTCTTCATTCGAAATTAGGACTCTGTCTCAGATTCACACCAATTGAGAAAATTTCGATATGATATTTATGTTTGGTTTTTGCAATGAAAATTCCAGAACAGCAGAGCAGGAATTTCCTCTGAGATTTCCATAACAGAAGAACATTTTCCAATGAGAGTAATTACCTGCAACAATATGTAAGATTCCCCCACCTTATCAAGATGTTCAATAATTAGAACAAGAATATGAAGAACGGAGGAGAATTTGGGGCATTCAAGAAGGGGGGGGGTTATAATCAACATTTACACATTCTGAAAATTCATAGATGGATAGGAAAAGGTGGATTTGTGGCATGACCAACAAGGTTTAAAAAGAATGAAATTTAATACTTATTTCTGTCAAGCACACCTACCTTATGGAAACAGGGGTTTCAAAATAAGAAAGATTTTGACAGAATTCAACATAATTCAAAATCTCGGTTAAAGACAATAAATATTATCACCAAAATGATAAAAACAGGAGGAACTCCAAAGTGAAAATTAAATTCATTAGAATAACTTATGCAGTTTTTGATGGCAATAACGAAATTTTGGTGAGGAATTTAAAAGTATAGATGTTGGAGCTTGAAAGATAAATCAAGATATTCTAAGTACTGCCCTGAAATATAACAATTCTTTGCCTTTACTGAGGCCACATCGAGAACATTTTTGAAACATAGATGAATTCAAAATAGTAATCATCGAAATAAATACCATTTTGAATTACCAGGCTCAGAGATCTTTCATCATGAGGTTGGAGAAATGATATTAGATTTTGTCACTGAGATGAGAGATAAACTGGTTTCCATTTCAGCATCTGAATGCAGATGTAAAACATCATTTTGACTCAATTGTATGTCACTATTTTGTTACTTTGTAATATTTTATTCAGTACTTCACAACTGATTTTTTTTAAATATCGAAGTTTTTTGTGAAAATTTTGTCCCTGAGATGTATGTTATACTGATAATAATAATAATAATAATAATACTTTTTATTGTGTACGAAAAATGACAATGAAACTTACATCAATTTTAAATATTATGATTCAATACATATTTTCACCCTGAACTTTATTTTCAAACTCAAATTATACACAATAAAAGGAAATGCATACAATACATGATGAGGCCAAACAAGGCAGAAACCGGTATATCTCTCATCTCAGTGACAAAATCTAATATCATTTTTCCAAACTCATGATAAAAGATCTCTGAGCCTGGGAATTGAGAGTGGTATTCATTTTGATGATTACTATTTTGAATTCATCTATGTTTCGAAAATACTGCCCTGAAATCATGGATAATGCATGAACTGTTCGAAACAGCTTCCTAGAGTGAACTGATAAAATCTGATTGAAAGCAGACGTTGCATTTCAAATTTATAGAAAAAGCAAATTTAGACCAATATTCATGAAACACCCCGAATCTCTGAAAGTTATGGTCCTATGATACAAAATAATCAATTCTTCTGAAAGACCAAGATGTCCTGCATTCACCATGGCTCACGACTCGCAAAACCCCCTATATATTATGCTTGGTGGTTGCTGTTTTTAGAACGAGTAGGTGTCGACATCTTGTGCACGATGATAGAAGCTCTAAATTACTGAATCTAAATTAGTTCTAGATTTCTGTTAATGAATAATGGAATTCGAGAATTTTCCAAGAGATCATGATAATGATGACCTATGCTCTTTAGAAACCGACAAAACAGCCCTAAGTTTATGTTCGGAACAGAAACTTTTTTTGCAAGGTTTTTGTATTATCAAGTATATAGAATTAGATGTAGGTAACCGGTCCTCGTATGGTCGTATTGGAGAATTTGTGTTTTTTTCAGAGATTTGTTCATGAAAAAATATAACTTTAGTTATCTAATGGAGTGCAAGTTGGGAAGAATGTAAAGAGAGGGCGCTGTTGTTTGAGGTGTTGATTCTGTTTAAATGCTCGCTAACCGAGGTAGACAAATATTGTGGAATTGGGTAGAAAGTTGTGAGATTCTGAATGAATATAAAATGAGTAGAGTTGAATTAGACATTATTTGTCAGCAAGAAAAGTAACTGAGGGAGGTTGAAGTGGACAAAACATTTTCATAGCAAAACGCCAGTTCGAGTGTCTGGCACTCACGAAAGCCTCGACCAATTACCAATTCATTGAGATTATGTTATATGTTATGAGGTATGGGATTATTTCCTGTGGAAGTGATTCAGTGGTAGATGTAATTTTCAAATTTCAAAGAAACATTTGAGAATTGGGTACCTAATGTTGTTCAGATAATATTGCGATGGATGTTCAGAAAGAATGGAATTCAATCTCTTCAACCTTTTTATATTATACCTATACCATATAAGGTAAATGTCCCAATTATCGACACTATAGTGAGATCTTGCAAAGAAAGTATGATTTCCTAGTTGAAATATAAGTAGAATTTGTTGAATTTCCTGAATTTCTCATTCTATGTATGTTATAGTTGAATAAACAAACATAAAAAACTCATTCGTATACTGTTAAATAATTAAAATTGAATAAAATATAGACAAGTCAGATGTCCCAATGATCGACAACTAGAAAATGAGAAAACCCAATCATCGACATGTGGTGGTACCAATTATCGACAGAGTGGAAATTTGAAAAAGGGTGTGAATAAAATAATTCTGAGCAACGTGACAGAAATAATATGAATGGAATAATCTTTTATTCATGATGAAAAATGAAGTAACAGTTCGAAATAACATCAAAAGTGAAAAAATACAATATTATTCTCGAATAAATATTAAAAGTTCAGAAACTTTGATATGAATTCAATTTTTTAAATTCTTGCATTTCAGGTATGTCATATATGCCACATTTATTCAATATGCATATTTCATCTTCGTAATGCAAAATATCATCAACGTTGGGCCATCTACAGTTACCATGGCTTTTTGTCAATGCCTGGTATGATTTTCCAGACTTCTTCAATACTAACCCAGGAAAATTTTCAGCATCACATTCTACGAAAACATAATCACCTTGAGCGTATTTACATTTTTCCGACGGGTTTTGATTTTACATCTCTATATTTTCCTTTGTTTTACTCTTTTTCTTTTTGGGTGATTTCAATATTTTTCTCTCTCCTTCAATTCTCTGTTCCTTCTCTGCAGTGACTGAGTGTTCATCTGTGCAAAGCGAGAGAAGTGCGTTTCTGAAAGGAGTGGGTATATTTTTTCTGGAATTTCTTTAATAGGTGTTTATTCTGAAATCTCTCTGAAAATGCTTGCCTGTTCTGTTACTGTAAGTGGAAAGCTCACTGAAAACGCAAAATAACCAATTATCGATTATCGACATATGAATGTTCCTATTATTGACATCCGTTAAAATATTATTGAAATGAGTGTTGACTTGAATATAAATTGAATGTCGATTGATATTAGGTGAAATATGTAATCATTTCGGAGCGAAATAATGATGACTGTTTAGGCGTGGGAATGCAGATTTAATCTGTTTAAAACCCGATATATATATATATATATATATATATATATATATATATATATATATATATAGATATATATATAATATATATATATATATATATATATATATATATATATATATATATATATATATATGTATATATATATATAATATATATATATTTATATAAGTTAATCTTTTCTGTCCTAGACATCGACGTGTATTGCACCAAATATCGACACCAAGTTGCACGTTGTATCGACACCACGATTCATTGTACTCCCATTTTATAATTTGATGGAAAACAATATGTCGATAATTGGTACAGGAAGAAGGATGAGTTTCATGAACAACACCACAAAATTTTTTCTTAGGAAATCACTTTACTTTGTTAACTATAACTAAGTCAAGAAAATTCAAACGAGACACATTTATCGACACTCATGTCGATATTTGGAACATACCCTGTTTTTTTAATACAGAAGAATAATAATCTTATATAACTATATTTGTAATCAATATTTTACATTTTAGTGAAATAGTTAATACTTAAAATGTGATAATACAGAAGAATAATAATCTTATATAACTATGTTTGTAATCAATATTTTACAGTTTAATGAAAATTGAAGCGAATGAAAGAGTATGCGCTTAACTTACGAGGAAGTAGAACGGTGTTCACTAGAAAACGACTCATACGCGACTGTTGAGCAGCAGTTTTTTTGGGCTGGAGGGGTTAGGGAAAACTATTTTTTGATTTCAGTTTGATCTTTAAAGTATGTATCAGAAGTATGTTGCATACAAATTGTGATGAGACCGTTTTTCTTCTTATCAAACAGATAATACTTCAGAAATGTTGATAATCGGGACACTCTCGATAATTGGGACATTCACCTTACTATACACCTTATATTTTTTATATATCAGAAAGTTTGGTATTTTTTTTCAAGCACAGAGAAAAATTCGAGGTACATACTACTCATAATAGTTATAGTACAAGTTCTGAATACCTGCACTATCCTATTCACAGATTGTTCTTCTTCTTCTTCTTCAGCCACTAGCTGTCCACTCCTGGACATAGGCCTCCCCAAGTTCCCTCCATCTGTCTCGATTCCTCGCTGCCAAATACCAGTTAACTCCGGCTATGCTTTTAATATCGTCCATCCAACGTTTGGGGGGTCTACCGACACTCCTCTTCTGCATTCGTGGTCGCCATTGTGTTATACGCCACGTCCATCTTGTCTCTTCTTGTCTGGCTATATGTCCTGCCCATGACCATTTTGACATTGCTGTCCGTTGGATGACGTCATCGACTTTTGTTCGCCGTCTCAGATCTTCGTTGCGGACATGATCTCGAAGGCTTACCCCCACCATCAATCTCTCAACTGCTCGCTGAGTTGTTCTTAACTTGTTCGCTGCTCGAGTCGTCAGTGTTGTTGTTTCTATATAGTCCATATGTTAAGACCGGGAGGACACAAGTATTGAAGACCTTGGTTTTAAGATTAATGGGAATATCTTTGTTTTTCAGTATATTCCCTAGTTTGCCTACAGCAGCCCAGGCCATTCTTATTCTCCTGTTGATCTCTGCTTGTTGATTTTCTTTTCCTAATTTAATGAGATGTCCAAGGTATACATATTCATTCACTGAATCGATAAAAGTACCGGCTATATTTACTGGAGTTGTGCTTTTTGTGAGTATTTTGGTCTTAGAGGTGTTCATGGTGAGCCCAACCCCCTCCGAGACTATTCTCAAGTCGAGGATCATTTCCTTCAGTTCTTCCAGGTCGCTACTGACAAGAACGATATCGTCAGCAGAACGGAGGTGGTTCAAATAGCGACCGTCAATGTTTATTCCTTTGCGATCCCAATGAAGTTGTTTAAATACGTCCTCTAACGCCAAGGTAAACAGCTTTGGTGAAATTGTGTCTCCTTGCCTGACAACCCTTTGTAGCTTAATTTTGTCTGTTGTCAGTTCTTCGTTTATTTTAACCTGTAGTGTGGCTTTATCGTATATACTTCTGAGCAGCTCTTTGTATCTACTGTCTATTCTCGCATTATCCATTGCGCGAAATACAGCCCAAAGTTCTATCGAGTCAAAAGCTTTATTGTAGTCAATGAAGGCAAAGTGTAGTGGGATGTTATATTCATTACATTTTTCAATTAGTACTTTGACGTTTTGAATCTGTTCGATGGTGCTGAAGCCTTTGCAAAAGCCTGCTTGCTCTGTGGGTTGGTAGCTGTCGAATTTTCCACATAAGCGGTTGGTGATGATTTTCGTGAGCAGTTTGTAAGGATGCGAGAGAAGGCTTATAGGACGGTAATTTCCTATGTCTAGAGTTTGTCACCCTTTTTGTGCAGTATTACTACTTGGGCGTTATTCCAGTCATCAGGGATCGTTCCACTCTGAAGGCACCTGTTGAAGAGGACCTGTAGTGACCCTAAGACGGCAGTGCCTCCTAACTGTAGCATCTCTTTAGTAATACCGTCCTCTCCAGGAGCACGACCGCTTTTCATCTGAGATAAAGCTAGCATGATTTCATCCTGCGTAATATCAGGTAGGTCTTCCGAGCCAACATTTGATACGTGTACTGATTTTACGTTTTGAGGCTTTGGATGTTTAGACGAATACAAAGTTGTATAGTATCGCTCTGTTATGTCAAGAAGATCATTTCTACTGTGTTTTACTTGTCCCTGTTCATTTTTCAGTTAATGTATTCGTGTTTTTCCGATAGAGCCAATTTTTGTCAATACCTTCATATTTTTGTTGTTCTCTATTGTCGTCCGTATGAGTTCCGTGTTGTAATTTCTTACGTCTTCTCTTACCTTTTTTCTGATATGTCTATTTAGTTCTTTATATTCTGTCGTGTCCTTATTTAAAGTTCTTCTCTTTCCCATGAGATATTTTGTTGTTTGGGATATTTTACTCTCTTTAGGTTTTTTGCCATGGCAAACTTTTTTCGTTGCCGTTTTGATGTCTGTTTTAATTTTGTTTTCTATTTCGTTTAGGCTCATTGACAACAGTTTGGTTGGTGAAAGACTTCTCTTATTTAAGCAACTCTGATATTCTTGTTCGTTCTGTTTCAGCTCTGAAAGTGATGGAAACTTTTTCGGATGTATTAGTTTGTTTCTTTCCTGGCCTATGTTTATTATTAATTTTGCTCTTACCAGTCTATGGTCACTTCCTAGATCGAATCGGTTCAGAGAGGTGACATCTGCTACAAAGTATCTTCTGTTGCTTATGATATAGTCGATCTCGTTTTTCGTTCTAGAGTCCGGGCTCTTCCATGTCCATCTTCGATTTTCTGGTTTTTTGAAGAAGGTGTTCATCAAATACAGGTTCTCTCTCTGAAGGTAATTTACTAAAGTTTCTCCTCTTTCGTCTCCATAGATTGTTGGTGACAGAAAAACATCCATCTTAAATGTACATGAAATTGTTCAAGTCACTTCCAAATAATTTTTTAATTTCATGTAACTTGAATATTTTCGAAAAGAGAGTAAAGATTTATTTTATGAATATGGAGTCATATTCCCTGGGTGAATTCTTCGAAGCTTCTAATCATTTGTATTATTTTTTTGTGGCGTCCATTTCATTTGATCTTTGTAAAACGATTCTTTGAAATAAAGTTGATATTGATTTAGTTATTATGCGACAATGAGCTAAAATATCTTTGAAGCCCAAGCATTTCTACAGGGAATGAAAATAAATATGTCAAAATAATATTTACGGTATTTATCCTCCCTCATATTATCGACCATTCAACTCTGAATTTTTTTCTATTCGCTTTGTTTCATTCATGTCAAACGTTTTGGAAGTGTGGAAAAAACTTATAAATGTTATTTTTTTCGTTCGTTATTTGCATTCGCAATATCTTGAGCATAATCCATTTCCACATTTTCGAAAACAAAATTCGAGAATTTTGTTAATTTCCTCAATTTGCAAGAAATCATCAGAGGGTATTTCATATATTGTGCCAAAAGCTGCGACAAAGGTTTCCACAAAAGGAATCAGATATCCGAATGAGAGTTATTTTTTTTTACTATCATGGCAGCTGAAAGTCCACCAGGTTTTACTGTTACATTCACCGAGGAATATACGAAAATATATCAAATAAAGCAGGAATTTCATCTTTAAAGAATCGTTTTGCGAAATTCAGAGTTGATTATAGCGACTTACGATTATATTTGTGACTTGGAATTGGCAGTGTCTGAGATGATTTATTCTCTCTGAACACACATTAAATGTGAAAAATCCTTTGGGTAGGTATAAGGAATTATTGAATTCAACTATCATATTGAAACATTTTTTTCCGCGTAAAATCTGAAATAATCATGAAAGGAGGTTTAAAAAACAAAAGTTCTAGACAGAAACAGATTATCTAAAGTTCATTCTACTGGAATTAACGCGGAAATGAATGACGAATCTTGAATTCAAGTACCTTTGCTTACACTATTCAATTTATTTTGTTGATGTGTTTCTGCAAATGGTCATCTTCAGACCCCAAAATCAGACCAATATCAATATAAATAACAACTTCATCAAAAGCCATTCGAGCACATGTCATTGATCACCAGATAGTCATTTTAATGGGATGATGACATGTGCTCAAAAAACGTATAATGAAGTTGTCATTTTAAGTTAATATTGGACTTGATTTGTATTCTGAAGATGGCTAAAGCCGAAAGATCTCACCACTATAAATTGAATAGTAGAAGCCTACTGGACTTAAGACTTCTCATTTATTTACAGAATTTTAGAACGAATATCTGAAACACCTTGTAATGATTTTTTCGAAACCCACAATTTTCCTGGATTTTTTTTCAGATTTGAAACGGTTTATCGTGAAAATATTAGTAGAGAATAGCGAACGCAATTTCGGAAAAATGCATCTTGAAAATTTTCACGATGAATGCATCCATTCAAGAGCAGAACTCCTCGATCATATGAGAAATGAAAAATTTTTTTCGAGAAATTCATTTTCGTCCCCTGTATAACTCAGTGCTGACGCTGAAGAATATTTCAGGTAAATAGTGCAATAACTTTTGTCCACGTATGTTGAAAATGTTCATTTTGAAAAATTCTTTTTCGAGATTTATGACGCAATTGCGGTAATATCAGATAAATGTTGAAACCCATAAATAAAGAGTACCTGTGAAATATATTGCTCCTCTCCAAAAAAGCAGTGGAAATGGTAGTCATCAAACGAACACGGAGTTTACATGATTATAAACACAATTACCATTCACCTGAGAGATTTCTAGACCTGCAGAGAGTAACAGCATGGTAAAAAAAGCTCATCGAAAGAACTTTTGTTTTGAACATCAATTATAACTTCGATGAGCTGTGTTGTCTCGACGATAGTGCAATATATGAAGGATAAGAGATAGTGGAGGAATGAGTAAGATTCTAGATATATTAGATGAATCATACCATTGAGTATTAATATATATATATTTATACTCAATGATCATACACAAATACAGGGGACAAGAAAACATTCACATGTGTAATCAATCTTGCGAAAGTACATAACATCACCAAAAAGTAGTAGGCAAAGATTACAGATGATGAACGGACAAATAAATATCACAAATGTTAAAAACCGACTACGTTTTTCTGTTGCTATGATCTCTGAAACTTCAGATGGATCTGAAAATTATTTTCAGCAAGCATGAGCTTCATGAAAGTTAATTTCGACTTTGTCGAGCCTAGAACTAGAAAATTACATATTTTGCGACAAAATTTTGACTGGAAATTTTCTGCACTAACCCGGAATTGAACTATGACCTCGCCGTTCCAAACCTAACACTCTAAATATTAGGCTACACTACTGGTGTCTTAATCATCGTTATTTTGCATATGATGATCTGGCGTACTCAGATCTAATCTTTGGTAGAATCTACGACATTTTTTCGAAAAATATTGACACACGCCAAAATACAACTTTAATTTCAACTTTGTAAAGTCTTGTAAGGCAAAATGGAAGCCAGGCTTTTGTTCTGCTCAGAATATTATTTTCAACTTAGATATTGTTTCAGATCAATTGACCATGTTCATCAGCTATCTGTAGCAGCTTTTTTAGTGTTTTTGTATTGGCGCCAATGTGTGATTAATCATATTGACATTTATGGAAGTGGTCAATTGTCATTATATTCAGTTTACTTTTTTCAAATTTTGAATTCTGAAATTTTTTCAATCATCTATAGTAAATGGACATCAAATATCGAAAATTTTGATTGATAAAACAAATACATACAATTTAAAATGAAATGGATGCAAGGAGGCTGTGAGTAAATCTTCTGTATATTCAACATATCCAAGTGTATAATATCCGGTTTATGATTTTTATATTTCAGCAATAACAATTTTATAGGTGACTGGACATGTGTAGAGCACTTTCAAAGTCGTGGCTCTGCCGAAGATTCCAAATTAAAATTTCATGATTGTTTGAGTGTCATAGTTCATAGTATCCCAAAGAATAAACTACTTGCTAAGAAATGGTAATATTTTTTCCGTTTGACCTACTGATAACCATAATGTTAATGAGTAGACACATGCATATGAAAATTCAGTGCTCACTTGAAATCATACGTTTTCTCAGGAATAATGTAGGAACTTTAGTTCTCTTCATTTCCTTTTGAAATGTAAACCACATATTCTCTTCCCCTGGAAATTGGTGAATGAGAATTTTGATCTATTCCTAGAAATTGTAACCATTTCTTAGCAATTATTTTATTCTTAGGGAACCTATGAAACTCAAACAAACCTTTTAAATTTCAAATTGCAAATTTCGGTAGAGGGACAGTGCTCTGCACATATTCAGCCACCTCCAACATTGTGGCTGCTGAAATAGAACAATCATGAACCTAATATTTTGTACTCTTGGACATGTTGAATGCCTACTCCACAGTGATTTAAATTGAAAATAATAAATGAAATTAAGTCATCCTTTATTTCTTCGAATAAAACCAATGTAACAAAATACCACATTTAACCGTAACCTTCTAAAGAACCTGCGTATACCTAACTACCCCTAGGGGGCTCATCTTCTGGAAAAGAAATTTAAATTTTCTAATTCGTCTATCCTACCACATTTTCATTCTGTTAGGTTAAAAAAAAACAACGACATTCCCAACAATATTTTAATTCGATAATCATTGGATTTAAGTACTTATCGACATTTCATTATCACTATTTTTATGATATTATATCAAACTTAATAGATTTTATTTATGAATAGGCCAACCTTAATCACAGCCACGTCAGGTTACAGAAGTATTTTTAATATAAAAATATCTATACATTGTTTTTTGATTCACTTATTCAACTAGTTTCCTATGTTGTGTTGAATTAATTGATCATTTGAAATATGAAGAAAAAGTAGAGTGACAGCGACACCGACTTCACAATTCGATGTCTCAGCGCCAACTTAATATCATTTAATAAAGATCATGCATCAGAGGCAGAAACAACGAAGAATATTGATTAACAACCGAAAAGGTATGTAACAGATTTTCGTCTCAAAAAATTACATATGTAACTGTGTTTTTAATATTTGTTTTAGATTGAAAAAGGGCCCTTTCCCGAAACGTATCTTTTATATATACTGACTGTATAAATCAGGCTGAAACAATTACAAATGATCAATTAATTCAACACAACATAATAATCTATAAAAAGCTGATTTTGTACAATATTTTGAGCTGGTTCGTTTGTGCTTCAAACACCAAGTTATAGTTTATTATATATAATATGCATCGAATCATATGAAGGGGAGTCGATGATGATGAGAATGAATATTTTAACAGCCTAGGCTGTGAAGATTCAGGATTTTGAAAATTTATTAGTGATGTAATTTTCAGAAGTATAGAAATGTAGTTATTTTTGTGAGCATCACCTCCAATATGACATCACATGGATATACCAGAAATTCAAGAGGCCCTACTCCTAATGTATGTTGAATTCTATTTAATCCATATTTTACCATTTCGGAAAGTGAAAAAATTCTGCTTATTCTCCCTTTGGTCCATCGTTTTCGAGTAATTTCATATTGAAAAAAATTATTCTGAGAAATTAAAAAAAAATTATTTTTGACGAATAAAACTCTGTACAAAAAATCGAAAGAATTCATTTGTTGTTTTCTTATATTCAAAGTTTAAATAGATTATCCGAATGCTTGGAGAACAAACTGAGTCGATAATTTGCCAGCGGTGGCATAACTCATCTTGAAAATATCAAATGATATTGCCATACTTTTCTTTTTTCTAGGCCGAATTGAAAAAAATGGTCTACGATAACATCGGTCGCATTTGTAATAGTTGTGCAACTGTTGCGGCACATGCGCTGCAAACTCATCACCTTCTGGAGCAGTGGGAATTTTTGAGAGCGCTTTCAATTTAAACTAGGTAATGGTAGCAAAATCTTCGTCCGGTGAATGCGACCGATGTTTCACCGACCTCCAGAATGTCTTTTTGAAATATATGTACAAGTCGAAGGCTCTCCACACATATGAAACCTTAAATATTCAACAACCAATTCATCTACCTGTAGGTTTTACAACTATTTATAAAATCTTTCTATCTTTGGCGATAATTATAATTCACTTTTGGTGAACTGAATTATAGTTTCAACGATTTTGTCGTAGACTAATATTTTGGCATCTGTTCCCAGAAGTACGTCATAGTGATTGAAATATTCATGTGGAATTCGGTAGTTCAGAACCAAATTTGGGAGTTTCTTTGATATTTCGTCGACGTCCTGTGAAAAAAATCATCTTTATTATAAAAATATCTTATTGCTTGAATTTGATTCATGATGAATGAAACAATTATTATAGGAGATAACAGTACCTATCAATTCAGGAGACACAAAATACGTATTTATTTCAGAGCATTCGAAAAGACAAATTTGGTAAATTTAAATCCAACGGAGCAATATCTGGTTGTATGAAACACACGGTGTTCGACTTATAACAAACTTTGGCCGATAATAGCTGAGCTTATTCCCAACTCTCAACACTTTTTCTGATAAATATACGACCGATTCATCCCGTTGAGAAGGTGTCAGTATGTGAAACAGTGTTTCGTATGAAGAATTTAAATCTTTGAAATTTTCTTTTTTGATGATATACAAAGCTGTTGGCTTATCAAACTGGACTCACTTATGACCAATTACTTGATTGGAGTTCAAAATGCAGCTTACCCGATGAAAATATACTCAAACCCCAAACCTCATGAGTTGAGTAAAGCGGTACCGAAAAATTTCGACAGCAATAATAAGGCAAATGACGTCAGGTCGCGCTGGGAAAATCAGGTTGCAGGTGGTAATTTGTCGGTACCGCTTCCGAGGAAATCAAGTCTTAACAGCATCTTCAGTCTGCTGATGTGAGACTCCATTGCAAGCTCGTAGATATTTCCAACAATTTTTAACATAGGCTACAATAATTCCATGAGTCGTATTATCATTCATCATCAATAAATTCATTGTTGATTTGAATGCAATCAGAAAATTAGGAGTTAGAACATAATCCTGACTGGATGAAGAAAATACGTTTCAAATAAACTTGCATGTTTATAGGAAGGTTTGAGAATGTGCACAGCCATCGTCTGTCCAGAATGATTTTTGGATCCCAACTAGTTCATCTAATTCTTGAACGATATCATTTTCGTTATATAAATTATTTCATTTTTCTAGAGTTATTGGGAAATCATGAAGAATAAAACTTCGATATTTATAGTAGTTGGTTGTGATGCAATGAGTAAAAACTACATAACAGTGACATTCCATCGTGTCAAAATGAAGTTCCCATCTCCAATGAGATGCTAAAAAAAATCTGTACTTCCCCTTTCACAAAATGAGATGTTTGCAGTGCCTCTATTCAGGGCCAGCTTGCTAGCTTCTCAAAGTGATGGAAAAAGCCCAATTCTTTCTACTACTGTGAAGCCAAGTGTTTTCAAGAAAGATAAAATTTTTTGGTCTTCACGGAGGACATACCGGGAACATTTTTGAATAGATACTGATGATGCCTAACAAGGCTGAAACCGGTATATCTTTCGTGCCAGTGACAAAATCTTATTTCTTTTCGCAAATCTCATGATAAAAAAAATTGTGAAACTGGAAATTGATATTGTCATTCATTTCTATGATTGCATATTCGAATTCTTCTATGTTGAAAAAAAATCTAGTTACAATTGATGAACGATATAATGTAACTTCACCACGAATTCTGCATCAGTAGATCTAACCTCTTAGTTAAAATATTTTGGGCTCAAAATTTGGGAATTACAGACACTTTTGTGATCAAAATTAAAAAAATAACATCCTATTCTGAAATGACCGGTGTTCTCTGATCCTATTTTAAATATCACAAAGTTACCTCTGGTCTCGACCAACAATCGTTTTCCCCCCAAAAAATTGCGACGGGAGCGATGATCTTTCGAATGTCGTATTCTGGAGGCTCTCTTGATCCATACCTCTTCAAATTTTCATCTGTTCCATAATCAAATCTCTGGAATATTCCTAAAAAATGAGGTTTTAACTAAAAAATAAGGGAATGTTGAATATAATGAAAAAAGATAATTTATCAGGAAGGG
This sequence comes from Hippodamia convergens, assembly GCA_038502775.1. Classification (NCBI taxonomy): domain Eukaryota; kingdom Metazoa; phylum Arthropoda; class Insecta; order Coleoptera; family Coccinellidae; genus Hippodamia; species Hippodamia convergens. The sequence continues at coordinate 18,955,701 of CM076614.1, read as the reverse complement.
GGTTTTGAAAATTTATGTGGTTATGAAACATCAGGATTGATCTTCATCGATGAATGGGTGAGGAACACACATTCGAACTGAACAGTCAGGGTAGGGAAGTTGAAGTAAGAGTTGGACAAAGTATCCAGAAGCGGAAAAATTCAATCATTGAAAAGCTGAGTGTACTTGAAATTCGAGTTACGGGAAGCATGAAAATAAGATATTTACCTGAATTATACATTTGAAGGTAATGTAACAATTGCTTCATAGCAGAGTTCACCGGATAAACTTGAAATAATCTCGCTGTGTTTAGCTAAAAAAAAACAATTTTGTGAGAATGACCACCAATGATGAGTTTGAGAAGTTTTGTCAATTTTTCATCCGAAATCGTGTTATGACGTATTTCATTCTATTATTTACTAAGTCAAACCCCCAAGGCTACTCATAATACATCGTTTATTTTTCAAGCTGAATATTTGTTCATGCTGCTCTTACGGAATCTGTCAGTGTGGTTTCCGAAATTTCAACCATATTCAAATATTATATACATATGAAATTTCCACTCAAAACAGAGATGATAATAAAAAATTTACATCTTTGATTGTTTTATATTCACAACTAAAAGAACAGAAATCTGAATACAATATCACAGAGTACAAAGAAAAGAGCATTCATGTAGAAGATTGAAAAATGACGTTGCATATGGAAGATAAGTATTGTGTTTTCTGATGTCCAAGACCGAACTCCTAATAACTTAAACATATTTAAATTCGTAATACTTACTGAATCGTATTGGTTTATATTCGAATATCCAATAAAGGGATCGTATAATTTATTGCAAATATACGAAAAGATTTGGTACTGGCAGAACGTTCCTAAAAAAGCCCTCCCAGGAACTCTATATAATCCTATAACTTTTGCTCCAACCTGAGAAGAGATAACAAGAATAAGATATTTTGAATTATAGGCATGATTTATCAGAGCAATCTAGATCTACGAAATCTTCTTTTTTTTTACTTTTCATATGAAATTAATGACAGACAATTCATAATCATGAATATTTATTGGTTGGTGGTATATTAATTCTTCATTAGTTAGAATCTATCATTGATTGTTCAATGGAGGCTCAAAAATTCAGGGGCCAAATAAATTTCAATGAACGTTCATGAAACGAAATTCAATACATCATTTACATTGTGAAAATTTCAAATAAATACGTTTTCTTGCTCAATATACAATATTTATGGGAAATCTGTGGACACGTCAAATTCAAAATGTCTGTTGAAAGACAGACATATGGTCAGTTTCACAAAACTCTGTTTGTACCGTTAAATTAATTGAAGCCACCGCAATTCGTTGAAATTTCAAAACGAGTGATTTGATTGGTTCGAATTTACGTAAGGTTTTTTAGTCGCACAATTAAAGTTTTGTGAAACAGACCCATAGAGGAACAACTTCCAACTTTTCGAATAAAAAAAATGAACGCACGCTTTTTTGAAAAAATCAAAATAGGAAAAATATAATCAAGTGATTAGCAAATTTCAATTTAATTTCAAAAACTAAAATATTTCACAAAATGGATGTTCAAAGGATTTTTCATCTGAGATTGTAACCAGACTGTAAAGTGTAAAGGTCATATGTATTATTCATTTACATATATCTACTCCAAAAATTACTACGTAGAGATCTGTTAACATAAAAACAACATAAACAAGAAAATAAAACATCCTTGGAACATGGCACATTGTTTTCTGGAGATGCCTACTGCATCAGAAGTTTTTTGTTTTTTCGCAATGATCATGGCTAAATCTTTGAATAAAGGGTCGAACCAAAAACATTCTGATGTTAAATATTTCCAAGACGATGCCGTATTTCTCACATTGTCAAAATGTTATCAGATTTCATGTAGAGCCAAGCTGCTAACTTCACACTCTTCATATCGATCAAAATAGGTGACGTGGGAGTAAGGTGAAAAAACTTCATTCGCTGTTCATAACTTTTCTGTTGTAGAATGCCATTTTGACCAAGGCATACAGTTTGTGAAATAAGGACTTGTGAAGTTGAAGAGTGTAGAGTTAGCAGCTTGGGTCTACATGAAATCTGATAACTTTTTGACAATGTGAGAAATACGGCTTCCTCTTGGCAATTCTTCACATGAAAATGTTTGGGTTGGCTTTCAGTTTATTTTGTACGTTGCTCATAACAAAATCTTCACAATTTGTTTTTTTCCTCAATTTGAATTCAATGCCTACAAGCAACAAACTTGAGAATGTTGTCATAAAATTTTTGAGGATTTATCAATATTCGAGGGTTATTCGAATAGAAAATTTTTTGCTACTTATAGAAAAAACAACAGCAATTTATTTGAAGCTGCAATTGGAAGGGGAACAAGTAAAAAAGTTCGATGAAGATCCAGAATTGTTATTTTCTATGACTGATGAGGATGTATTACACCCAAAAAGTGATATTCAGAAATATCAAATATACGAAACAATTTGAAAATTGGGGGTTGTACCGGTCATCGAAAGGGGATTGCAGATTGTATGAGGTGTTGGCATTTTTAAGGAGAAGAATGACACTTTGAAGTTTGAGTACCACGTGTTCCTGAATATTTCATCATTACAAACTCACAATGACAGAGATGATGAATTTATTCATCACTTTAATTTAATATACCTCATATTACGAATTCGTTGATGTGGCTATGACTTTTATCACACTGAAGATTTTAAAAAGGCCAGGAAATAAAGTCTTCTGTACCAGAAGGTAAGGTTAAAGTACATTCGAGTATGGCTGCCATGATTTCTGGAACTGGAGGGCACAATATCAATTTCAAATGGATGACTGTGAGTATTAGGCAGTAGAATTGGGTGGAAATTCGTCCACATTCCTGTATACTTGGAACAACTTTGGTTCGCCGGATCATTTGAAAAGAAAAGGGATAAGAAGGTGCCCTGCAAGAAAATTTCAGCTTAGCGTGAAGGAAAAAACTGTGTTATATTTGGCAATCGGAAATCGGGGTGTGAAAGACTACACTTGACATCTTGTGTGTGGTCATCTATACCTATTACTTATCCTCATCGGCAATTATTAGAATTATTGCAAGAAGTACTTTGAGGGGAGAAGACATCATGTAACGGTGTTTAGACCTCAACAATGGCAAAATCAATAAAATTTCTCATTCCACCTCAGTTCTGTCGCCTCAGATTGAAAATCTTTACTCACCTGAATGTATGGCCATGCAACTCCGAGAGATTTCAGAACCGCATTGTCTGAGTGTTTCAAATGTGAACTCGGCGATGTGAGTGAAGCAAGCTGTATTTTCTTGTTATATTCCGGTCGTGAAGAGGCCATGATGAGGAAAGTGGCTTCTCCTTGCGATATCCCAACGTAAAACAGTTTTTCACTGTTACTTTTGTTGAGAACATGGTCAATCATGGCAGGAAGGTCATAATAGCCTATCTCGTGAATACTAAAACAGTTAAAAATTTAAATTGATCGAAATTCCCTCTCATTCCTTTGTATAAACATTCCATACTGGTATGATTATTGTCATCAAAGAAAATATAGTCATCAGTAACCCGAGATTCGAAATGAAAGAGAAAAAAATAAAATTAGTGAAAACCAATTCAATACATTCAAACCGAAGCAAAACAACATTCAGATAAAAAAACGCAAATCAGCACAATCTGAGTAACATAAAAACACCATGCCATAATAAGTTCTCTGATATAATGGCTGCATTTACCGAATGTAACAGTTGTGGAACTGTTGCAGAATCGACCGGTGGCACATACGCTACAAAGTCACTCGTTCCGGAGAAGCTGTCATTTTGGGAGCGCTTTCTGTTTATGCTAGGTAGCGGAAGCGAAGCGGTGGCAACATTCTTCTTTCGGTGAATGCAGTCAATGTCTCTTTCCCTGAGTTGTAGCAATCGCAATTGAAATTTAAAGCTTTCTTTGGAATTTGAGATATTCATTGAATCTGATAATTCATAGACGAAAACCTCCGTTTAATGGGGAATTATTCTTTCAGAGAACCTTTAAATTTTAATTGACTTTCCTGCAGCTCCGGGTAGGAGTGAAACGAAAGTTTTGGCAAATTCATTTATCTTTAATTCTCATAATAGGTAATGAAGTGAACATCAGGCCACGATCTCGATCTTATAGTTTTCTGATCCACTGCTTCATTATTACTGGGTTGCGGCGTTGTTAAGATATAAGGACGAAAAAAAATATATCATACACATTCTTACGATTACGTTAGAGCAACTAACAACATTTCAATAAAATTTGCCAAAACCTGTATTGAAAATTACAATCCTTCCATATGTCAGTCTCACAGAGTGCGTAAGCTACAGAATTCGCATCCCATCTTTAGTTTCATTATTTTTTTGGGGGTATTCAATCCGAACATTCTACTCCTGTGAATAGTTTTTATGCAGCAAATGAAAAAACATTTTGCTTACTAAAACTTCGATATCGTTTTCATAGCAATTTAGAAATACGTTCATCCTGTTGCCAAAAAAAAAGGTCGCAATGTCACTGCCTCTAGATGTAATATCTGACTTCCAATAGTTGTTATTGAGGAAAAACAATGACGCATGACGGTTCAAGTTGAAGTTAACGAACCGTGTGAAATTAAATCTATTTGTATTGTGTTCTTAAATTTACCTACAATGTATTCCGGGTTTCAAAAGTTATTTGCAATTAAAATTGGTTAGAATTGATTACCAGATTAGGCTAATAAATTATACATTAATTTGGCTGATGGATAATTCATAAATGTTGGATTTGTTTGTTTGAAATAGATCACAAGGAAAAACATTCATCGCGAATTGGGGGATGGAACTGAGTACCATATCGAAAAACAAACCACACTGAAGACGAAAACTGTACAGCAATCGTTAATTTCAATATTCTGGATGTGTTCTATAGTTGAGTGAATTAGACTTGATTTTCTTAGTAATGGAATGATAACTACTTCTCTTGGTTTATTTTTTTTTGTTTTCGTGAGGAACCAACACTTTTTTTTCTGAATCCATTCAGTTGCTTCATTATGCAACATTCCTGAGATTTGAATAGATTTTTATTTTTTGTCAAAGCTGATAGCATTTCTTTAAAATTCTATTATAACTTTTAAACGCCAGGGTTTTCGAAAAAGCGTGTCCTGGCGATTTTATGGGTTTTGAGAGGTTTTTTCGAATTTTTTTTGTTTGGATTTTTCGATAATTATGCATGATAAAAAGAACTGTGTTACAGTTTTGAGTCCCATATAAAGAAAATAAAAATAGAATTCGTCAGTCCGTCTAGTTTTATTGCAATAGTGAAAAATATCATGTAGGTACAATATAATTTGATTTATTCAAAATTTTTTTACACGAAAGAAAAAACTCGAAGGACATTCACAAATATACGTATGTAAATGACGTTCGTTGAAGAAAAAGTTTGCAATTTTTGAAAAAACTTTAAAAAAATTAAAGCGCGTTTTATCAGTTTGAAGAAAACATGAAAAACCGCACCATGTTTCATAAGATGGGGAAATTCCAACCCTGTAAAACACACGGTTGCGGTCGATAATAGATAATTAAACACACGAATGTATTCAGTTCCCCATTTGAATAATAAAATCAGGACCTCTTCGATATTACCTGCTGAAATGAATTGTTTTTCATCGAAAAGCATACCAGCGATCACCGAATGTACAAATTCACTCTAACTTCATTTCTATCCTCCGAGTTTTCGCCCGTCAACCGGACAAGTAGAAATACGCAGTTTAGCATAGGTTCTTTCACACTTTCCGGACACGGGTGAAAGGCCGTCCGGGCATACAAAACGCCCGGATGTTCCCGCTAGAACTCATGGAGCATTGGAGCCCGGACGGGCAATCGCCCGGATTTTGCCCTAGCGGACCACAACAGTGTGCCATGAGTGCGTTTAGACGATCCGGATGTTTAGTCGTCTGGTTGGTCTAGACAAGAAGAAATAGATTCCGAAATCCTGATAACTCCAGTTCAGGAGAAACCCGAAATCTGGGACAAAGGAGCGGAGGATAACAAGAATCGAATTAAAAAAACTGAAGCGAGAAGAAATATTGGTGCCCAGTAGAGGGAAAATTTCGTAAATTTGAGTGTAAAAGGTGAACCCAAATTTGCCTATTTTGTTGTTTTTTTCGCCGATGTTTAAATAAAGCGATCAAAATATGTTAGCGTCTACTGTCCTATTTCTTAAAGTAGCAGAGGGTTTTACACTAGGATGTTTCATTTAGAATGGGTTGCTTTTTGAGAAGCTGTTAGTTTTTCAGCAGTTTTTTTTATATTTTACGAGTTGAAATTATGCCATCACTAAAATAAAACCATACAATTTCACAGTCATGCAAAACTAGAAAAATTGCGGGACGTCATGAACTACCTTCCGGTCAGCAACAGTGAAATTAGTTGAGAAGTTTGAGCTCAAAGTATTTTGTCCACGACTACCCTATAATCCGTACATTACGAATGAGCTTTCAGAAACATTATGATAGTCATTTTACAATCCGTGTATAATAGGTGTTGAATAATGAGTCATTATTCAACAGGTTCGAAGTCATTATCAAACGGTTTGAGAAAAGTTGATTTAAATTAATCCATCAAGCAAACTCGCCCTGGATTCGAACCTGGGACCGCCGCGTGGAAGGCGAAGAGTTTTACCCCCACACCTATCTGGTGATGCGGAGAAGCAGCGAATAGATCCACATGATGTGTGTTTTATGAGGTTTCAAATTCGATTTAGTTTGACAGATTGAAAAATATTTGAAACGTCAGTGTTCAAAAAATTGCGTCCCATAAATTGTAATTATTCTTGAATTTATTTTGGAAATCGAAAGTAATGAAGAAATGTTGTGTACTCCACCGGAAATAAGAGATGTTGCAAAAATTACAACATTGAACCTTTTGCCGGAAAAATCAAGATATATCTACCTAAAAGTGTTCAACAACTTCATGGACTGGAGAGCAGCGAACAAAATCCAATCATTTTCTGAGGCAGTGTTATTGGCATATTTCTCGAAATTAACAGTTAACTATAAGCCATGAACATTGTGGTCACATTATTCCATGCTGAAGACTACTCTCAACATGAATGAAGTCATCGATATCGAAAACTATAAAAAACTGCGTTCACTCTCGAAAAGGAAATCAGAAGGCTTTCGGCAGAAAAAAGCTTGAGTATTTTCTTGCCAAGAAATAAAAAAAAATTATTTTTGAAGCATGTGATGAAAAGTATTTTGCCATGAAGGTAAAAAACTAGCTATATTGAAGAAGTTGTTTGATCTATATGCATGGAATATTTTTCTTTGTTATTAGGTTACAATGATAATCGATGTCAAGTGAAATTTTGACGTTTATCGTAAGCTTGGAATTTTCAGTGAACCCACAAAATTGAGTCAACGCTATTGATAACTATTGTCATGGTTGAAATTTCAGATAAATTCGAATTTCACCGAGGAAGTCGTGGACAAAGTAAAGTATTCTATTCGCACATAATTACTATTATTATGTGCTAATCGAATAATATACTATTATTGAATATTGATAGTATTTTATTTTTTTATGTTATTTTGTTTACGGGGAGGCAGGTTTTTTCGGCTGAGGTTTTTTCCCCTGGCTATATAGTATCGTATGATACTAGTGTTGAAAGTATCGTATGATTCTATAGTATCATACAAAGAATGTTATGATACCCCGTTCTTTTTTTACCTCAGCTTAGGTACTTTTTGTTTCAACATTTAATGTATTATTTTAGCTCTCTTTTTCATAAGAATATATATATATATATATATTTTTTTTTCCGAAGAGGTGGCAAAAAAACAGCAGTTCCTACCTAGTGTCCCAGAATTTCTCCGAATCTTTGTGGGGATCCAACGTAGTATGATTCAAGGAAGCTTGAGTTCCTCTAACGTTCCCGAGCCAAACGTCATAGCCCTCTTCCAATAGTAAATAAGGCAGCGAGTCTTTTCCTTGGTAATAAATCCAATCAACACCTGTTGATTCCAAACCGTGGACGAAGAGGACGGGAAAACGTTGCTTGTGTTTTCTTGTAGTGTTTTTTCCTCCTTCTGCAGAGCGGAGTATTCTGTGAAGACCCAAGATATATCCGTCCTCGGTTACGGTGTGATGGAGCTGCCCCGTATAACCTCTTTCACTGATAGAAGACAGCTGAAAAAGAAACTTGAATACTTAATTTGATCAGGAAAGTTGAGATAGGGTTGCTTTCTGTTGCCATTTCCAAATGATTCCAAGTACTTTTTTCTATCAATCCATATATTATTATATTGTATTGTTATGACTAATGAATGCTACAAGTAGGTATCTAAAACTTCCTCATGCAGAAGTATCAGCTGATTATTACAACTATTCATACTTAACCAACTGAGCTGGTTTCCGAATATCAAGAAGAAAACATTAACAGGGTGTTATATGAGTCGTTGACCATAGCCTTACGGTGAACGCAGATAGGGTATTTGAGTCTTTCAGAATAATTGGATGTTTTCTGTCCTGAGACCATTAGTTTCGGAGATATGGGGTGTATCATGAACATTAACCCATATTTGCGAAAGATATGACTCAAGAATGCAACGTCAAATTTCGATCAAATTTCATGAGTTTGTTCACTCCAGAAAGCTCTATCAAACAGTTCACGAGATATTCATATTTTCAAGGAAGTTATCAGAACATCGTCATTTTCCTTCCTTTCATTTTTCAGATTCCTCACGGAAATTTCGTAATTGTCATGACAAACTACATAAGTTCTTCTAAGGGTCGGTTTCACAAACTTTTGATTGCAGCGCCGAAATAATTGGAGCTACCGCGTTTCGTTGACATTTCAGGCCCGGATCTAAGATTTTTTCTGATCGGGGCAAAATTCATTATAGCGCCCCCCCTCTCTGAAGTTTGGTATGAGAATTGAAAGTCTTTAAAATGTATATCTACTCAACTGGAATGAATTAGTGGATAAAAATTTGAGCAATTTTCAACATTGAGAAAACAAAAAGGAATTTGTAGTCCCGGGAATCTTGTTTTTCAATCATTACTTTGAAGTCTTGTAACGTTATAAGTTTTTGAGTATTATTAGGAAAACCAAAAACAAAAAACCGCTTTCACGTTCGGATACTCCGTGAATTAAGCTTTAATTTCATTTTCTTTAATTTTGATACTTCTACTTATCATGATATCGACCCTCAAATAAAAAAGGATTCTTTTGCAATATCTCAGCAATCAATAATTACACAAAGAAGTTAACGGTGGGTTTCGAGAACCTGAAAGATTTCCCTTCAAAGGATGTTCATTGCTTTTTTGAAAGAAATTTTTGTTCACCTTGTTACATGAATTTGAAAATGCAACGAAAAAAGGGCTTCTAGTATTGAGACATCAAGCTCTTGATCAAACAAAAACTGAGAATGGTAAGTGTGCTTTTCACACCAAGCTGTTTTATTGTTTCACTCCATCGAGTTCTTGAAATATTACGTTTGTTGCTTTGAAAATCTCATTACTTTTTAAACATGAGAGAGAAATTTTATCTGAGCTTTTCCATTATTTTATTGATTATATTGCACAATAAAAAAAATAATAAGAATAAATCCAATAATTTTTTCCACTCCATTTGAAAATACCACCTCTGAATCATTTTGAATTTATTAATTGTACATCATCAATTAAATTTTAAACAAAAGTCAACACCCCTAGCTGAATTTCGTCCTTCTTCACTCGCTGTTCGGAGATTGCTCTTGTAAACTTTTTGTAAATACATAGGAAATCACATAATTAAACAGATTTGTTATTCAAAATTTTCATGCTCTCAAAAAAACAACACAGACACACACACAAAGAACCAAAAATCCGACTGCCTAATTTTTACTTTTTTGAAAATGAAAGCAATATCTCCAACAAAATTCTGGAAAAAAAAACGGCAAAATTTTGAAGTTGCATGAACAATAAATTTTGTAACTGATTACACGTTCGCACAAATAATTCTCGGAGAATGGAAATTATTGAAATAAGAGAGTACCCGCACTTGCCCCATATAGAAACCCAAATTGAAGAAGCCGCCTAAAAAACCGCCAATAAAACGATCATATTGTAACGATTGAAGAGAATGCCGACACGCATGGGGCGTTTTATGAATTTATGACTTCTTTAGGGGCGCGTTGAGCACTTTTTGGGTGAACAATATTCATTGAATTCATCGTCACGGTAACTTGTTGATTTTTGGTCAACCAGAAAATGCTCAATCTGCCACAGGAAGTTGTCGATTCATAAAAAACCTCACAAAATAGTCGATTGGAAATCGGAAAATTGTTGTGAATCTTACTCTTCCCCCTTCTTTGCCTTTTGAATTTCAGAAGCTATATTAAGGGTTTTGTGTTGTAAAACGATAGGTGGACTGAAATTTCAGGGGATCAATCAATGATCTGAATTAAAACCTGAATTTTTCTGTATCTGTCTGTTTATTGTGAAAAAAACTAAAAACCATTAAAAAAAGTTAAGAATCTTTTGGTATTTCATTTTGATAAAATATTTTGAAAATACCTATTTCACATTTAGTTGTCAAATATAGAAAAGAGAATTATTTTGAATTCTGAATTTAAATATATTTTGAAGCCCAGTTTGTACATCTCTGTGGATTGCGATGGTATGAAACATCAATCCGAAGCAGTCCTCAATAGCTTTGCGAAACGTATACGCAAATCGTCATTCGCAAATGTGCGTATAATTAGAGTTACAGATGATGTCAAGAATAGCAGTCCTGATCGTTCGAATGTTGGCTAATTGACAAACACAGACTTCTTTCATTATGGGAAGCAATTCCATTTGAAAGATCTATCACACTTAACTCATATCACACTTAAGTATACATCTGTAATCTGTTTTGAAATTATATTAGGCTTGTTACTTGTTAGATAAATAAGAAATAATGGAAAAAAATTAAAAAAAAAAACGTCAAACGATGCAAAGAACCTTACCATTCTGCATACGAAATTTCAGCTTTCTAAGACGGATAGTATTGAAGTTATGAATATTTAAACAAAGCTATACTATGTACAAAAAAAAATCATCTGATTACTCAGGAACCGCTGAAGATAACTAGGATGCCAAAGTAATAGTGTTACTACGGCAAATATTAAAGTGCAATAATATACAAGGTATCGACGAACTAGCGAAGAAGGCTTCAAGGCTGAAGCCTGTTGGACCTGAATCTTTCTGTGGGCCTGGAAAAGACCAATACCAGGAAGCGGTCCAACAATGGGAAGCTGCAAACAAAATAACGCTTTGGAGGAATTCTCGCCGACCAACACTAGAAAGCTCATAAAGCTGCCACGAGCTTCGAGCTTCGAGTAATGGTGGGTCTGCTGACGGGACACTGTCGATTTAAATATCATTTGTATCGCATGGGAAAGTCAGCAGATGAAACCTGCAGGCTATGTGGATCAAAGAAAGAAACGGCTGAACACATGGTATACGCAAGTGTCCAGAGCTGGCGGAACTAAGAACCATTCACATGGGGAAGTCGGATCTGGATCCACATGAAGTAACCGCTAAGGCTCCTAAGGATGTCGTTGGATTCATCAATACCATTGATGGCCTTCTTCGGATTTAAATGAACGAGTTCCCGGAAGGCTGAACGAAGCCACAACGACCCTTGTTCAGGATAATAAACAAGGTATGCCATGAAATCATACTCTTTGACATAACCAGTAACACCGAAGCACTGAAAATATTTCAGATTGATGGAGCATCTGTTCTCGTCCAAGAAACCAAATTTTCAATGAATTCTTGCTTTCCGTTCTCTGTAATAAAACGTCTAACGTACCATCGAAGGTAGATAACCCTGTATATATACGATTGATCCCCATGTCCTAGATGCTGTATATCGATCTGACGATTTCCTTGAGGAATTCGCTCAGTCTGACTATTCTAGAGCATCATACGTTGACAGTTTTTCAATGTAGGACATTTTCGGGGCTTCTGTAAACTCGACAATTTCTTGAATTCTGCCTCTATGATTGTGATGGGTTTTCATTTCAAACTTCCAAAATGATTTTTTGGAACTCTAGACGTTTAGAGAGCGATGAAATGAAATCAGTCCTTATCTTATAACACAAGAAGAAACTGAATATCTGTCGGAATAATGAATTACGACATATCTGAAAATTTTCCTCAACCAGCAACAATTGATCTCCTGTATATTAATTCCGAAATTCACGCTTGGGCTCCTCCACTTTCAACAGGTATTAATGAATCGTTTCATTTCCGATTGTAATTATCAGCTTTCATTGAAAATTCTACTATTTATCTCACCTGCAACTTCCGTTAAATATTCATCCGAAAAATTTGAATTCAGAAAAATACCTGATGTAAAAAAAACGTTTATATAAAAATCCCGCTGTTTTCGAGATATAAGATGTTTCATGAAAGTATTGTATTTTCTCACTTCAAATAATTTTGGATGCCATAGGTATCAAGTGCAAATTTTCTCTCCAGGAATATAGTGAAATAAATGCTTCAACTTCAAATTTTTAAATTCTTGTTTTGGAAAAAGTGTTTTTTTATCGAATTCGATTTTATTATCTACACTCATAAAAGCACTAAACGTTTCCGGCGAAATACTTTGAACACTCACCCATTTTGGGGTGATAAAAAGATATTCGAATGTTTTTCAAGAATTGACCATTTCTATTCTATTCAACGAATTTTGACCCTTTTTTCAAGAAACATTTCGTTTTGCGAATTATGGTGTCCAAAATTTCAGAATCCGTGCATGAGATTTTGTGCCCCTGTTCAATGCATAAATCAAAGCTCTCATTCAACTACATTCCTGCAAAAAAAAATCGAAAAGTACCTAATTTTACTTATGGCATAGAAAAGATTATTTGAAGTGAAAAAATGTTATATTTTCATAAAACATCCAATATCTCGAAAACTGTGGGACTTTCATATGAAGACGTTATAAGTTATGAGTTTGGTTTCAGTTTGTTTTTGTTTTTTTTTTCGCTCGAGCGTTATTGAAAGGCACAAGCTCGTTTCAAGAGGTGATAACCTAGGAAGTGAGATCTCTTCCCTTAAGTACCACTTATCAGAGTTGTTGATGATTTTGTGTACCTTCATTTCCTAGAACAAGAGCATGGTGTATGGGTGAATCCATACTAATACAGGGTGGCCATTTGAAGACGAAACAGACGAGATTACAGACGAAATAGATTTTTTCGATAGAAATGCTCGGACAGGTCGATTTCTGTTTCGAGGGGGACAACTTAAGATGTATGTTACGGACACATAGCGCTTCAACCCTTGCTACTACAACCCTCAACCCCAATTTTTGAATAGGGAAGATGGGGTGAGTGATACCTCATTTAAAAGATATTTTTATACTGATTTCAGCACAGTAACTGTTTTTTCATTTTATGCATTAGTTCTCGAAATATTTTTAACTAAACATTTGAAAATGAAGTGGTGTTTTCATGGCAGTTGTAGTGTTTTTTTTGTGAAAAATCGACATTTTGAGCTTCAAAACAACCATGACTGTGGCTTCCTTCCTCCAATCCACTGACATAGAAATCTTTAATCAAGATGTCGAACAAACAAAGCGTATTGCGTAGGAGCTCAATCTTGCTGAAACTCAATCTAAATTATCTTCGATATAATTTGCAGTATTTCCAATAACATGCAGATCGATGATCGATATAAATCTCCAAAAAGTCCAAATACATATCTCTAATCAGATTACAAGGTAAGAAAATCAAATCTTAACGATGCCACATAATATTCCAGTCCCAATTTGTTAAACGATTTCCGGCTTAATTATGAAGTGTTTTCTCAGTTGGCTTCAATAATGTTTTCATTTTGTTGATTATTGAATTCATATCTTTTTCAAAAAAATAGGAATCGATAACTTTTTATTTATTACGAACAGATCATTAAGTTGACTTACTGGTTCTTTGACATGTGAATTATTCTTAGTTTTGAATCGAGACTTGTATGTGTTCTAATTCATTGTTGGACATGGTTTATTCAATTGCAGAGCGGGTGGAAATAATTTCACCTTTTTTTGCAAACAATCAAGCATTCCTCAATCAACGATATTCAGATAAACATGTTAATAGGAAGTATGTTTTGGAATTAGTGTCAAAGTTTCAAGAAACCGAAACATGGAAAGAAATGAAGCAGCTGAAGTAGCTGTTCTTGGACAGATTGCCCTGAATCCAATGACGAGTACGAGGCAGCTAGCACATGAATCTGGTTTTACACAAACTCGAATTGCAAATATTTTGAAGCATCATAAATTCCATCCTTAAAAAATCCATCTTCACACGCACTAAACCAAGATGATTTTGACCGTCATGTTGAAATTTGTGATACAATGAGTGAACCAGTAACTGCTTATCCCAATTATCTGTACAATGTTTGTTTCTCCGATGAGTGTTCGTTCTTTCTAAACGGCACAGTAAATCGACACAATTGTCGTTATTGGGCCGATGCTAATCCGAGATTGTTTCACGAAGTTTATACTTATATAACAACCACAAAAACTCAATGTTTGGGCTGGAATATGGTGACAACATTGTCGGCCCGTTCTTTTTATCTGGTAATCTTACTGGAGATATATATTTAGACTCATTGGAAAATCACATTGATCCAATTTTGACGGAAATTATTGAAAACAATGCTGGAAATTATGTGAAAGGTCAGACTGTGTTTCAGCAGGATGGAGCTCCTCCACACTACACCTTACTAGTTCGAGAATATCTGGATCAAAGATTTCCAAATCGGTGGATTGGAAGAAGGGGTCCCACTGAATGGCCAGCCAGATCGCCAGATCTGTCACCACAAGATTTCTTTCTTTGGGGCCACTTGAAAAGTAAAATTTACTCTACACAGCAGGATGCCATAGAAGATTTAAGAAGACGTATAGTGAACGAATGTCGTCGAATCACCCCAGAAATGCTGCAAAATGTGCGCCATCGTTTCGAACAAAACTTATTTCATTGAATGGAAGCTAATGGTGAACAATTTGAATATTTAATTAATTGATGTGAGTTTTTGATAAATTATTTACTTTACTTTGAAAAGTCTTATTTCTTAGATCAATACTTCAAATCGTTCTGATACCGTACAGTTGGAGAATTATTTCAGTGAATAAAACAGCTAGTCGAACATCTGATCCTAGTATAGCATAAACACGTACGATATGACTTCATTTGGCCAGTGGTACATGCTTTGCAATTTCAAATACAAGTACGGAAATTTTGGTGTTTCGGAAGCATGAAATGTCAATTATTCGCAAAAAATTAATTCAAGTGATAAAATTAACTAACGCATGAATATTTCGAGAACTAATGCATAAAATGAAAAAACAATCACTGTGCTTAAATCAGTATAACAATACCTTTCAAATGAGGTATCACTCACCCCATCTTCCCTATTGGGGGTGAGGGTTGTAGTAGCAAGGGTTGAAGCGCTATGCGTATCCTACATCTTAAGTTGTCCCCCTCGAAACAGAAATCGACCTGTCCGAGCATTCCTATCGAAAAACTTTATTTCGTCTGTAATCTCGTCTGTTTCGTTTTCAAATGGCCACCCTGTATTATAAATGTGAATGTCCTTGTGTTTGTTTGTGTGTTTTTTTTATCCTCTATGGACTCAGGACCCAGATGACCGATTTCAGTGAAACTGTCACTATATTGTAGAGAACTTTTTTTTGAGAAGTTTTCATGTAGGGTTCATTCTTATATAACGAAGAAATATGTAAAAATATCGATTTTTCATGAAAAATCCCAGTACTTTCCGGCTTTTACGGGCGATGCTGCATAAACTATGAGAGATAGAGAAACATGGTCATGGACAATTTTGTAGTGCTCGAAAAGTTCTATAACTAACGAAGACAACCCACGATATCCATTTTTAACATCCTCAAATCAGACCACGTTTAAACGTGGTTTGGTCTCCATTAATGGAGAATTATCAAAGAACAAATACAGGCCTCACTTTATAAAAGCATCCTGTATATAAGATCCCTTAATATTGGTTGGTTATTTCAACTACCGAAACGATTTATTTCTTGACAACTCTACTATATGGCTTTTCCTTTATTTTGACAGTTGTGGGAAGCTTTTTAACATAGAAGATTGCAAGATATGTCAAAATAAGGGATATTTTGTTCAAATACGGCTGCCCCTTATTTACGTCAAGTACAGGAGGTCAGTATTTTATTACAGGCCACATCAAAATTTTATGCGATAGCGCATGAGTATATGTCATAATATGGGAATTTTCATTTAAGTTAGGTCGCTATTTGCTTTTCGAAATTCTTTATTCTCCAAAATTTCAAATGTTAACTTAGTATACGCTACTGAGGTGAATTCTTCATCACTCAGGGTCGGTTTTACAATCAATGGTTACCAATTATGGTTAGGTCACAAGCACTCGATGGTTAACCCGTACCTATTGTCTATGTACAAGATCAATTATTAATTCACAATCTATTAAAATACATGTTGATGGTGGTATCCAGAGTAGAAATACTCGCCTTATACCTGAGCTGGAAATTCTAAAAGATCCACATTACTAGTGAATTCTACAATATGTTTCATTATATACAGGGTGAGTCGGGAGGAACGGACCAAACTTCAGGTGTGTATTCTGCAGGTCGAAATTATCCCAAAAAACTCATATGTTGTTATCCGATTCTCATTTGTTTTCAAACTATAGGGTAATTAGAATATTTAAATAAGGTCAACCAATATTCAGATCAAGAATTTCTCGGACTATGGATTGGTCGCTGTGGTCGTATTAGTTGGCCTCCAAGATCTCCAAACCTCACACCATCGAACTATTGTTTGTGGGGCTACTTCAAGAACGAGGTATACAAAGTTAAAGTTGACACTCGGGATGCTCTAATTCGACGCATTAGAAATACGGCATTTCTTTTTAAAGAAAATCACGAATCAATCAGAAAAGCATCGAGACACCTTCGCAGACGAATGTGTTTCGAGGTGAATGGCGGGATTTTCGTGCATTTATTAAAATAATGCTATAAATGAAACTATTTTTATATAAAAAATGTTGTTTTTCATAATGACTCTGTAGTTTGAGAACAAATGAAAATCGGATAACAACATATGAGTTTTTTTATATTATTTCGAGTTATAGAATACACACCTGAAGTTTGGTCCGTTCCTCCCGACTCACTCTGTATACTGGCTGTAGCCACACATATATACATATACAACATAGCTTGAGCTATAAAAATCTAATTTTACACTCGTTTCTGTAGCAAATGTTAGAAATATATTCCTGAATAGTTCGGCTTGATCAACTAACCTGACATATTGAATACCTTCTGATTGGACGAGCTATACAATGTTCCATTTGGTTCAGAATATTAAGCATACGCTGAATAAATAATGATAAAAGGCATCTTTACGATTATCTGAATTTTTGAATGAAGTCATAATCGTCATAAATTTCGAAAAAAATAAAATAATCCAAGACGTATCACATTAGGTCTACGACATTCATCACTGCTCAAAGGGTTAATGTCAAATTCCATGAAAGCCATATTAACAAATCTTTAATGAGAAATAAATTTCGTAATTATCAATCGAAATAATGATTTTCGATTCAAAGACAAACAATCTAGGTTATATACATATTTGCATTATTGAATAATGATATGGTCTTGAAATAACTTCGAGTTTTCCCATACTTTCGGTGTTTGTTAACCATAACTGATAGTTATAGTCTGTTCCAAAATAATTGGCATCTCAGGCGGCTGTGGAATCTCGAAAATATGTTGGTAACTTGTAACTTTTGAGAGTTCTTGGATCTAGGTTGGTGTTGATTGAAAACACTAAATGTTGGCATTTTAGAGTTTGAATTAATTTCCTTAATATATTTCGAATTTATTTTTCAAATATTTATCAAGTACTACCGAATTGAAAATGGATGGAATTCATCTCGATTCGCCTAACTACAAGGGGACGTGAAGTAGTTTATCGTCGGTACTGCGAGTTTTTCAACCATTCAGCAGGTATTTCTGCCAGTAATAATCGCGTTTTGTTAGTTATTCAGATAACAATCATTTACTTTCCCGAGGTATTTCCTGAAAAATAAATATGTCTCAAAATTTCAGTTTCCACCTAGACCTGTCACATGATTATACCTTCGAAAAGACATGATACGACGTTATTTTTTCTGAAATCAAAAACAAAGAATAAATTAGGTTATACTTCTTTTTCAAACTGCCTGAAAATTCACTGAATTTTAATCAAAATCATCATTTGGTATATTTTTCAATGAATCATGAAATGGACAGTACATATTAAGAAATACAAATAATAAGTGATCTATTTCTATTTTATAACACTTCACACTTCAAATGATTCACAATGTGTCAACAAATATTTTTGTTTTGTTTCAACAACTTGGCTATGAAACTGTAAAGTCAGGTCAGCCTTACACTTTTTGTTTCACAATACTCGGAGAAATTACAGGGAGAGAAGCTGGCTGAAATTTCGATAGTTATATGTCATCAAGAATGCAAAGATTGCTGAAGAGTCTTCATGGAAATCGAATTTTCAGTTAGTTCGATAGAGTCATAATTATTTAATGAATGGTATTTCTACATTGGAGTTGCCCAAAATCCTGCAAGATTTCATGTTGAAGCATTCCACGCTATTTTTATTATCAATCCTGAATATCCAATTCCTATGCTGGATCTACAGCAAAATTGAGTGGGTGAGCTTATTTTAGTCATCATCTATCTCAGCTTGTTCCCCTTTCGCAATTGAAGATAAGTTTGAGAAATTTTAAATACGAAAATGATGAAAATAATATTAGTTCACGAAAAATTCTTCAAATTTCTTTGCCTTGAGAAATATATTCAATCAGTTTATAGGTTTTTATTGATATATTTCAATCTATGATGAACACAGAAATCTTTAACTAGAAATAAAGCCCCGGCTGGAATCAAATGGCTCGCTCTGATGACAATAATTTTTGAACGGACTGTACTTAGTTTCGCGGGATTGTAATACTCCTATAGACTATTTATAATAATTTTTATAATGAGTTTGTGAATACGCCTAACCTATGAAATTTCCTTAACAAAAAGTCAACCTTCGATTTTGAAACCAGTCCTCTGAGCCACAATTAGTTCAGATATAACTCTCTCCCAACAAGCACTTTATATATAAAAACAATTAATTAATATTTTTTTCAAGTATTTTCATATTTATTTCATGCATTTTTCTATTATAGTTCGATACTGGAAAAAAACTCATGAGATGGTCGAGATAAGTCTTGTTAGACATCGGATTTGTAACACCTGAAGAATAAGAATTTTGTAATAATCTTTTGTTTCCTCAAAATCTAACATGACTGAAGGAAATCGTTTTTACCTCACAATTTCAACAATTGAACTTCTGACAATGAAGTTGAAATAAATATATGATTAATATGTGGAGGTGAAAACTGCTATTATGGATAAGAATAACCAAAAAGGTTGCTTTTTGTCAACATCAAATTCGACTATTCAACCCGTACCGTTTTTCAGATTATGTGGACGAAACTACTGAACAATATATTTTAGAAGAACTTATACAGTATGGTCAGATTTCGATGAATTTGTACCACATCTCCTAAATAAAAAACGATAGAGAAAAAGTCATCAACCTGTTATGTCGCCGCGGTCTCTAGTTTTTGTGCTGAAGGTTGATGTTGGAATTTTTGTAATCGTCAATAACTTCGTTTGTAGTATTGTGGCTACGCTCTCGAATAAAAAACATCCTAAGGGCACCTGTGAAAGTACTGAAAAAACTGCCCTAAAGATATTCTTATTTCGAGAGGAAAGTCACAAGACTGAGGATGTTAAAGACAATTATAATAATTGGCCAAATTGCGAAATCACCCTGTAGTATAAGAACCAGCAATGTGTAGTTTTCGAAAAAAGAGAACATGACAAGAATATTACTTTTACCACATTCAATTAAGAAGATGTACTATGTGAACATTTACGGGGAATTCGAATCATGATTTAATATTCTCACTGGTTCAATTTTGAAATTTGATACTCTAGATATAATATTTCTGCGGATTATACCAGCAATGAATAATTCCTTGTATAGGTCATGGTCAGAAGATGATAACATGGATATTTCAAACATTGAGATAATACAATTCCGATGGCTATATTTTCCAGAAAACGAATTGTGCTTTTTCTTGGTTTTGAGGGCGTATTCAGATATCAAAGGACCCTCTACGGTTTTTTTTTTTGAGAATGTGGTCTTTACGGAAGTCTCTGAACCTGAACAGACAGATATGAAGTGCAACATTATTGTCTCAGATCATTGACTTGGTGAGCAAATAACGATAACATTGACATCGAATTTCATTCTAAAATACTCACCTCGATATTTTCCTTTTCATCCCTTCTCAAGAAAAAAATTGCGCAAAGGATAACCACACTGCATGTAACCTTTTTAACGAACAACCCCATTTTGAGACAAGTGCTCTTCATGCGACAAAAGCTGTAACTACGGCTGGGATGCCGATCGATGTTTACTATTTACAACTCTCTACAGTTTGTTCTAATATGATTATGTGCGATGTACCGATTGAAACTATTCGGCAGTGGCGGACCACCCAAAAATTGAGGAATAAAGTTTTCGTGACATAGATGGACGCCCGCAGAATTAATTTTTTCTCAGGGGGGGGGGGGAACAAAACATTTCAAGGGGCAGTCGACATCAGTATTCCGTTTTGCTCAAAAATGAAAAAGGGATCGAAATATCAGGGGGGGGGGGGGGGTGGCATGTGATTTCCGTACTCGAATGCATCAATATAACTTCTTTTTCTGCTTTACGACACTTCACATCACGAGAAGATTTTTATCATTTAATATATCTGTTGATAGTTTCAGAACCATGCAACTTCTGAGACTCTCATTGTGTCCTATTTTGGTTGAAACTGCGGTTTATTTCAGCTATTATTGAAGAAAGACATGCGGTTTTCTGTACCGTTCATCATTTTTTTGAAACTTCGAAATTAACAAACAGGGATATTCCAACTCATTTTGTTCCTGGAATAGACTGGGAAAACGAAAATGTTCACACATGAATATGTTACCATTTCTCAGAAAAAATTGGAACTGCTTATATATTCCTCCTATGGAATGTATATTTTGAATATTTTCGGATTTTATAGGCTTGCCTCGACTGTTTACTCTTTGTAAAAAAATAAAAGATACAATTTCTATATAAAAGTCACAGGTATATTCCAGAATATGTTTGCAGATCACTGTTTCCAAGATTTAGCTCATTGCTATTTTTTTAATAGAACATCATGTTTATTTCAACGTTATTATATCGAAATTTTTTTCTGGATAGATAAGGTTGTGCTATAGGAGGTTAAGTGTAAGAGTAGCCGTAGGCTAAACTTCGCCTCTCGAGAGTTCTCATATTTTGTAAAAAAAGTCGTTAATAAATAAATAAATAAATATATCAATGTATTCAGAAAAAAACTGCAAAATTTTGACGTTGAAATATACATACTCTTTCATTTAAAAAAATTCAATCTTTTTATCGAATCTTGAAAACAGTGCTCCGAAAACACTTCAAAATACGGCTTTTACTTTCATGTGAAGATATTGATCATAATCAGTTTCAATTTTTCTACACATGAAAAATATGTGCACTCCGAAACTGAACATTTTCGTTTTCTCCCTGTATTTCAGGAAAGTGAATAATTGGAAAATGTATGTACCTATTATGTATGAAGGAATATTTGTGTATTGAAATTTTTACAGAAAAGTGATACGTGGTCCCAAAAATTCAAATGTTTCTATTTTCAATAATTAATAGATGAGATACAGTGCACTCTCAATCAAGATGGGTTACAGTATTGTTGTTTCAAGTTTTTTGAAGATTCTAAATATTAGCCAAGAAAGATGTGTTCCCCCAATGCCCAATTCATAGTGAAAACTTGATGTTAGATTTCATAGTCAACAATTATTTATTCAATTAGGTTTGATTCGTTTTCTTTATTTGTTTTTGACAATACCTTACTTTCATTCTAGAAAAAGAATATTATTGTTAGTTACACTTTCATGAAAACGGCACTATACTGCCGTGTTAATTGAAAAGGGCCTTTCTGCAGAAAAAAACTTTTGAGATACTTGACTTTAAAGACAATTTTAATTGAATTAAAATTGTTGATGGCATAAATGAAAGTCTTTAAAGTCAAATATCTCAAAAGTGCTTTTTTGCAGATACGCCCTTTTCAATTAACACGGCAGTATATATAGTGTATTATTCATTATGAGCACATAATGAATAGCATTAAGTCGCCGCGCATAATATTAATTGTATGTGAATAGAATACTATACTTCATTCAGGACTTCCTCGTAAAAATTTTAATTAATAATTCGAAATGTAAGGATAATAAAGCAGCGGTTGAAAAAATTTGTTTTCGTAATAATTCCTCAAAATTCCCCATATGCTTGTTTCCAACGGTTCATTGAACGCTTGTGTTGAGGAAATGTACTAATCTCAATATTTTCATTTCTCACTTTTGAGAAACTACTCACATTCCTACGACGCCACTGGATTGATTCTTTCACTCAAATCACCTTGTACTATCACGGTGTCAAGGTAATTATGCAACAGTTATGACCAAATTATAGAAGCGGTCTGCAGTGATCGAGATGTGAGAGAGTCAATGGAAAAACTATTAGTGGTTTATTGAAATACATTTGAAAAATTCCTTTTGCGAACGATTAAAACCCCATTTCAGTTTTCGATGTCTTCGGGAGAAAACTGACTTCCACGAAAGTTATTCTTTCGATGATGCAATTGAAGTCTGAGATTTATCATTGAATATACCTATTCAATTTTTTGTGTCAATTAAATCAATAGAGATCTCTATGATGAAATCAGAGTCGTGCGACATTCTAGATTACTACTGAATTTATGAATCAAAAGCATCCAATACCTTTCCTAAAATATGAACCGGAAAAAGGCCCTCTGCGTTGAGATAAAAAGCTAGATAGGCGAAAATTGGATGAAACGAAATAGCTAACGTTATCAAACCCATAACTGCTACTGCCCCATAGTAACTTCCCCATTGTCCCATTTATACATTGAATGATAATTATTTCTGAATTGATCGATGATTATAAAAAAGAAGTAGAATTTGTGATGAAAGCTAATATATCCTGTTTTGCCCTCCTAGTGGGCAAAAGTGGGCGCAGGAGTGCAAAATTGGTCTTGAAATATATTTTAATACAAAATGCAAATATAATTTTTTCTCTATCTTGATATATAAAACTCAGTCAGCCGTATTGTTGGTTACACTATTTATGACTAAAAATTTAATGTACTGTTTTATATGAAAGGTTTTTTGTCGCATTTTTCTACGGCGGGGTTAACACTAAATTCCATAAAACCCTGAAAAATTCGATGAAATGGAAAAAAATTGGAAATAGTTTTCTTTCTTGCGAATAACCCCAATAGATGTCACTACGGTTAAAAGCGTTTTCGTGAAAGTATTATATTTGATAATATATTTTCTAATATAATATTAACGCATCTGAGTCCATGTGTTGTTACATCTATTTTTTTCCGCATACTAAGGAATATTTCATCATCAATTAGTGTGTATTCTGAGTTGCCTAAACGTCTTGATTGTGCTGTCAAAATGGCAAGGTGAAATTGCTATTATTGCCTCTTTCACCTGAATCATTCTCGGTTCCGTGGAAAAACATCCGAATCAAGACATTTTCCATCGAACACACAAAAATACAATGGGTGTTTCCGAATGACTTCATTTGGAGCAGATACAATTCAAGAACGTGGATTCAATCAAACATTCAAGGTAAGAATATGATATTCACATTAATTATTTAGAATCACATATTTTGTCTTCCCTTCCTGCTATTTAGATCCAAGGCCAAATTCACCATAGAATTGGATCATTAAAACCACTCTAAGATACACAACATAAATTTCTCCAAATTTAAGTACTTCATAAGCAATATGGATGATCAATTTGATCAACGTCACTCAATTAATGCAGATGTGAGAAGAATAAATTCTTCGAGATTTGCAGCAACTAATTAATGAATATCATGCTTTGGTTCGACTGTTTGATACAGCCAAGTGACGATGACAAGGTTGTGATAAGAGCAGATAAACGACCTGTTAGAGCACATGAACGCCAATTCAACGCCCCCACAATAGACGAAGTGGAAATTGTGATTGTGGGTGAAAACTTGGAAACGAGTGATTGTAAGAATAATAATAATAATAAATGTTTATTGGTCTCAAACAATTACACCAGTAGGCATAAATGATGAAATAAGTTAATAAATCACACAAAAAAACAGAACATGATTAATCTTTTGCAAAACTCTTTAAATTAATCTAAACTATAGGGTTCACAATGCCGAATAAAGCTATACAATGCTTTCTTAAATTTTTTCTGACTCATTATATTTGTGATTCTCCTTGGTAAGACATTAAATAGGGTCATAGCCATACACTCCACAGATTTACCCCTAGTGACTGTACTATGTAAAGGTAAAATATAGGGACACATTCTTCTGGTGTTATTTGAATTCTTGAAATTCATGAAATAATTATTATTTTTACTGAAGAATATCGCTAATTTGTAGATATAAACACCGTTAACTGTCAAAACATTATTTCTTTTAAACAGTCCTCTACAACTCTCTCTATAACCTAATTTTAACATGATACGTAAAGCTCTTTCTTGAGTTACAAAAATTGTGTCAACGTGAGTGGAAGAACCCCAAAAAATAATTCCATAGGAAATTAGCGAATGAAAGTTTGCATAATAAACCAACTTAAGGAGTTCGAAATCAACCTGGCTTCTCAACATGAACAAGGCATAGGAGTTAAGTCTACTCCCCAACTGCTCGATATGGGACCCCACTTCAGATGTTTGTCAACAACCAGACCCAAAA
This sequence comes from Hippodamia convergens, assembly GCA_038502775.1. Lineage (NCBI taxonomy): Eukaryota > Metazoa > Arthropoda > Insecta > Coleoptera > Coccinellidae > Hippodamia > Hippodamia convergens. The sequence goes on along the minus strand of CM076614.1, from coordinate 18,930,708 downwards.
ACCTCACATTAGCCTCCACGCGAACAGTACTATTCAGAACATGTATCGATATAGGATACTGAAATCTAGACCTCTCATTATAGGAAAACAAGCATTGAGACTTTTCCACATTGATCACGAGATTGTGATTGGACAACCAATCAAATATAAAGTTCATAATGATATGTGATTCATTAATGGCCGAAGTGATACAAGGAGATTGGATCAGGCAATTGGTGTCATCAGCAAACAATCTGACTGAAACGTTCTTGTTCAAGCAAAAGTTCGAAAGAGGTAGGTTATTTATATAAATAATAAATAGAAGTGGACCCATAATACTGCCCTGGCGAACGCCTAAAGTTATATCAATGTCTTTCGATGTAAAATAATCACCATTCACCTCTAAGACAACTATTTGTTTCCTTGATGATAAGTAACTCTCCAGAAGTTGCAGCTGTTTATCTCTTATTCCACATTCCTCGAGGATTTCCAAGAGCCTTTTATAATCAACGCAATCAAAGGCCTTGGTAAGATCTAAAAACATAGCTAATGGAATCTCCCCCTCCTCAAGAGCAACAGTTATCTCGTTAATCAGCTCAAATATAGCAGTTTCAACACCTCTATCCTTAAGGAAGCCATGTTGGTTTGGTGAAAGTATATCGAACTTACGGAAAAAACTGGACAATCTCTCACATAGAATTTTTTCAAACACCTTGGAGAATGAGGGCAGAATACTTATGGGTCTATAGTTATTCAAATCATAAATTGTTGTGTTGTCTTTCATATGTAAAAGACCCCGTTGATACGATGCACTACAATAGCCACTAATGTTTCGGATAAGTTATGGTGGATATCACTTCAATATCAAGATGATAAACCCATTGAATAGTACCTATATCAAAATTTAAAATGTCTGCTCAATGAAAATTTGAAATATTTGATTTTAGGCCAAGAAACCAACAAAAAAGTTAGCTCGATGAATAATTATTCATTTCGTTTAATGGTTCGTCAAAATGCTGATTACTATTTGCTGAAATTTCGTGGATTGTTGCAGCAGTATTGTGTGAATATGTATTGTGATATTGAAACAGAGTGCCTCACTTTTATCAGACTGAATCAATCTAAACTACATTAAGAGGAATATATTCATTCACGAGATGTAATCGCTACCGACAGAAATGCAGCCAATTGTCAATTTTACCAGCAACGTATATTGGCAGCTCGCGTCATATGCATGAATATGCACAAGATGCAATGACAAACGTTCGAAATTATGATCGTCCTGATTTATTCATTACATTCACCTGAAATCCAAAATGGAAAGAAATCACTCAACTGCTTCTTCCCGGACAAAAGTAAGTTGATCGACAGGACATCACTGCACGAGTATTAAACCAAAAAGTGAAGTACCTAATGAATTTCATTACAAACCATCATATCTTCGGGGATAGTCGATACTGGATGTATTCAATTGAATGGCAAAAACTAGGCCTGCCACATGCACATATTCTCATCTGGTTAGATAGAAAGAATTCGACCAGAACACATTGCACAATACTCAAAGGAAAATATGAAGGTGAGGAAGTTCTTATTCCGGTGATCCCAATAGATATGCTATTTGAATTTGAGAGAATTCAATTTCCAATTCGTCTAGCGTTTGCTATGACAAATAGCAAATCCCAATTCCAGTCCTTGAGTGTGTGGCTGTAATCTAGAAAGTAGTTGTTTTTCTCGTGGCTATTTGTATGTTGCGTGTTCACGAGTCAGCAAACCTTCTGCTCTTATTATTCTTGCACTCAGGAAAAAAAGGTACTACAATGAGACATTTTTCAAATAATAATAAGGTACCGCTGAAATAAAGTGAAGTCATGTAAATAACAATGTGCATACCTTCCTTTTCCAGTGTAACGGAATTTTTTGTATAATTTGTACTTTAACTTTGCCTAATATACCTCCTACTTGACAAAGTACCAATGTTCTGTTGATACAATTTTATGTATCCCTGAGGGGAAACAAAGTTCGCCAGGCTAGCTAGTTTCAAATATAAACTAGTTTCCTATTTCGTTTTCAAAATATAAAAGCGAAATGGGTTTTGTTTTTCAAAATACTTTATTTTGATGAAATATCTTCACTGTTTAACTTTTTTCATTTCATACGTAATTTCATAACCAATAGGTTTTTTCAATCTGAAAAAATTGAAATATTCTTGATGAAAATCTGGAAATTCGAGTCCATTTGGTAAAATTTAAAAAAAAAACGCAACATTCACCAATAGTCGGCATTGTATTTTTTTTAATAGATTCATTAAATTGGTTGAATATATGATAAATATTAAAAAGTCTAATCGAAACTTTATTAAACCAACAAGTATTTTCAATTTGATTATCCATCACTGTTTCTGAAAACTTTCATTCAATTTTTTTCTGGAGCACATAACATACGAGCATAGCTCAGGTTGTGTACATCCAGATCATTTAAATACCGGGTTTTGAAGTTTTGTTATTTAGGATGAATAAAGATTGATTTATTGATTGATTGATTTATAGACCCCTTAACGAAGCGAACTTCGTCACTAAGAACATACTGTATATTTTCCAACTATTTCTGAATTCAAACGAATTGTGACGAGGTGAACTTCGTTACTCACATCATCCTGTATAATTTCCAACAAGATTTCATTCAAACACAAAATTATTTCTAGTTTCATATCGTGAAAATCTAAGAAGCCAATTTCAGATTTCTACCTATGTAGAAAAACTTACGTTCGCCGTAGTCGGCGACGTTATCTGTACCATATGTGTTTTCACGATATCCGAGACTCGAAATATTCCCCTCCAATCGAACTTATAAATTCAGCGGTTTTCAGGCGGACAGTCAGTTCTTCGAGTTTTCAGTTTTCAGTTTTGAATTTTAAGATAGTCAAGTTCTCAGTTTTCGAGTTTTCAGCTCTTAGAGTTTTTGAATTATCCGATAGTCGAGTTTCGAAAGTTTCCCCGAGTTGTTAGTTCCGAAGAGTTTTGTGCTTTTTTAATTCTTCATATTCCAAGCGTGAAATCCTAAATCGCCGGTGCGCGTTAGAATTCATATTCGTCCTCATTCAGACTGCGATTTCGGTGTTTCCGACGAGAGAAAAAAGACTCAAGTGTTGTGTCGAGACCAGAAATCCACAGGATTGGTCAGACCCATCTTATACACCTGTCCACGTGGCCGGCAAGTTTTCCTGTGCTGTTCGACAGGGGGGCAATATCCGGAATTTATACTTCCTCGTTATTTTTTTTTTTCATTTCATCTCGTAGTCTACGTTTGTGCCCCGGTGGTAGAGGTATCATTGAGTTGATACTCTTTCACCCCTCAGTTAGAGTCAGTCTGGCGGTCTTCGCTTGGTTGTTTCCCTCTTTTGGAGGATCACCAGATGGACTCTTCAATCCTGAGGACAGGGGTAAATTGCCCTATCTTTCCCAACTGCAGCTGTCATCTGGCCAGCGAATTTCACAACGTTCGTTCAAACTCCATTTTGGCAGGCGCGCCGACGTGCGCAGTCCTGTTTTTTCTTTGCGACTGTCTGGGGGGGATATTCGACAGGACTCTTCGAGTCAAGGGGGAGGGGACAGTAGATCGCGTGCGCACGCACGCGCTGGACTGGACAACTTGTTGACAATTAGACAGTGTGTACCGCCTTTCACCGGTTATTTTGTATGCTTTTCACTGGTAATCAAGATAATTAAGTTACTGGCTGTCGCTCTAATACTATACTGCTTTCAAATCACGCATTCTAACTGCTTTACATACACCGCCCGCTCACCTCGATTCATTTTCTTCCGTCATTTCTGTTGAATTTCCTTTGTAGCTATTTTGTGTTAACTTTGCTGCGACTTTGAACTAGATAAATAAAACGCACTTCGACGAGACACAATATATTGCTAAATAGGAACACTTCAATGGAACACGCAATGCTGCAATTCATTGAAGTATTCGTATTTAGCAATATACAGGGTGTACCAAGTTCGACGGCTTATTAGGCGTTTCTGGAGAACTAGACTTATTTGAAATCTGAAAATTGGGATTATTATATTGTTTGACATTATCTACCGAGCTGAAATATTCTTGGAGCTTGACCACTGTCAGCTATACAGGGAGCGAAAAAAAAATTTTCAAAATTTTTTTTTTCTGTTTTTTTCTTTTTGAATTTAGCAGACTATGCAATTCTGAATATATTCGTACTCAAATCGTTGCATTCGTCGAAATACTTTCAAAAATATCGAGAAAAACCTGAAAAAAAAGAGAGAAAAGAGTATTCGGTATTATGTTCGTTATTCCTAATCTAGATACCTTAAGCACAAACCGTTTTCACATTTTTGAAGTCAAAGACTGTGGAAATATTGTACATTTTTAAAATTTTGAAAAACTCATCACAGGGTGTTCCAAATGTTGGGTCAAAAATTGGGATCAAGATTGGCCCATAACTTTTGTTTTTCAAATTAAAACCCTATTTTTTTTATGATTGCGTTGGATTGTATGAAGAAAAATGATAATAATGTTTCAACATGTTGATGCTCCTAAAATTGATAATTCTTGAGTTATTTAGGATTTTCTGATTTTATGTCGTACGTAGGTCAAATTCATTAAATCTGTTTCATATCAACTATGACCTTGGTCATAGAAGATAAATTATTCCAATAACTCACTGGTGACACACCTTTTTCTTTAATTTATTCATCATTGTTGTTATGAAACAGATTTCATGAATTTGACGCAACGTACGACATGGAATCAGATAATACTAAATAACTCAAGAATTATTAATTTTAGAAGTATCAACATGGAGGAACATTATCATCATTTGTCTTCGCAGAATCCAACGCAATTATAAAAAATAGGGTTTTAATTTGAAAAACGAAAGTTATGGGCCAATCTTGATCCCAATTTTTGACCAAACATTTGGAACACCCTGTGGCGAGTTTCTCAAAATTCTAAATATGTAAAATATTTTCACTCTCTTCGACTACAAAAACGTGAAAACGGTTTGTGCTTCAGATATCTAGATTAGAAATAGCAAACATTATACCGAATACTCTTATCTACCTTTTTTTTTCAGTTTTTCTTTATATTTCGGAAAGTATTTTGACGAATGCAATGATTTGAGTACGGATGTATTCAAGTGTGTGTCACAAGTGGAATAATTCATCTTCTATGACCAAGGTCATAGTTGATATGAAACAGATTTAATGAATTTGACTCTACGTACGACATAAAATCAGAAAATCCTAAATAACTCAAGAATTATCAATTTTAGGAGCATCAACATGTTGAAACATTATTATCATTTTTCTTCATACAATCCAACGCAATCATAAAAAAAATAGGGTTCGAATTTGAAAAACGAAAGTTATGGGCCAATCTTGATCCCAATTTTTGACCCAACATTTGGAACACCCTGTGATGAGTTTTTCAAAATTTTAAAAATGTACAATATTTCCACAGTCTTTGACTTCAAAAATGTGAAAACGGTTTGTGCTTAAGGTATCCAGATTAGGAATAACAAGCATAATACCGAATACTCTTTTCTCTCTTTTTCTTCAGGTTTTTCTCGATATTTCCGAAAGTATTCCGACGAATGCAACGATTTGAGTACGAATGTATTCAGAATTGCATATTCTGTCAAATTCTAAAAGGAAAAAAGCGAAAAAAAAAATTTTGAAAATTTTTTAGCTCGGTAGATAATGTCAAACAATATAATAATCCCAATTTTCAGATTTCAAATAAGTCTAGTTCTCCAGAAACGCCTAATAGGCCGTCGAACTTGGTACACCCTGTATTGTGTCTCGTCGAAGTGCGTTTTATTTATTTAGTTCAAAGTCGCTCCTCTTCAGTGGAAGAAATAGTATCATATCAATCGCTACCACCCCAAATTGAATCGAACCTTGTCTCCAACTGTAGAAAAGCTACCCAGGTGGACAACTGTGAGCGACGTAAGGAATTTGCGACCTTATAAAACCCATCGCAATTGGCGCCCGAGTAAGCTTGGAAAGGTAGTGGTAGGTGCAAGTCGCAACTCGGAGAAAAACGCCGTCACAACCCTTTCAGATTTATTGGCATTTCAGGCAACTGTGTATTCTCGAAAATATGTTGGTAATATCCAATCAGTAACTTTAGAGTTCCAGGATCTAGATTCGTGTTGATGAAAAACACTGACTTATGATATTTCAGAGTTTGAATTAATCTACTGAATATATTCCGAATTCATTTCTGTATGTTCATGTGAAACGATCAGCGTTGGCGATGACATGATCAAAAGAGCAATAAAAAACCTTAAGAATGGTCGCGCGGCAGGCCCAGAAGGAATCCCAGCAGAGTTGATCAAAAATGGATCGGATAAACTTGTGGATATACTGACATGGTGCATAAACAAATACATCAACGGTACTCCGGTCCCAGAAGAATGGAAAGTAGCTCATATAACTTCAATACATAAAAAAGGTAACAAATTAGACTGCTCCAACTATAGAGGCATATCGGTGACGAGCACACTGAGTCGGCTATATGGAAGAGTTCTGCGAGATCTAATCGAAGTTGAATATAAAGAACAGGAAGAAGAGGAGCAGTCAGGCTTTCGAACTGGAAGATCTTGCACAGACAATATCTTCTGTGTGAAACAACTTATAGAAAAAAGATTAAACACTAATATGGAAACTCATCTTCTGTTCGTAGATTTACGGAAAGCATACGATACAGTGCCTGTAAAAATGCTTTGGAAGGCACTGCAAGAAACCAACATCAACCATACCCTTATTAAAGCTCTCAAAAATCTATATGATGGGTCAACATCAAGAATTAAAATTGGTAACAGGATATCAAGAAAGTTTTCTGTAAATAAAGGTCTACGCCAGGGATGTTGCATCTCGCCGACACTCTTCAAAATTTATGTATCAAGAGCATTAAGACAATGGAAGAGAAAGTGCAGCGGAATGGGAATTGATATTGGAGGAAAATGTTTATATACGCTACAATTTGCAGACGACCAAGTTGTCATAGCGAATGATAAAGAAGACCTCGAGTATATGACGAGGAAACTATATGAGGAATATGAGAAATGGGGTCTGGAAATGAATACACAGAAAACAAAATACTTACCGATAGGAGTTGAGCCGGGAAACATACAATTTGAAATTGAAGAAATAGAGACATGTAGCGAATATAAATACTTAGGAGTTGAATTTGATACAACAGGAAAAGACGACAAAGAGATCAAAAAACGAATAATACAGGCCAGACGAACAATAGGCTGTCTGAATGGGATATGGTGGAGCTCTGATATTGGCAAACAAAGGAAACATAACATATATGAAACCTTTGTGAAAAGTCATCTAACCTATGGTGCGGAGACATGGAGAATTACGGAAGGCATTAAGAGGAAACTAGAGGCGACCGAGATGGATGTATTTAGACGTTCCTTGAGAATATCTAGAAGGGATAGAGTCAGAAATGATGATATCAAGCAGCGTATGGGAATTGATGGCTCACTAACTACAGATATTGAGATAAAACAGCTTATATGGTACGGACATGTACAACGGATGGATGAGGGCAGACTACCCAAGCTGGTCATGCAGTGGGTACCACCAAACCGTAGGAAGCGAGGAAGACCTAAGAAATCATGGAAAGAGGGGATAGCTAAGGCTATGAGTAGAAGAAATTTGCAAGAAGGCCAATGGAACGACAGGAACAAGTGGAAGTTGGGCATCGGACAACGTCGCCAGATGTTTTAAAACCGATCACATATATATATGTTCATGTACTTGAAAATCGACAATTAGTTTCGGATTAAAATATTTGTCAAGTCTTACTGAATTTAAAATGGCTGAATTCATCGAGACACCTTTCGCCTCGCCTTATTACTAGGTAACATGAGGCAGGTTAATGATGTTACTGCTAGTTTTTCAAGAATTCAGCAGTTACTTCTGCTAGTATTAATTACATTTCACTAGTATTTCATGTATTATTATTAATATTATTATTATCCGGAACCGGGGTCATCTTGGCTTCATTCAGCCTTCCGAGAACTTCGACCGCAAGGATCTTCTGTTCTTTACCCAACTCGTTCATTTGAATCCTGAGGAGACCGTCATTAGTATTGATGAATCCAACGACTCCTTCAGAAGCTTCATCTTTTACCTCATGAAGATCCAGAACCGCTCTATAGGTATCCCAACTTCCTTGCTCGCTTGGCTCTGTTGAAGCCTTTCGTTGCCGCTATTTTGAGGTTTTTCAATTGTTTGTTCCACTAGGGAAAATCCCTATGAATTAGTTTCTTCCTGAGTGGACAGCTTCTTTCGTATGCTCCTTACAGAAGCATTTTCAAGCTTATGTTAGCTCCAGTTAGTTACAGAACCTTTCAGTTCTACCTTAGATAAAGTTTCTAATCGGTTTTCCTGATTATTTTGCACATAATATTTGTCGAAGTAATTGCTCCAATTTGGAATACTATTGCCACATGGAATGACACAAGTGCTTTCTTAGTCCTTCAATTCATCCATTTCGAGAAGGACCTCCGGATACTCTTTATGCATGATCCCAGCCTGGTCTAAGATGTTACCTGGCAATAGGTGGACATCACCGTTGTGGGAGCCTTAGAGGTTCCTGACGACGTTTTTGCTGTTTAGGCTCTTCCGTTTGGAGAGGAGTCTTCAGAAGAACCGGTTTCGAGGCATCTTCCCTGGCTTTATCTGGCGCTATTCCAGCCTTTATCAGAAATTACATCCTTTTTCTGGCGGCCCCAGAACTATTTGGCTCCCTAACCGTCAGTTTGTTGAAGCATGCAGACCTCTTCATCGCTGCTTTTCAGCAGCGTTTCTTCAGCCATTGGGCCAGGATTTGCGCTTTATTCCCTTGGCTGGTTGGGACTTAGATCTGCCTCTATCTTTGGCACATTAGGCTGGTGCCATGCCTTCTTCCGTTTTAACTTGGTTCATGCTAGGTCCCATGAGTAGCTGGGGAATTTCCGTCGGCAGTATTTCAGGTTGAAGATCAGTTACTGTTTCCAGGGCCGTAACTAGTCAAACTGCCTTTCTAGGCAGAGAATCATTTTAACGCCCTAAAAAAGTCAACTCTGAAGAATAAAAAATATTATACAGGGTGTACCAAGTTCGACGGCCTATTAGGCGTTTCTGGAGAACAAGACTTATTTTAAATCTGAAAATTGGGATTATGATATTGTTTGACATTATCTACCGAGCTAAAATATTCTTGGAGCCTGACCACTTTCAGTTATACAGGAGGCGAAAAAAAAATTTTCAAAATTTTTTTTTCTGTTTTTTTTCTTTTTGAATTTGACAGAGTATGCAATTCTGAATACATTCGTTCTCAAATCGTTGCATTCGTCGAAATACTTTCAAAAATATCGAGAAAAAACTTAAGAAAAAGAGAGAGAAGAGTATTCGGTATTATGTTCGTTATTCCTAATCTAGATACCTTAAGCACAAACCGTTTTCACATTTTTAAAGTCGAAGAATGTGGAAATATTGTACATTTCTAGAATTTTGAAAAACTCATCACAGGGTGTTCCAACTGTTGGGTCAAAAATTGGGACCAAGATTGGCCCATAACTTTCGTTTTCCAAATTAGAACCCTTTTTTTTATGATTGCGTTGGATTGTACAAAAAAAAATTATGATAATGTTGCAACATGTTGATTCTCCTAAAATCGATAATTCTTGAGTTATTTAGGATTTTCTGATTTTATGTCGTACGTAGCGTCAAATTCATTATATCTATGACCTTGGTCATAGAAGATAAATTATTCCAATAACTCACTAGTGACACACCTTTTATGAAACAGATTTTATGAATTTATGAATTTGACGCAACGTACGACATGGAATCAGAAAATATTAAATAACTCAAGAATTACTAATTTCAGAAGTATCAACATGATGGAACATTATCATCATTTTTCTTCGCAGAATCCAACGTAATCATAAAAAAATAGGGTTCTGATTTGAGTAACGAAAGTTATGGGCCAATCTTGATCCCAATTTTTGACCGAACATTTGGAACACCCTGTGACGAGTTTTTCAAAATTCTAAATATGTAAAATATTTCCACTGTCTTCAACTACAAAAACGTGAAAACGGTTTGTGCTTAAGATATCTGGATTAGAAATAGAAATCTACCTTTTTTTTTCAGTTTTTTTTTTATATTTCGGAAAGTTTTTTGACGAATGCAAAGATTTGAGTACGGTTGTATTCAAGTGTGTGTCTCGAGTGGAATAAGTCTTGACCACTTTCAGTTATACAGGGAGCGAAAAACAAAATTTCAGAATTTTTTTTTCTGTTTTTTTCTTTTTGAATTTGACAGAGTATGCAATTCTGAATACATTCGTACTCAAATCGTTGCATTCGTCGAAATACTTTCAAAAATATCAAGAAAAATCTGAAGAAAAGAGAGAAAAGAGTATTTGGTAATATGTTTGTTATTCTTAATCTAGATACCTAAAGCACAAACCTTTTTCACATTTTTGAAGTCAAAGACTGTGGAAATAAGGTACATTTTCAAAATTTTGAAAAACCCATCACAGGGTATTCCAAATGTTGGGTCAAAAATTGGGATCAAGATTGGTCCATAACTTTCGTTTTTCGAATTAGAACCCTATTTTTTTATGATTGCGTTGGATTGTATGAAGAAAAATGATGATAGTGTTCTTACATGTTAATGCTCCTAAAATTGATAACTCTTAAGTTATTCAGGATTTTCTGATTTTATGTGGCACGTAGCGTCAAATTCATTTAATCTGTTTCATATCAAATATGACCTTGGTCATAGAAGATGACTTATTCCACTCGAGACACACTTGAATACAACCGTACTCAAATCTTTGCATTCGTCAAAAAACTTTCCGAAATATAAAAAAAAACTGAAAAAAAAAGGTAGATTTCTATTTCTAATCCAGATATCTTGAGCACAAACCGTTTTCACGTTTTTGTAGTTGAAGACAGTGGAAATATTTTACATATTTAGAATTTTGAAAAACTCGTCACAGGGTGTTCCAAATGTTCGGTCAAAAATTGGGATCAAGATTGGCCCATAACTTTCGTTACTCAAATGAGAACCCTATTTTTTTATGATTACGTTGGATTCTGCGAAGAAAAATGATGATAATGTTCCATCATGTTGATACTTCTGAAATTAGTAATTCTTGAGTTTAATATTTTCTGATTCCATGTCGTACGTTGCGTCAAATTCATAAATTCATAAAATCTGTTTCATAAAAGGTGTGTCACTAGTGAGTTATTGGAATAATTTATCTTCTATGACCAAGGTCATTGATATAATGAATTTGACGTTACGTACGACATAAAATCAGAAAATCCTAAATAACTCAAGAATTATAGATTTTAGGAGAATCAACATGTTGCAACATTATCATAATTTTTTTTTTGTACAATCCAACGCAATCATAAAAAAAAGGGTTCTAATTTGGAAAACGAAAGTTATGGGCCAATCTTGGTCCCAATTTTTGACCCAACAGTTGGAACACCCTGTGATGAGTTTTTCAAAATTCTAGAAATGTACAATATTTCCACATTCTTCGACTTTAAAAATGTGAAAACGGTTTGTGCTTAAGGTATCTAGATTAGGAATAACGAACATAATACCGAATACTCTTCTCTCTCTTTTTCTTAAGTTTTTTCTCGATATTTTTGAAAGTATTTCGACGAATGCAACGATTTGAGAACGAATGTATTCAGAATTGCATACTCTGTCAAATTCAAAAAGAAAAAAAACAGAAAAAAAAATTTTGAAAATTTTTTTTTCGCCTCCTGTATAACTGAAAGTGGTCAGGCTCCAAGAATATTTTAGCTCGGTAGATAATGTCAAACAATATCATAATCCCAATTTTCAGATTTCAAATATGTCTAGTTCTCCAGAAACGCCTAATAGGCCGTCGAACTTGGTACACCCTGTATAATATATATTTTCATCCGATTGATGAATACAGTTTTCAGGAAAATCTGTATCGAAAATAAAGATCATGTTAATTAACAGTGGATAAAATATTTTGAAACTTCAACAAAAATCATAATGTATTACGTTATCTCTAATGAAATACTTGTATGTAAGCATGCATTAAATGAAAAACTAGAACAAAGAAAATAATATGAAGTAGATAATGACCCATCAAAGAATGGAAAAGACGAAAAAACTTCCAGAATTTTCTATAAGTTACCATTTCTTTCCGTAAATACTGTATGATTTGTTCCCTCAAAGATGAGTTTTGTATCTTTAATTCTTGATATTATCTAACAGTTTTTTTCTCTCCGCTTCGTCTTTCGGTACTGTACCTTATGAACGAATCATATTCATAGAAAAGTGAATATGATCGTTGATATGCCTATTTTATTCTATCATCCGACATCGCAACTTTAGGTATCACGCATTGCGGAAAAATAATCGAAAAATACGGAATCGTAATAACTCACCATTAGACATTTTCTTTCACCCCATAGGAATATGAAGATTATAAAAAGAAATACTCAATTTTTATATATATTGTATACAATAACAATATAAAAGTAACTATATTGATTAAGGTATCCATAAGATATGAAAAAACAGTACTTTGTAACCTCTCCAGCCATAGAATTCTACTGTCTAAATGGTGAAACAGGCTTGACTTGTTTCTCCAGTATCTTGTATTCCGAAAAACTCAACATGCTGATTGAAAATATTCATTTGAATATGAAAAAAGCCGCCTCTAAATCAGATCAACATTTTTACCAAAAAATCAGTCAATATTTTTTTCAAACATTTTTTCCATAAAAAATGGCGTTTGGTAGGTATATCGCGCAATTCGAGAGGTCTAGAAATTCGTTGTGTCTTATTTCTATTCGGGGTTTGCCCTTAACAACGAATGCATCAAAAAAATCCGATGCTGTCGTGTTGCCAAAAATGTTGCGCACGGATAAAAGTGACAGTTGGTTTTTTTTATTTTTCTTCCGGAAAACCTTCAAGCATTTTGGTTTAAATAACTTTTTTCAAGCTTAATAAAATTGTATTTCATATGGGGAGATCGCATTGAATCGAAATAAAACCGATTGAGCATTTTCGAAACGACAGAAATTTTAATTATCGATATCGATTCAACATCAGATCCTGTCACACAAATTACACCTTCCATAACCCAGTCTATAGGGCACTAAGAGAAGCCAATTCAAGGAATATAGACTTCTTATCAGTCTCGATATTCTCCCTGACAAGATATTTTGAAGAAAGTCAAGCCTTATTAGGTACCGGACTGATTTAGGAAAGTTTGTTTCCTTTTTGTTTTTTGCTCTTGATTGTCTTGATTATTGTTGTTTATTTGAATTTTGTAAAATGGCTGGTTTTTAATGAATAATAAATAATTACTGGGATGACAATTGATGAGACTCCATAATGTAAGGTTCACAGAGATAAACTTTACAAACCTTTCTATCCGACAAGCTATAATTCGGAAGTAATATCACAGTATTTGAATGACTGCGTTGAAACTAATTTCTGTTTTCAACCTCCTCTTAGATATGGCGTTCTTTATCTATTGAAATATCAAGGTTTCAGCTGAAGATTTCAGAAAATAAATATCAATTTTGAATCGAAAGAGAATCTAACAATTTTTATTCGAAATACAAATTTTGTTACCATACAGATTGCATCTGCGATGCGTTTTGGGTTTAGAAGAATGTCATATTTCACAAAAAATGCACCGTTTCTCTGACAGAAAAGTAGAAGCTGCGATATATGTACCCTGTATTCAGACAGACGATGCAAGATAAAGAACTTGAGTATATTCATACGAAACTTTTCAATAACACCCGAATGCCCCTTAATTCGATATATTTCAAATTTCTTGTGAAGATGATCATTTCAAATATCACTGAATTCCGCTTTCACCTGAAATGGTATCAACTTTCTCATTTCAAATGTTACACCCGGTATATCTATCATGACTTTTTCGGATAGACTTTCAAATGCCACTTTCATATTATATTTCATTTTCTGAGCCATCTGGAATCGATTTCAAGTTATTCAATATTTTGTGAAAAAAATTACAAAAGGGGGATTGTAGAACACTGAGAATTCAATAAAAGATCAACGCACAGTATCAGATCTGACTTTTGGAAAGTAGAAGTTGCGATTTGAAAAAAGCCGAAAATTCAAGTTTTTCAAATGGAAACTGTATTTCTTTCACTCATTTATTAATTTTTGCGTTGAAAATGAATGCAATCTCTTGAGAATTTCTCTTGTCGAAAATCCTAAAATGTACCAGTTGAAATCGATCGAATTGTCATTTTATCCACAAGTTTCTAATGAGCACTCTCGGTGGGACACCCTGTACCTATAAAAATTGTAATTTGCAAGATTCATCGACAGAAATCCACTACATATTGTAAACATTTGCTGAAACGAATATATCGAAAATATCGATGCTTTCTCATTCATCATTGAATGAAAAATGATTTTGATGAAACTATTTGAATAATATGAATTAATTTGATTGAGAACGCATCTCAGTTATGAAACCTTGACTCTCGATATTATTCTAATTAGAACTTTGCACTTCAATCAATCGTTGATCAAGTTGTTCAATATTGTATGTACGTTTTCCAGATGCTTAATTATCATTATTAATTATACTCGGTTCCGAAACGTCGACAAGTTATAAAAATCTGAATTTTTATTTGTCCAATTTCCTGCGAAACATATCAGAGTATATACACCATGGACGAGAATACAGCGGAATTATTAATTATATTTTATTATTTTTATCTTTCTTCCATATCCATGTTGCTGCCCATCAGGACTCTTCATATCTTCAAAGTCAAACTATGAAATAACTTTTCAATAGGTTTGTTCCAAATACTAACGTATCCTTTGAAAACGGATGTGATTCTGTTCCATCCTACTTTAGATCACCAAGTGAAATGATTCCTAGTTTGAAGCAAGGACAGATACTTTCGCGATTTATCAAATTACCATACAAAAGTCACTAGTGGGAACCTCTTACGTGTTCGATTTCAATTTTAAATTTTTATTGTAGTCTCGTAGGGGAAACTATTCCATTTCAAGAACAATAAGAGAGCAATACCCGAAATCAGAATATTTTTTAGTTTATTCGTCTTCATAAAGGACAATGTGAGTATATTCTAAAACAAATTGCAGAATGGGCTGCTATCACAACATGAATGCGAAATTCGAAAGAGTTGCACTTGCTGTCTGCAACGAGTACTGGACGATATTCTCCCTATTTCAGTCAAATTTTTCAATATATTGTCGAAATTCAATGAAAATTTCAGAGTGTACATCCTAGCCCCGTCCGTATTTCAACTTGGCAATTGGTATAACTGTTGTGATCGGACCATTTGCATCGTTTTTATTGACCGGAATGATCATGAAAACTGAAAATATCTACCGAATGAGAATTGAACACAACACAAATCGTTCAAAACCTTGAATGAATCCTAGATCCCGAACACTATTGATGATAAACAATACAAAAAGTACGAAATCACCAACTATTATTTGACAATTATGATCAAAAGATTCAAAATTGGTTCTTCAATATTACCGATTCCGGTCTTAACAGTTACTCTGCTGAATCGACCATATGCTCCTTTCTTTGTTTTGTTTATTCTTTAATGGGGAATGAACTATTGTCATAAAAGCGGTATTTCGAATTTTAGAAATGATCCTTCAAAAGCGAGATAGATCTGGAAATATTTCGTTGATAGAAATACATGGCGAAACTGCCAAACTGGTGCCTCTGCGTACGAGAAGAAGTAGAACATCTGTGTTGAATCAGTTCACAGTTCAGAGAAACTGCACATAGGTAGGACACTTATCTCTAGAACACTACGGCACAGCTGGTGAAGTTTTTCAAAGAATATGATTTCAAGTTGTCATTTCAAAAGTCTTGGCAATTCACAGACTCAATAATATATAATAATATTAAGCCTTTATTTTCCAACAGGTAAAAAAACCCAATTACAGGAAAATATATCTCATAAACAACCATATAATATTGAGAGAAATGAATACCAAACACAAAATAAAGATAAACTTAATCTAAGAAGGGTCGGACATACCAGATTCCTCCAAATAGGCAGCCACTACAGAGCGGAAAGAATCATTATGTATGTCACATCTGTTGGCCACCGAATTAAATAATCTGCACATTAAATTAACCGGTGACCTAAAACTGGCGTTCGTTCTACCCGCCCTGCAGTAGAACACGGTATTATTCCTTAAGCCGTCTCGAGGCACCAAAAATGAAATATGTTCCAGTAATTCAGGACAATCGATTAAGTCACGCACAATTTTGTAAAGTAACATTAATGCTTTTATATTGACCCTATGTTCTATGGGCTCAGCACCAAATCTACTGAGCAAAGTAATGTTGTCACAGCCCAATGGAGGATAAACCCCATCTTCCCTCCAAACTAAATACTTATAGAACTTTCTTTGTACAGATTCAATTATTTTTTTATGGCAATTATAAATTGGCCTCCAAATGATGCTACAATATTCAAATTTACTTCTAATAAAACTATTGAATAATACAAATAACGTATGGAAATTCTTAAATCGCCTACCATTACGAATAATGAATCCATAGGTTTTACTGACCGAAGAAATGAGCTGATACAAGTTCGGTACAAAAGAACATTGACAGTCACACAAAACTCCTAAATCCCTATATTCTGTTACACGTGACAAAACATGACTATCGATATGATAATCATAATTTATCATATTCTTTTTCTTTGTATAGAACATTGAATAGCACTTTGGAACGTTTAATGACAGCCTATTAATTTCACACTATCTCAAGAGAGCGTCCAGTGCCTCTTGCAATTGAAGACAATCAGCAATAGAGAATACCCCACAGAAAAGCTTTAAGTCGTCAGCGAACATCAGAATAGAAATATCTGCACCATCAAGAATATCGGTAATGAAAAGAAGAAAGAGCGAAGGTCCCAAATTTGAGCCTTGGGGAATTCCAGAAGTAGCACAGAACTCAAATGAGCGAGACTGCTCGATCTCCACAAAACATACTCTATCCCTTAAGTAAGACCCCATCAGTGAGGTCAACCTATCTCCAAATCCGAATGCAAACTTTAATTTCATCAACAAAATTCCATGATCAACTTTATCAAAAGCCTTTTGAAAATCAGTGTAGATTACATCCATCTGTTCAGATTTATCCAAGGCATCAAATACCTGTTCAAAAAAACATACAAGATTAGTACAGGTCTCGGGACAGGTAGATCTTCTAGGCATGAAACCATGTTGCTTAGGCTTAATACGGTGCTTTATGAATGGAAAAATTGAATTATATATAATTATTTCAAATAGCTTAGAAAAATTTGATAGTA
Source organism: Hippodamia convergens (assembly GCA_038502775.1). NCBI lineage: Eukaryota > Metazoa > Arthropoda > Insecta > Coleoptera > Coccinellidae > Hippodamia > Hippodamia convergens. The sequence continues at coordinate 18,913,322 of CM076614.1, read as the reverse complement.
CAGCAATCGGTCGGTAGTTTTTTATATCAGATCTCTCTCGCTTTTTAAAAATTGGTATGATTCTAGATTGTTTCCACACAGAAGGATAACTTCCCCTAATAGCAGATATATTGAAAATATGAGATAAGGGTGCAGCAAACACACCAATGCAGTCCTTCACCAAAAAGCTAGGAACTTCGTCTGGTCCAGCCGTACACTTATTCGACAGCCTTCTAGACGCCTTGATTACATCCTCCTCCGCAATATTTCCTATTTCAATGAAATTGCTATCAAAAAACCTGTTCCGTGAATGAAGATTCTGAAGGTTCCTCATACACACTAGAGAAGTGAGTAGCAAATGCGTCCACAATCTCATTAGGTCTTGCAAAAGTCTCAAAACCATTGGTCATAACACCAGGTATACGTGAATGTCCCTTATTCTCCTGCATAAATGACCAAAAAGCACTAGGATCAGAGCTTATTTTATCCTCAGAAGAAGTAACAAACTTTTTATATGCACTACTAATTTTAGATGTGAGCAGTTTGCGAAGTGATTTATACCTAGAAAAATTGACATCATCCTTGTACCTTCTATAATTATTTAATGCCTTCAACTTGGATTTGCTCAACTCAATTATTTCAGAGGTATACCATGATGGAAAACGTTTCTTCCTCCTGATCTTGACCGGAACAGTTTGCTCGAATATATCATTGAGAACGGTATAAAATTCAGTGCAAGCTATTTCAGAATCATTACTTTCTAGAACCTTTGACCAGTCTGCGACGAGGAAGAGACCATACATGTCAACGAAATTGGCTTTACGAAAGTTAAAGGATGAGTACGTAGCATTGCCATCGATCCCAAGATTGGACACTATTCTAGGCTGCCGCAGGCAGAACAAAATCTCAACAGGAGGATGATGGAAGTCCAGTGGGACAAGTGGGAAGTCAGAGCCAGTTACAAAGCATTCCATATTGGAGAGTACGAGATCCAACAATTTGCCACCGGGGTTTACCATATTATTAAACTGACACAGGTTGTGGGTTTGCTTGAATGTATCCATTAATGCAGTGCGATAATCAGTTAAAGAATTTTCCACATATTTGGCGGCATTAAAGTCTCCCAGTATAATAAGTTGATCATTCAGCATGAAATCAAGAGATGACAATGATTCAAGAAACAATTCATACAATGCAAATTGTATGCAGTGTTAGGTGGAATATAAAACACGAGTATAATTGCAGATCAGAAATTACATCTAATTTTACATGCAGCTACGTCAATAGAAGGAACCAATTCTGTTAGCAGTGATAACTCAAGTTTTTCCGCACGATATTCACTACGAATCGCAACCAGTACATCTCCCCCGGTAGATGAATTGGTTTTAACTAAATCCCTATCTGCGCGAAACACATCATACTCAGAGGGAAATAATTCACTATCATGTAATCCATCCTGTAGCCAAGTCTCAGTTAAACACACAAAATCGAAGTCACAACTCAACACTGAGTTCCTAAATTCATGAGATTTTGTATTCAATCCTCGAACGTTTTGATAGTAGCCATTGAGCTCCCTCCGAATGCAATTGGGTTGATTTAGTTTGAAGATTTTATGGTTGGAAAACCTTTTATGAACTTCAGTTCAACATCTTCACCAGCAGCTTTACGTTGATTAAATTCTGTCTTGACCTTGTTGAAGTGATCTCTTTGTCTAGGAGTCCTATCTGATGACACGAAAACATTATAATTACTCTTGAATACTTTTGACTGTTTGAGTACTCTTCGTACATCCCTAACACTATTCAGGACTACTTTCAGAGGTCGAGGTTTGTCACCGTTAGAAACCTCCCCAACCGTCCAACCCGTGCCCTTTCTAAAGTGGGAAAATCGGATATAGACGATTTTAGTATAGTGTCAACGACATCACAGTCCCTGGTCGCTCTATGTTCCTCAGATGTGCCTTCACTTTCAGGGAGTCCATGAACAATAATATTGTATTTACGTTCTTGACGCTGCTCAAATTCATGAAGAAGTTCCTCAAAACATTCTTCTGGTATAGAATCGTCAGCGGCTCGAGATGGTAGACTCAGAACGGAAGCCCTCAACTCGTTAACTTCCTTTTGCAAGGAAATTAATACAGTTTTCAATGCAGCAATATCACTTCCCATGGACTCACACGAAAAGCAATTCCAGGCAATGGATTTCCTCGAATTAACTACGCGGATCTCAGATTGACTCATACCAACACATGCATTTCCGAAATCTTGTTTACAAATAACGCAACTAATTATGAGATGGTTTGAGTACTGCTTATCGCAGCAGTGACATTTGACTTTATTAGTCATGATGCGATACGGTACGGCGGAAACTTGAAAATTCGGTTGAAACTCAAGTTATGATGTATAATAGTCTGATAGGTTCTCCTCGAAGAAAGTCTGCAATGAGTATACACGAGCAAGCAGGTACACAGCGGAAAACAGAAAGGACTTTTCACCTTCTTGGGTCTATAAGAAGGACTTGTACAGAAATGGAAGACCACGGCAAGGATAGGGACAAGTCAGGCGAAGGAAGAAAAATGTTGCGACCGCCAGCTCCAGTCACAGTGATCTGAGTAGAAATATAAAAACGGATATTGGGTGCCCGACCTAATAACCCGGGGTAAACGACAGCGCGCAGAAACAGTCGAACTCAAGGTCGCGCGACCCGACAAATTTAATTCGAAGAAACGTAAACAAACAAAGTATTATTGATTTGTTTTATGAAAATTCGTAAGAGTGACGAAAAGTAATACTTGCTAACTGCAGGGATTGGTCTCAATGGGATCGGAGACAACGATTTTCTGAAAATGAATCGGTTTTGCCAAATCCTCAGAATTAAAATATCGGAGCAGCACACACACGTTTGCACTCTGAAAGACGGTTTCATTTGTGAAATGTTCATGTTTCATATCTTCTCAATAATAGAAACTAATTCGGGCAGGGTAGTAAATAATAATTATTTTGATTGAAACCTCAGTTATGAAATTTATGCAGATTATTTTTAAAGTAGGTGTAATGAAAGTGTGAAAAAATCACCAGAACATTTTCGTCCCTTCTGTTCTAGTTGATAAAACGCTATAAATATTTATACGAAAATAGGTCAAGTTGCCTTCCAATTTTGATAGAATGCAGGAAATATGTATATCCTTATCAGAAATTAATATCATCTCTTACTATCTGCCAGGGGAAAAAACCTCTGGCTACGAGTTGAAAAGAAAAACTACACATGAATCCAAGATTCTTAACTTTTGACGAGCAGTTTATTTTCAAATGTTGTGATAATTATTTATCTAGAGTCTTATGAAGTAAGGCAGTATATCTATTGGAGCTGGATATCGTTTCAATGTCCTTCTTCCACCGTATATCGTGCGGTTGTTCCCATCTAACCATCTTCCTCTTGGCAGGTAAACATCCCTGAATCTTGCACCTTGTTCCAAAACAGGAGCAATCAGTAGTTGATCTCCTAACATGAACTCTGAAGAGATGAATGGAGAATTTCATTAATTATTTTCATTATATGAATTATTGTATACAGAGTGATGGACAGCAGATAAGATAAGGTACACGGAAGTAACTCTCTCTTTTTAATGAAAGTGTGTTTAATTGATTAGGATAATTTCTTCAAATACCAACATCTTTCGTACAACTATATGATTTGATGATTTTTAGTACGTATATTTTCTGCAATAACTGGTTGGTACTGACCTAGTACATGAATTTTTTTCATGTCTGACCTAGGAAAAATTGATACATATGGTTCAATTTCGTTGCCATGAAGAACTTAGGTATATAGGACATTCTAATCTTTAATCGAATCTATAATTGAACGAACCATACTTTGTTGATTTTTTTTTAAATTTCATTAAAGGTATTTCCCGAGAGTTTTCTCCGCTGTCGAAGCTATATAGGTATTCCTCATTTCTCCGAAATGTTACAGTAATTCATTGAGACTGGTGAGAGATGCTATGAATGAGATCTTACCATCATCAATTCTGTGGGCAACTGGATCTGTTGGATCAATCCACCAAATAGGAGGGTTGACCGGCGTGCCATCACGAGTAGAATTCTTCATTGCCTCTACGATCACCTCCGAATAATTCGCATGAAGATCAGTGAATTTCCTAATTATTTTTGTTGCGTTTATCTGAAATCAAAACAAATGATCAATTGCGTTCAATTCGGGCATGATTTTATCGTTAGGAGTTAAAAAAAAACAACAAAACTTTCACTAGTCATATGGCTTTGTGCAAAATTCTGTAATTTTTTTTCTCGAAATTCGTCCACAACCTCTGATCTTGAAAATCAAATTAAATTAGCAGGTCAAAACAAATAACCTAACTCTCGAATGAGAAAAAAAGATGTAGCTCGAAAATTATTAAATTGATATAGTGAGGTTTTACTTCCTCCCTACATCAATCGAACTGTGCTTAGAAATCTGAAAAGAAAACCCGAGAGAAACTTCGACGAAATAAGGAGTTTCGGTTCATGAAATAACGTAAGAGTCTCTTGAAATGCATTACCGCAATTGCAAAAATTTCAGTGAAACTTCGGTGCTCGAAAAAAGTGTAAAACTGTTGACCTCCAATGGACCAACAATGCTTTTTAATAAAAAATTTTTGACTTTTGTGCGGCAGTTCACTTTTAGTGTGAATGGGCTGTGAATTTAGCTTAACAATTTTAAGTCAAAATTACCGGAGCATTGTCTAGATAGCTGAACTGCATTGCTGGCATGAATGCATTAGCTTGTGTCCATCTCACAAGCAGTTCAGGTGATGGAATTGTGTTGTTATAACCATTTCCTCCAATCAAATCAGGAAGCACACTGGAAATAAAAAATAATAGTACCTAACATAAATTAGGAGGAGGACTCCTTAAAACTCACAAGTTATATCCAATCATATTGAACTGCAGAAGGGAATGAACCAAAGACTTCAATCCATTGTTGTTTCCCCAAACTGAATCTTTGTCTAACATTCTCACGAACACTGGTAAATGTTGGGTTCTGTAAATAATTAATTGATGGGATGAATTCCAATCATTAGTTGAGAATTCTCAACGAGTGATCTACCGATTGATGCAGATGTTCCTACTGTCTAGATTTTTTGAATTATTCGTTTGTTTTTCTCGCTCATTTTTTTTTCCAAACTTTTGAACACTGATAACATATAATAAATATTCGTATATTAGGCACTTTTCACTCGAACAATAAAAATAGTGGCTCATGAAAGAGGACGAATTAACATTTTTTTCATTCAGATTTTGTCTTATTCACGTTATAGAAGTTAACACACGATTGTAACTTTTTACAAGGAAATAAGTTCACAAACAAAATGGTAGGCCAAGCAGAGCAGCTTCCAGGAAACTGTTTCCATCATTCTTCAAGTCCTCTAAAAAGGGCCGGTTTTATAAAGAATAGTTGACTGCCGGTCGACCGAAATCGATAGTCAACTGTCAAATTCCGTATTATAAACATCAAACTAATGGTTCGACTCGGAGTCGACCGAAAGTTGACCCAACCGCTAGAATAGGTAGTAGTTCGGCCTCGAACCGATAGTAGAGGGCCAAGAAACTAGCATGGTCAGTATTGGGAGCTTGAAAATATCATTCATTTTTCATATTTCAGACTTCATCCATTTGAAATTTCAATCATTGGTAATTTGTGTTGTGTTTCGAGTCATTCAGAGTGGTTTTCAGAATTCTTTACAACGGTTGCATTTATTTGGTGTTAAAATCAATTAATTTTATTTCATTATGTTATCACAAAAAAAAATAATTTGCATTTATAGTTATGAATACATTGATGTATCACAACCTAACCTAAAATAAATTTTAAAAATCAGAAAAATCCATATATATATATATATATATATATATATATATATATATATATATATATATATTCTCTTCGACAATACTCGTTAAGGACGTATTTAGAGGTAATATACAGGGTGCCACAGACTCATGGTACACCGCCATTTTCTCCCTTGCTTCTGTAGCTATATTTCTAAAATTCGGAACATTGAATATACTCACTACCATAAATCCAATTTATGGTTTTTCCGGAAATGACATCAACTTTGAATTTTCAAATGGGAAACATGTTATATTATTACATATTAGAAATCCCCATAATTTTCTTCATATAATAATACCTCATAGTTGATATTCGATTCGTCAGATCGCCCGTTTTATTTTTCGATCTAGAAAGCCACAAACTCCTTAAAATAATTTCAAATAATCAAAATAATGCTACACCATGGTAATATCGATTCAAAGGATATCGTGGTTCGAAATACGTACCAAAAAAGTAAACCAAAACCTCTTTTCACTCGAAAACCTGTTTTGTCAAATGGTAGCATGATGGTACTCTGACGGCAATCGAAAGTACCATCCATATCACCTTTTTTTCTGTAGAACCAATACGAACACGATAATGAAGTTTAGACAAGTTTGAGTATCTTCTCGGTTCAATCACAAAAATTTATCAAGGTAGCTATCGAACACAAACAACAATTAGAAGTTGGATTTTTTTCTGGATATGTCAAGAAGTGCCCTTTAGTGAGTATATTCAATGTTCTAAATTTCAAAAAAATAGCTACAGAAACAAAGGAGAAAATGGGGATGTACCATGAGTCTGTGTCACACTGTATACTATGCGCAAAAAAATTAACGCTTATAATAGAAATCTTAAATTCATTCTACAACTGAAATGATAATTATTTTCATCAGAAAAATGCATGCATATGTTATCAACTTTTTTTTTTTAATACAAATCTTTTTTCCCAGCAGGAATGAAAAAAGATGATATCAGATTTTGAATGTATTCGCTTCATTCTAAAGTCAGTTGTTCGGAATCCAGTCTAGTGATCAAAAGTTTTTCTTTCGTTCGATTTTCTACACTCGATAGCTATGCAACGCGAAACACGCAAGTTGACCGAAGAGGAATGTGCGAGAAGAAGGGTAGACATACACAATAATTGCAGAAAGGTTTGGAATTTCCCAAGTGCGACCAGAATGTTGCAGCGATTCAGGGAGACAGGTATGAATGTCCGAAGACTAGGACAGGGTAGACCACGGGTAAAAACTGCCATTGAGGAACGTTACTTTAGAGTTTCTTCGTTGAGACAACGGTTTGCAACCACTCGCCTCCTTCAAAATCAGCTTGAGCAAACTTATGGGGTGCAAATCAGCACTCAGACAATGAGAAATCGCCTCAGATAATATGATTTAAGGCCTCGTGGCAAGGGGCCCACTCTTACCGCAGCCCTTCGAAGGGCGCGTTTGGATTTTGCGAGAGAGCATATCCATTGGGAAGAGGCCGATTGGGAAAGAGTTCTCTTCACAGATGAATCTAGACTCTGCCTTTACCAATGTGATATACATTCCCTTGAATACAGACGTACACATGAAAGATATGCTTAGTGCAATTTCCTGAATACTGCTTGTTTTTGGCGAAGGATCGATTATGGTATGGGGTGGAATATCTTTGACTGATCGCACAGACCTAGTGGCCGTTGATAATGGAGCTATGAACGATGATAAGTATATAAAAAACATTCTTGAAGAGCGATAATACCAGACCCCATCGTGCGCGCATCGTTCAGGAGTACCTTGAAGAGGTTGAAGTCTCTCGAATGGAATGGCGAGCAGGTTTGGGACAACCTCAATAGAAGGCTGAGAAGTTCAGAACACGATCCAGCTACTTTCAATGACTTGAGTTTTCACCTAGGAGAAATCTGGGAAGGAATAGATCACAACAATTCAAGATCACTCATTTCGAGTATGGACCGTCGTTGCCGAGCTGTAATTAACGCAAGAGGTGAAAATACCGAGTAATGAATCACTCATCAGCATTTCAGTATTCTGAAAATTGTTCATTTCTCTTTTATCGCATAAGATTCGGTGACAACCTGAATTTTTCTTCCATTTAACGTGTTTTGTTTCGTTCAGAACCTTCCCGTGAGAACATAAAAAATAATGTCAATGTAGAGTTCAATTTCATTTAAATTGAGATTTTCAGAATGTGCGTTAATTTTTTTGCGCAGTGTATATTTCTATTCTTCTGATTGAGAGAGCTAAAATAATACAATACAAATTGAGGTTTCAAGTCTGGTAAATTTCAATGTCCCTGGTCGAATAACAAGGAATACTCCTTTGTTTCGGTGTTTTTTGAGTTAAAACAATAGTAATGCAAATTTTCATGAATAGAGTGTTACATCTTGTCTGTACGTTGGGAAATAATATGGATTTCTTCGAATAGGTTCAAATCTAAAGTCGAAAATTTGTTGATTACGTCGATTCAATATTGTTTCAATGTTTCATTTATTACCCACAAAACGTACAGAGAATGTTATATATAACCACAATGTATACATATTTATGCAAAAAAATAAGACACCACAAACGAAGAAAAAATGTAAAATAATGTATAATAGAAATTTCAAAATATGGTATTCTTCATTTCAACTAAAACTGATGCGTAAATATTTCGTCCAACGTATACGCAACTCTTTCGACAAGAAGAGACTCTTAATCTTTCTCTTGAATGCTGCACTATTCAATGACGTTATCTGCTCAGATAGCCTGTTGTAGATCTTGAATTAGGACATGAATGATTATGGAGTTCTTGGAACCTTAATTGTATTCTCTTGGTGGTGTATATTTTACATTTTTTTTCAATTGTTTTTTTAATTAGGGATACAACACGATGTATGTGTGAAATTTTTTGATGATTTCTGTAAATTTATTGTCATCCTTGTACCAATAGGGAATTACTCGTTTAACCATATATTGTAATATGTGTTTCAATAACTAAATAAATAAATAAGTAAATAAAATAAATGAATTTGTCGTTATTTTTAGTCCTGAAAAATATTATATTTTCTTGTGTTATAAGATGTTTGTTTTATCTAAGGGAGATGATTTCCTTTCATTAGGGTCCCGTAACGGTCTTTAAACATCTGAAGTTCCGAAAAATCACTAGGTACCTGGTTTCGAAAAAACCCTCTCGATCAGAGAGCAAGGCTGAGAATTCAAATTTGAATATTGGAGGAATTCAAAGGAAAAGAGAGATTACGTTCCTAAATTAGCCACTGAACATGATGTTAAGGTCTTCAAAGAAACCCACATGCCAACAGAGGAACTTCTTCGTGAAGGATCATAATTGAAAGTTATTTACTCATTGATTTTTAACTTAGTCCAAATTACGGTTTAGCTTGTTGTGTTATAAGTTTTCTCATGTTTAGCAATTCAAGAAGGTGTTGACATCTTCTGAGAAACCCACATGGCAACAGAGGAACTTCTTCGTGAAGATCGATAATCAAACGTAATGTACTCATTGATTTTTTACTTAGTCCGAATTACGGTTGTGTTATAAGTTTTCTCTCGTTAAGCAATTCAAAAAGGGAAAATTGATTGGGTTCTTTCATTTCTTTCAAACATCGAGACATTTATGTCATAATTAATTCATGGAGAAAGAATTTCTGCAATAGGTGGTTTATTCAATAACCATTTAATCGATAATGAATAGTTTTTTTCCGCTTCTGTCTTTTTTAATTTCAGATCTAGAATTTCGGGTAGATTGGTGAAGAGTCTGTTCTTCTCTGCTGCCCATGAAGAACTACATGAAGATGTTCTTCTGATCACTTGGAACGTAGATGTCGTCAAAGATCCTCTGATATGATCAGGGTTTTTTCTCTGGGTATTTTTTCCTTTCTCGTTTTATCATACTACTGACCTATATGACTTTTCTGTCATATAGGTACTTTTGTGTTTCAATATGTATTATATTATTTCAGCTTCCTCAATCAAAAGAATATATTCAGAGGTAATGAAAATATGTAATATGTATTTGGTTCTTAGTAGTAAGTTGTATTGAATTTCATTAGTTCACAAGTCCCACTTTGTCCTTTACAAAGCCACTAAAAATAGGAATCCGTAGAACAACATATAATATGTTGTTCTTTGGAACAGAGAAGAACTTGTAGTGCAAGATAGAATAGTTAATTTATCGTCTTTCTTGTCTCTGTTAGGTTTTATTAAAAAGCTGGGTGCACGTAGGAGCTGGAGCAGCCAATATAACAGAAAGTTCAGTGTCATTAACAATAACCACACACTCATGGGACTGCTGAGCACCTTAATAAAAAGTAATAGCTACGCCGATGGTCAGAGTCCTCAATGGGATAATCTACTGCTCTATTTTGCATTGTGGATGGAAAAAGCCGGGTTACGTTTTTAGCACAGTTTGACGGTCTACAACTCTCATTCTATGACATAATCATTCTTCAGCTCGTAGTTCCAAAGATGATCATTACACCTCACGGCAAACTGTGGAGTTAAGAATTCATTTTGAACTTCTGAGTCTATATGTTCAGTTGGCCCTTCTATGCTTGGTCCTCCGAGCCGGATTTTGTTAATGCCTCAGGAGGGCTTCTTTTTCGACCGCAGGCGTTGGCTATGGAAGGCTTCTCGCAGATGCTAGTGGTGACTCTGGAGGGCTTCTTCTTGGGCACAGGCGTTGGCTCTAGAAGGCTTCCCCACTGATGCTTATAGTGGCTCTAGGGGGCTTCTTCTCGGGGGCTGGCGTTGACTCCGGAAGGCTTCTCGTAGAGGCTGGTATTGGTTTTGTTGGGCTTCTCGCAGATGCTGGTAGAGGCTCTGGAGTGCTTCTTCTCGGCGGCTGGCGTTGACTCCGGATGGTCTTTTTATTTGTTTTTTTTTTATGTGTCGTGAGATATAATGATCAGAGATATTATAAGTTTCGTGATGAAGATTTGTTTTTTCAGAAAGCGTAAGAATTTGCCATATTTCGAAGTATGATTTCAATGAAATTACTCGTTCTAAATATAATTTCCTAGTAATTCATGCTTTCCTCCTGAGAGTTAAACAGAGATTCAATCTGCAAGTTAATTCTTTTCAAGGTACAAGGACTATATTACAAACCTTACCTATATCTTCGAATGTGATGTCGCAATGAGTAATATTAGAACTCGGCTGATACCGAACTCTTATAGCTCTTTTCCTAAAGAAGCCAGCCTGAAATTTATATGAGGTTCTCCGTGAGAATTAACCCGCAACCTCAGTTCCGTAACCAAGAAGTGAGGACATACGGAACGGTAAGTCAGACAGTGAACAATCAGATTTCTCAGAATTTCCCAAGAACTCCTATATGAATTCATGTGGGATACCACAATGCTGTTCCATGTTCTCTCACAACTCAATTGGAATGTTGATAAGAACTATCTTATTTGAGCTGGCTTATTTCGGTGAAGTCTCCGATTTATGGCGCTTATGTTCAAGGGATCTTAACGAACTCGAAAATGAACGGTGCAAAGAATAATATGAAGCAGAGTTTGTGTACCAAGCTTAGCTTAGTTCATACAGGCATGAGCGTATATTTTTTTGTGTGAAATGAAAACCTATTCGGTATCATCGTGGCTATTGAACTAGAGAATTAATCTCTCATATTTTCACTCTAGGCATAACTAGAACAACTCTTCACAATGTCGTTAGATTGGTGGCAGAGATTGTAGATACAATTCAACAATTTTCGCCTATCAGAAAAATCAGTTAATGAAAATAGATGAAAAGTAATCGTTTTCCCCCTTAACATAAACGAATATATTGTTGGAAATCAGTTTCATATTTTTCATTCCTACTGTCTGCTATTGCTTCCTAGGCACAAACTTATTTCTTATTATCAACTTACTACTGTTACTACTACTTGTAATGAGTTATGACCTATGAATCTTACCTAAATCCAGATCTGACTTCTACAAGGCCTCCAAGCTCAGCACATGCTGTCACATAAAGCCTTGTATAGGAATTCGGATCATCCTCGGAGGTTGTATTGAATATTGGTTCCTGAAAATATAACATAAAAAGTCAAACGCAAAAATTTTTTTCAAGATGACAAATATTTACAAAACATGGCTCATGTTTCATCTTTCAAATATTAATTCTTTTCAAACTACTGATGCGCGTTTAGAATTATTATGATGTATTTTAATGCATGTTTTCTCATTATACAGTAGAAAACACCGGATCTTTCAGTTATTACTTCCAGGTTGAATCTAGAAAATATTACTTTAGAATTATTTTTTTATAGATTGCCACTGAATAATAGCCTATATGTGGGCTCGGAAAAGACCAAATATACTCCTTGTCAATAAATTCCGGATAGGCAGAATTTTTGTCCAATTCAACACCCTATATCTCTTTTTCGTTGTGCTGCGTATTTGATGAAATTTTCACCAGGAGTAGTATTAGGTCTTGTTATATTAACCTGAATTTCACACTGCTAAACTATCTGTAGTTTCTCCCTTATACAGGGAGAAACAAAACCTTGTCTTGTACCCTCCATTTCTAAACACCCTGTGTTGAATTTGGGGAGAGTAATTTCATACCATTAAGTTCGAGTTTGAAGTGTTATCTTTTCTTAACAAAATGTTTTTTGATTTACGCCAGTATCTTCTTTAAAAAAGATACACATTTTCAAAGAAAGTGTTGAATTTTTCAATTTTTAAAACAATTCAAAACATTCAAATATACCTTATCGACTAGCAAACAAACACAAACATCTCAAAATTAATATCGGGTATTTCCACTTCGCTTTCTCATCTTCTTCCATACAACATGGCATACTTTCAATGCAGTATGCAGTTCCCAATTGCTCTGAGGGAAAAAAGGGCTGCTCGTAAATCGGGTTAGGTGTTGGACTGCCGATTTCGAATATGCCTACCTAGCATATCCCATACATGTTCGATTGGATTTAAATCTGAACTCCTGACGGACCTCATCAATTGTTGAATATTCGCCGTTCTAAGTATTCTGTTATAACCCGTGCAACGTGCCTAGCATTGTTCTGCATTAACAGAAATTGTTGGGGAAATATTCCCCAGAAGCAATTCGTAAATGAATTGAAAGTATTCGCCGTCGTATGGTAGAAGTGATGGGAAATCGAGGTGGAAATACAAGCTATTAGTTTTCAGATGTTTGTTTATGATTGCTAGTTGCTAAGGTATTGTTATGTTTCAAATTGTTAAAAAATTTAAAAAAATGCAACACTCTTTTTGAAAACGAGTATCTTTTTTTTAAATCAGATACTGACGTAAATTGGGAAACATTTCTTTACGAAAGAGTCAGAATATTAAATTAAAACTTAAGGATAACAAATTTTCCGCCTCAAATTTACCACAGTGTGTTTAGAAATGGAGGGTATAAGACGAGGTTTTGTTTCTTCCTGTATAACGGATGAACTACGAATCTTTTTGCAAAGTTAATTTCAGGTTTATATCACAAGTCCCAATACTTCAATTGGTGAAAAATTCAACAAAATCAGAGAACCACGAAAAAAGATACAGGGTGTTGAAGTTGACAAAAATTTTTCCTGTCCGGAATGTATAAGCCAGCAATAGAAGTTTGATAACAAATATTCTGTAGTATTCATGTCCAATTGTCAATAGAACATCGTTTTTTACCTAAACGCGTGTAATTCAGAGGAGGATCTCCCATTGTGTTTGATATTTTTATTTCTTTGACTGCCGTACATCGAAACTTATTCATTCTGAAATATTTTGAAAGTATTCAACTTTATATTTTATTGTTTTAAATTGTATGATGAGGTATGGTTTTATAATTTTTACATTTTCAAATTTCTCTGTTATCAATAACTATTTCTCCAGCCTTGAGAAAGGAAAAACTAGTTCCGTAACCTCGGCAAAATAATAATTCGTTTGCTGTTATCTGTCCGAATTTTTGCGACATACAGAAGATTTGATATAAGAGAAACACTCCTGGACTTGTCCAGGCATACACAGAAATGGAAAGAAACAGCTCCTAGAGCTGACGTGTGTTTAATTGAAGTCTGAATGTAGGTGACGCTTTGACTTATGTTTTTCAATGAGTCCATTTTGTAAAATGAAATTGTTGGTCACATGTTTGTGATAGTATCGCTCCAACTCTCATAGAAAAAAGGTATTCAGCTTACTTCTGGAAGCCAGTCGTTTTCCCCAGCGTCACATTTGAAACCATCTATACCATGAATTTTATGGATCCTCAGGAGCCTCTCTACGAACCAATTTGAAGCAGATGGATTAGTGAAATCGATGGCATAGCTTGAGTTTCCATTCCACCAAGAAGTTACAGGATTTCCAGTTCCACTCTTCACGAAGAAACCTGCAAAGGAATCATTTATGGTAAGCCGCCATTAACCTCTGTTACAATCATTCATCGTTTGAATATTGTATTATATGAAACGAGCTCATACCCTCGGCTCGGCTCTCGTTATATTTTAATTCAGAATGGTACTGATAGATCCGCAACACAACATTCATAACCTCGTATCGAGGGATAGAGAGCACGTCTATACATGACAAAACGATGTCGCGTATAGATTCAATAATTTCTTGATCAAATTAACACTCGTTCAATCTACTGTAAGAAGCATTTTCCATCAGGAATAAATGCCACTGATAACAGTCACATTCATTTTTATATTGATGTATTCCATGCCAGTCAAAAGCCCTCTTCAAATTGACCATCATATCGGATTGAATTGAAAATGTTAAAAATGGCTATAGTGGGTTGTCTTCGGCAGTTAGACATAATATGCCGTCGTGGATTCCTTTATAGAACTTTTTAATAAAAGTGTCTTGGACCATGTTTCTTTATCTCTCATAGTTTACGCAGTTCCGCCTGTAAAAGCCGGAAAGAACCGGGTACTAGTATGGAATATAATTTTCAATTTTTTTTTTCTTTCACCATAAGTTGAGGAAATGATGAGACATTGACGGCTCAATTGCATTATGACTTGATGTTAATGTTAATATTTCATTCTTATAACCAGGGTTCGACCGATATATATCGCCGATAGTTATCCTGATATATATCATGATATATATCGATATTTATAAGGATTGATATACACAAGGATATTTATAAATTTTCTAAAATTCGCGAATGTGCTTCAGATGGTGATATAAGTTCGGCGTGAAATCGTCATTACACTATTCATTGTGCTCTTTTTTTTTGTTTAAATATTTTAACAGAAAACACGTTCACGTATACAGCTGAAGTTTACATTAGTAGCAATTTGAGATGGATATAAGATGAGGCCACTGCATCTGAACAGGAAATTTGTAATAATCCGGATAACGAAACTTTAATAAATTTATTAACTTTTCTTTTTTTGAGAATTTTGATTAGTTTTTTCAATAAATTCGTTTAATGAACTTCCAAATACGTTTGATTGACTTCTTTCAATAAAAATTGTTCAAGAAAATAATTATGAGAAAGTTGATATATATCGGATATATATCGATATATATATATATATATATATATATATATATCCAACGAACAAACTGGCATCTTTTCCGAAACGGTATAGGCCTGCATCCTCGTGTATATTGGTGTATATTCAAGAAAGTTTGCACCGTACATTCCGACTTCCAGTTCTATCCAGCGGATGGACTGACATCCGTATATTTTGATACAAGTAGGAAACAGTTCGACCTCTATATATTCTATTTCCAGGTAATCTGCCTTCCAGCATTGTTGCCAATTCGATGTAATTCTCATGTTCGTGATTGGAAGTAATTCAAGATGTTTATTCATTTGATTCATCGAATGGCTGAAAGTAATAGTCACACTTGACTGAATAGTTTTTTATTTCGTTACCAATTGCGTAATTGGTAATTGTTTATCCCTGCGATAATCATGTTTTCCAGATCCAAAAGTTCAATTATTCGCTCTGATTTGGATTTCGCCCACATTAATTCAGAATATACAAAAAATTTTCAACGCCTTATATCAGTAAGCCTCAATTTTGGATACTTTTTGATTCAGGAATGGAGAAGTAAAGATTCAATTTGATAGACTTCTGGGTTTGAAAACTATATATGAAATGAGATTTTTCCGTGTTTTGATATAACTATTCTGGATGTGTTTTTTCATATCTCGTATTCTAAAAAAAATTCCACAAACCTTTCGAGGCATATCGAAGATGATCCTCAGAATAACATAATAATTAATAATAATTATTTATGCATGTGTTATTGCAAATGAAAGAAACACATAGTTATTTTGAACAACAAAAAGGCAGGATCCTGTGCACATTTAGTGCAACTATTCAATCCTGCTTTATCCATTGGAGTTATCAAAACGTATAGAATTCCCACTGGCATGAAAACTGACAACCAAGATATCAAATACATCCATTTATCCTATATAAAAAGTCATTTCCTTTTCGAATCGACTTTCATATTTTCACATTCTACCTCGAAAAATTCTCCTCTGTTCATAGATTAAATTATTGAAGCGATAAGCGTTGAAGTACTGGAAAGAAGGACTAAAAATGCTGTTATGTGCGTAGGTGAAGTCAGGGTGTTCCAAAATTGTTTTTTTTTTTCATCAAAATCGGTAGAATGATCGCATTAATGATAGGTTTGGTAATCAAATTTTCTTGTTTTATTCAGTTTCAAGATCTAATGCAATGAAAAGGAAACGTACTCAAATACTGTCTTCAATCTGCACTTTCAAAGGTGCGACAGGCACTTGTCAATCTTGCCATGTTGGCAACTGCCAGATGACTTCAATCAAAGAAGCAGCTGCACCCAAATTCCCGTTTTTTCGAGGTTTCTAGCTCTCGTATGAAGAGGTAGATCTCAATGGGATTATATTTACATGCATTAATTTCTCAGGACAACTGTGAAGATACCTAATTCATGTAAATCCATAAAATCTATAACTTTAGCAGTATTAACTGATATTCAGTATATCAACAACAAAATTTTGCAGATTTTCGACGACGTTTAATTTGGAGTTTAGCGATATCAATCCCTTTAATACGTCCATTTCTCAATTTGAAAAACTGCTAGAACAAACGCTATCAGAATAAATATCAGAAAAAAAATTTAATTTTGTACAATTTCATTTTGGAACTACATAGTGTAAAATTAAATTTTTCATTTGGTTGTATGATTTTTTCCACTTAATTTGTGAATACTTTTTTGGGTTGGAACCTGTGTTTGTATTCCTATCTTTCATAAATAAAATAAAATGAAAATATCGGAGATGTTATAGTTTGATTATAAGAAACATCAGAACATCCGAAGAATGATGATAACACATGCAATATGGTACGTTTCAAATCAAACACTTCAAGAAAACTTGAAGTACCATACGTGAAAGGTGTCATAAAAAAAGCGGGAATCACCACATGAAGCAGGGGAACCACGTGAATATTTTACTTCACCCACTGACTGAAGTGCACAACGATCGAGATAGGCGACTCAAACGAAAATGTCCAGCAGATCTGAAATAGATGTGAAAAAAAACTGGGCAGGACCTCACAACGACACTTGAAAGCACTCAGATCTGAAGCCAGCAAATAAGCTCATAGAATGGATTTTTTCTGATTGCTCGTATTGTTATAATTATAAAAAAAAAAATTTATGGAAAAAAAGTTGAACAATCCGAAAACGAATAATCAAAAATTACTATTCTCACAAGAAAAAAAGTCCTTCACATTCACTCTGAATTTAATTAATTAAATTGTTAGCGGATAAACGAGCTTTTGTAAACCCCAATGAAGTCAAAAGCCGACCTCAGACTCACGTTTCGAACAAAATCTCTGCATAATGGTATTGGACACCCCACAAAAAGATTGATAACTTAAAAAAAGGGAATAAGAATTAGATGAATTCCAAATGAAAAAAATCACCTGCAAAGATTCAATAATGCATATAATATTCTACGGTTTTAATATCTGTTATAGTTTTTTGGTGTGACTTCGAAGTTCTCAAGGCAGAATGAAAATATATCAATTCAAGAACAAAATAATGGGTGTATTCTGCTTTTCATCTTCTAATCGTGCGGTACAGGGTACAAATCTGTAACGCAGGATTGATCTTCACCTATGTGACCACCTTACAAATTCACCCATGAATCGGAATGAATTGTACAGAGTTATTAGGTTCGAGTTCGTAATAAGATTCATTCCTGATTATATAAGATAATATTCCGAGATCCAGCCAATCACCATTCTGAATGAATGACGCTGTATATTTCGTTTGAAATTCTTATGATTTGTCGAAAAAATTGTAATTAAAGTAGGTGCAAATAAATGTTTTCGTCATATTGAGGTTAATTCTGATGTGAATCTCGAAATAACATATTTTCAATATGATTGTTGACAGATCTAAAACTTAGAATATTTCTGTGTACTAAACATATGCAATGATAATAATTCTCGGAGTTCCATTCACAGTTTTCTCCACCTACTTTAACAACATTTGAGACGAATCAATACATTTTGAGCATAATATGAAATAGATACTCACTTTGAATTTTTTTATCGTTGCAATGCGATGAAAAAGTTTCAGCGCTGAAAATGGATTGAAATATGTATTTCAAACCTATTTTCATGATCAGGCAGATATAGAAATATTTTATTCAGAAAAAAACAAATGATTCAAAATAGGTATGTTATCTTTGCGTAACAAAATACAATGGCAAAATGTCAACTCATAATGATAATTTTTCAAATAAGAGTTTCTACTACGAAAAAGAATCTGAGTTAATATAACAATCTGATGATTGACTTACATACACGTACACGTCATTCCCATATCAGACGAGTTTTTCGTGTGAAAATTCGAGGCGACGCATTTTCGAGTGATTCGGTCACTCATGAAAATCAGGTTCGTAACAAAACTCTGTACATTTTTAGTAAAATCCGCGAACAGTCCTAGTCCTATAATACAACCTATCGGCATCATCGAAAATGGAAAAGATTTTTACGAAATAAAATTTTTCTGTAAAAATGTCCAGGAACCATGAGTACCTATACCAGAAGTTGGAGAGTACTCAGAATAAAATGAAAGTTTCCTCAAACGTCTGATAGACCATCTCGGTAAATCATCCTGGATGGTATAAATTCATATTTAAAATCATAAATGATATTTATTTCACTACCTGTTCCATCGAACAGGAGATAATGGTTATTATCCTGAAATATCATTATCTAATAAAGCACAGGTGGAAATTTTCACCGTTTCGGATATATACTATATACTAGAAAAAAATTAGAATTTTGCCCTCATTTTGAATCTAATTTAACCAAACTAAGTTTCCATTTATCTAATTTTCACATAATTCAAGTCGACTGGCCTTTCAATATTTTCCCTATAATAATTCGTGAAGAATATAATCTGACGATTCAAATATTATAATTCATCGTTTCAATGAATATATTTCAGGATGAATTTTTCTAATAATTATCATCATGATTATTCTTGCACAAATGCAGAAGCAGAAATAGTTCAATCTCAAATTCCGCGCTCCATAACAAGATCCCGGCAAAATATCTTCTATCGCCAGCTGCAATGTTATGTTTATTTCTTTACGATGCAAAAAACGTCTATAAAGCCATAAAACTCGTCCCGTGAACGACAGACCAGTGATGCCGCTTGCTCCGGATGCCACTTCAGCCGCTAAATGTAAAACCGAGAATATACATATCCGTGAATATAATATACACGAGTGTGACGACAGCGCCACCAAACTCGATCGCGCAGAACCTCCAACATACAGGACGTTCTGAAATGGTAAAATTTGGCGTCCAGCCGATTATCATCGCAACGTATTGAGGGTGCCATGCTGAACCGTTCTGTGTGATTTTCAGCTGATGGTAAAGTGGCATCCGTATATCGGATGCCACATTACCGCGGATGCCACTCTTACCGCGATTTTAACATGGGAGGATGCCAAAATGTACCGTAGATATATATATATATATATATATATATATATATATATATATATTTATATATATATATATATATATATATATATATATATATATCCGATATTTCGATTTTTATATAAATATCATGATATTTTCGAACCCTGCTTCTAACTGAAGGACGTGGTCCTCGAATCGTCGAACTAATACATTTTCAGTAATTATATGAACCAACGTTCGGAGGAAGGATTTCCAAACAATAAAACCATGAAATATTTGGAAGTTTATAGATATTAATGACAGAAATGTCACAAAATTTGAATGAAATGAAAAAAACTCCTTCGACTTCTCCTTTTTGGATCAGTTCGACATTATCTACCAAAGATTTTTTCAGGTAACAGGCTAGACCGTGAATTATACTAAGTAAAAAATCAACTAGTACATAACCTGACAAATTTCCTCCTTCACGAAGACCTCTGTGTCAACATGTGTCTCTTGAAGCAGAGTCACTTCAACGCCAAGTTCGACAGCTAATTTCGATAAATAATCCGCTTTGTCCTTCGATATGCCTTCAATATTCAGGTCTAAAACGCGAATGTTTTTGCTCTCTGACCGAGAGGGTTTGAAACCACATTCGGCCATCCAAGCGATGATCTTACGGCACTTCTGATGGTTGAAGACCGCTATAGGTCTCTAATGAAAGGAAATCATCTCCCATAGATCTCACATATCACAGCTTAGCAGTAGAGGAACAATTTTCATTTCGATTGAACTTACCTCACATACAACAGTTCCTAGAAAAGTGCTTAGTACTTAATGTTCGAAATATGTATCATAATACTTTCACAAAGTGCCTAGTAATCGCCAGCATTTTGAAGAAACTGGTGCTTAGTGCTCGCGACTCAGGAGCCTTTTTTTTCTAGTGCTTAGAGCTCGAAGCACTAATATATGTACAGTGCTCGGCACAGCTCTGTTAGAGAGCCTGCAATATATTTTAATCTTTTTGGCTTGGTGTATTACTAGATATGGGACGTCATTTACAAACCTTACGCAACCTAAACTAGGTGGAAAAATGTGTATCAATAATTTACCAAATTCGAATAGAAAACATTTGATATTTTCGGAAACTTAATTGATTAATTTCCAGTTAACATAACCGAAGTGCAATTGAATAATGGGAAATGCATTCGATAGTTTCTGAAATTAATTGACAATTTCTTAATTCCACTTGGGAATGGTATGGTGTAGAATTGTAGATATAATCGCCATTCAAAACCAGAAACTTACCTCGTCTTTTTCCCTCTCTTACAGGAGTGGAACAGTCTGTATTGACGAATGGATGTGTCCATAAAGTAGCTCTGAAACCATACTTGTGGATTAAGTCCACAGTTTCGTTGATCTCTTTGAACCTTGATTTCGTATCGAATACCTGATCGCCATAACAAACCTGAAAATAGAGAGAAATTTTTGGCAATATGAAATGATATTTTGAATCTATATTGAAGTTTCATGCGTGGTTTTCATTGTCACATATGAGTGGTCCCAATAATGTGGGCGATGTTTTCAAGTGATGACTTAGACGGGTCTTCGAAGGTTAGTATATTGATTTTTTCAAAAAAATATATACATACAAAAATTATTCTGATTATTTTTTCATTATGTGAACGATGAGTATTATAAAAACGTCTCAGTTTTAATCTGGGGTATCGTTGACTGATAATACTTCGTGTATAGATCTTTTCATCAACAGGTTCATGATGAATTCCCACATCCGGTAAACAATGCAGCAAGTTTTAAATTCGTACTGGAATTTAGACGTACAAAAATATTCTATCTTTTCATTCCTACTTAGGAATGAAGATCAACAAAGATATTACTACAGAGTATGATTCGATAGTTTAGTACTTAGAAGAACCCTCATTTTATTCTTTTATCGTGATCCACCCTTCTTGGAAAAGAAATCTTTCTGCGTACAAACTTTGAACTATTTTCAACAGGAATTGTTTGCTTGTTTCAGTGAGCTTTTTCCACTTTTATCTGATTATGTGGTACCACCTTACATGACAAGATTACAGTTTCATTTGTTTGTTACCTCCCACTTGTCATCTATTTCTATTTGTCCTGTTCTGAAGCCACGGCTGTAAACATCTTGGAGGAAATTCCTGACACTACTGTCGTTGATTTCTGTTTTGTATTTTCCCCAGGTACTCCATATAGGTTCCTTGACCATACGAGTATCAGGAAGACCTGCGATATAAGAAAATAAGTTAATAAAAAATCTATTGCACATTGTTGATAACCCTGTTATATGAATTTTATGCAATAAAGAGTTCTAATAATAATAATAATAATATTTCAACTCTCACCTCTGGGTTTTCCTAAATAACGGTCCACTGCTAATAAATGGGCATCCCTGGAGTTGTTTTTTGCAGATATACTGTATGCCAAGAAATTCTATGAAAAAGTTTCAATGTGACATTCAAATATAGGTTATGGTAAATCGAAACTAACCTGTGATTTATTAAACGGTGACATCACATCACTCTTGAAGCAGACTTTGTCTTTATCCTCATTGTTCTGATCTACAAACAGAGGAACTGTGCTATTGACCCATATCATACCACCCTTGGAGTTTAGCCAATAGGGCTCCAGAACAGCTCCATTATCTAGTTTAGATGAAATGTAAGGTCTGTTATTCAATTTCAACTTCTCAATGGGCCACGAGGTGACCAATACCTCTGGTCCTCCATACCAAGATAATTTGGTGCTATTTAAGTCAAAGCAGTCCTTGAAAACAATTCTAGAATTATTTGGGTTGCGAAGATTGAGCCATTCTATGTTGAAGCTGTCGTAAAGAATTGTAATCGACAGTGTAACGTTCCTTGAATCGACGAATAAGCATGAATCGCCGAAACAGGTTTTAGGCAGGAAACTTATGTTTCTCCCAATGTGTCCAGAGAGTTTCGTCTCATTACCTGAAGAAATAATATGAAAAATTAATTAGAAACAGAGATTCGGTACGATAAGGTTACATTTCTCTTGATGAAATGAATGCAAGAAACTGGAAATTTGCTCTTTCGCTAGCTGACATGAAATATTAAAAGAAATTAGGAGTTCTCTAAAATTCACTGGTTAATGAGGGAGGATTGAACTGTAGTCTGGAAAAAATACAAGAATTTTCAATACTTCGGGAAGATGGATGGCCAATTTCGTTTTAAATATACAATACTCCTCTCTCCGAGGATATCTATGTCATGTGTAACCATGTGGAGGTTTATGAAAAATAGAATTTCGACCTCGATTTCAACCAACTTAGGGCCTAGAAGTGAGGGTAAGGACAAACTGGGGGCGCTATGGGGTCGGAAATTTTAAATCAAACCAAAGGTTCTCAATTCATCTGGTGGGTGTGAAGCGGTGCGTAGATCCGAACTAATGGGCGGCGATCTTAATGTGGGTTTAACTCTCCGAATAAGGCTTCATTGATTTCGAAGGCTTCATTATGATTTCATTCTAGATGATATATTCCTCTTTAATCAAATAATCAGCCAACCCCCGCAATGCATGGGCCCTCCTGTAACGCGGTTTCTTATGTCAGCAGGTCTTTTTCTTCTAGGCATCGCAAATTGAAATTAACCAAGTTATCGCACACTTCGAAGTAAGTTGTATCCTTCACAAGAGATCAACTACAGAAAGAGGACTTAGCTTGAAATTACACTTTCACAAACGATCACCAAAGCCGATAATGACATGATAGTCAATGTTTTTCGAATTAATAATAAATTTTTTATTAGTTATTGATAACATTGGTGTTTCGGGCAAACTTTGCGTCGTCCTCACCCGAAGAAATTACTGAAATCGAGAAATCGATGTAACGATGTTTTTAATAATGAAAATCTATTTTTCATTTGAATTTCGAGAGTAACTTGACTGAAATATCGTCCAACACTCATACTATCGAAAACTCGCTCCTTCATCGCTCGTTTTCGAACTTCGCATTCGTGTTGGAATAGGAGCTCATTCTGCAACTTGTTTTAGAATATACCATTAAAACATTGATGTTCATTTGATCTTCGAAAATAGATGAAAATTGATCACCTCTATCTTTGAGGAAAAACCACTTATAAAACCTTGCATTTTCTCACCTTTCAAACCTTTTTTTTAATTCCACGAATAAGTCAAAACCAAAATTGGCCGAATCGGTCCTGCCGTTTTCGAATTTTAGCGTGCTTAACGCACAGCAATTCATTTTTAAACATACCGATAATGGCCTATGCTACCATCAAAATCAATAATAATAATAATAATAATAATAAGTTTATTCACCTATATATAACATGTACAATTTTAGTGCCATTTGATATTACACACATATAAAGCGAAAAGTATGTTAGCCCTTTTTCCCCTAAATGAGGCATATAAACTGAATAACCCATAATAACCCTTCGGTTGTGCATGGGTTGGTTGTCTGTTTATTTCCCGAGTTCCCTATAATGCTCACAGTATGCATTATTCTTATGGCTGAGTGAAAAGTGATAACAATAATAAAATTAACATATCAAACACAAATGAGTGGATTCTCATGTAAAGACACTCTATGGTCAAGTCCAAAATCATCCCCTCACACAACTGGGGGGTTTATAATAGCATGTACTGTACCTCGGTCCAAAGATCTTATGTATGATTTAATTCTACTTCGCATCAGTCTCACAGAGTTTACTTCAAAGGTATACTTCTTGTATACTTCCGGTATCGTATTGAATATTCGTCTGGCCTGATACCTCAAGGAACGCTGGCCCAACGCCTTTTTCATTCTATCTACTTGAATAAACAGTTCAGCTTTATTCCTAGTTTCATATTGATGGTCGACCTTCTTCATTAAATGTTTATTCTTATATAAATACATTAATGTGTTGCACATATAGAGCTGCCGGATGTCCAGTAGGCCCGATTCCTTGAACAGAGCTTTGGATGGATAGGTGTTCTCCTTTTTGAACATTATTTTCAAAATTTTCTTCTGGAGAACTTCAAGCTTCTTCAGATGGACTGGCAGTGCTGCACCCCAGCTGAGTATACCGTATTGTAGACGAGCTTCGACGAAGGCATAATAAAGTACTCTCATATAATTGATGTCTAGGAATGTTCTCATGTATTTGAACTTATACAAAAGCGGTCTTATCGTTCTTACCATATTATCAACATTCCATCTCAAGTGGGAATCTAACGTGACTCCCAGATATTTATGTGCTGATTTGGAGCGTATCTCAACCACTTTACCATCAATTGAGAGTGTTAGTTTAACATAACTTGGTAGGCTATTTCTATAGCATGTAAACGGCAAGAAGAAAGTTTTTTCTATATTCACCGTCAAGCTTTGATGGCTGAACCAGTTAAACACGTTTATGAGATCACTTTCTGCCCTGTTCTTCAGCTCGTCCCAGCTGTCCGCTGTATATACAATCGCTGTGTCGTCGGCGAAGCTAACTATGCAGCCAGTAGTGTACGAGTTCAGTAAATTATTTAGGTATACCAAAAACAGTAATGGGCCTAGTATTGTACCCTGAGGTATGCCAAACTTGATCTTTCTTTCTTCACTGGCCTCACCACCAACCACTACCTCCTGTATCCGATCTTTAAGATAATTTTTAAGTAGTGCCAATTCATTCCCACGTATACCCACCTCCTCCAAACGCTCCAACAACTCCGAGTGGCACACCGTGTCGAAGGCTTTAGCCAGGTCAAGAAAGACACAGAGAGTTGGAGTGGCGTTGTCGACCGATTTGAAAACTGTCTCCAGAAGGCTAGCCATTGCATCATTTGTTGACAGTCCATCGCGAAAACCGAATTGTTTATCAGAAATTATTCCATATTTATTGAGGTATTTCGTCATTCTGATATTTATTGCCTTCTCTATTATTTTTGCCACTGAGCTAATGATGGAAATTGGTCTATAGTTGCTCACCTCAGTTCTCGCGCCTGTCTTGTATATAGGTGTGATGACGGTCTTCTTCAGTATCTGTGGAAATATTCCAGTATGGAATATACAATTAATCAAATGCGTCTATGGTTCTACAATTTCGTCTGCAACTGCCTTTAATGTTTCACTCCTTATCTCATCTGAACCAGGGGTTTTATTTGATTTCAAAGATTTAATTATATTTCTCTATTTCAGTATCGTAATGAGTTCATTACAGTACCGAAAGTAGTGCTGTAAGGAAACTCATTACAGCATTGTTTTCAGTTATATTTTTCGTTTTATGGTTGTCAGTACTGACCTCTGATCGAATTAAGTTTCGAATCAAATCAATTCAAATTCCGTGATCTGTCAAATTTCGTATGTCACACCAACTGCCAAGATGCAATACAAAAGTCACTAATCTGAATTTTCATTTGAATTTCGAGAGTATTTCACAAAAATTGACTGAAATAGAGAAAATACCGTCTAATACTCGTGGCAGAAGGCAATTCCAACACTCATGTTATCGAAAACTCGCTCCTTCGTCGCTCGTTTTCGAACTTCGCATTCGTGTTGGAATAGGAGCTCATTCTGCAACTTGTTTTAGAATATACTATTAAGGTTTCATCTTTAGTTACATCAAAGAGTGCGAATGAATTATTGGTAGAATATTTTTTCGGAGGCGTGGTCCGTGGTTTGGTTATCTTGGAGGCGTATATCTCTCCCACACTGGCAAAATAGTCATTGAAAGCGTTGGCCTTTGCTTTGCTTTCTGATATCTCTACAGCATCTGCAGCATCAATCTTGAGAATAATACTGAAAAATGGTTCTCTTTTCAATCCTCCAGCCTACGTGAGTGTATTTTGGTTGTTCGGAACGGAAATAAGGATTATTTTGGTTATTATTAGATTATAGAATATTAGATATTAGAGATGTTTGTTCGGTGGGCCGTCTATGGTATACGTAATATCCGTCTGCCACCCTATTAAAGATACGGGAATTCGCAATGCTCAGTTCAGTGTTTCGGGTGTTCGCTGTGGGCTCGCTGCCATAGCCATCTTGTTTCTAATTTAAGCATCGCAACCCTCGGAGTTTATTATCATGGATTCTAAGTGAATGAACTGGCTCAAAACCTCATATCCAGCTACGAAGGACGAAACCTAAGGTTCTCAATCAATTTGAAAGAATGATCATTCATGATCATATAATTTTTGAACCTATCACATGAACATAACATAAAAAATTGAGGGAACTTATGGTCTTCTTCTTAGTTAAACCACATTGACATAGCGAAGGGGGAACAAGGAGGCTAATCATATAGGGGTGCCAAATAGTTTCAAAACGAAAAAATTGCTGAATTGAGTAGGGGTTACTGCAGCTGAACAAGACTCAATCGTTGTGAAAAATTCTGGAATAATTAAAAACCTATATTTGTTTTCCTCACATTGAAAATTATGACTTAAAGATAAAGAAAAATGATGTGAAAAAAACTGTTAAGCGTGAATCTGAATTAAAATGGAATGTCAGAATATAATCAATTAGGGTTATTGTCAATGAGCTTGGGAATATAGTAGAACTATTAGAAAAACTGGCATAAGATACCACTACCAGTGACAACAGAAGTGTCAAAGTACAAAATTTACTTACTTTTAATTCCTTAACTTTAGTTCATTTCTGATTTGAAATCTTCAGGAGGATTGATAATGTACAGCTCAGGTGACAAGGTCTTTGATTGAATTTGACAAAATCCTTTCATGATCTTCGATCATTAGCGACTAAACTAGCCGAAATTTGGGACAAGCCTTATAAGGAGGTAACACTGTGAAAATTGGGATATCGATACAATGTGTGATAAAACACCGCAAAATATCCAGAGAATTAATAATTAGTTAGGGGTTTTTTTTTTTTTTCCGAAAGAGAGATTTCTCGCGTCATGAAGAGCATTCTTGATCTTCCTTGAGAAGAAATATATTAACGATTGAATGACCCTTGTAGAAGATTTGGATTTTTAATATATATTGGAAATTTATGACAAGGTCCATAAAGAAAATTGTGAAAATATGGGTTAATTTTATAATAATGATTTCAACAAAAAAGAGTTCTTCAACGAGTTAGGTGATTGCAAAATGTAACTTTGCACTAGAAAAGAAATTGAACCTTGAATTTCTTTGGACTTTTTTAATTTTATAATCTCGTTTGGAGGAGATGTTTTTCCAAACCTGAGAGTTTCACTTCAAATACTCTCGACTCTCTCAGCTTCAATTGCTAGCTGAACGATCAATTAAAATTACCTCTGACATATCTACGATCAACGATGGGACAAGATCTGGCATTTTCAAGTGTGGAAGGAGAAAATTTTGGAATGATAATTTTTGATGACATTATTACTAAATTTGTTTCATCAAAAGCAAGGAAAATTCATACATAATAATAAGTTATATTGATGTACTACTGGTTCATTCTCATTATTATTAAACTTTTATCTCCTTAAAGATGATAGATATTCTTTTTTTTATAGTTTCAAAATTGCGTTTGATATTTTTCATGAATATATAAAATGAATTATTAGAATATCTTGGAATAATTCTAGATGATATATACATACATATATATATATATATATATTAGACTGATTCAAAATAATCGACTTTTTTTGTTTTCACGAAACCCCCCCCTAATTATCTTCAGGGTATCGAAAAGAGACCTCTATAAAAATATCAGCTTCAAATAGTAATATTTAGAGGTCGCTCATCAATTATTTCTATTTTCCCTACTAATAGCAGGGAAAAAATTTCTTTTTTCAATAAAAAATTCCTAGAGCAGAAACCAATAGACGGATTTCATTGTGTGGTACATTTTCGTATAGACAATCAGATACTCTACAAATATGTCCCTTACGATATTTCAATAAAATGGCCGCTTCAAAAGTTATTCGTTTCGATGCTAATATTGAGGTATTTTTGAAGAAAAAAATTATTCAAAAAAATCGATTCTGTTTGTTTTCACGAAACTCTATTTCTAATTATCTTCAGGGTATCGAAAAAAGGCGTCTGTAAAGATATTAGCTTTGAATATTGATATTTAGAGGTCGCTCAGCGATGATTTCTATTTCCGCTGTTGGTAGCAGGAAAATATTTTCTTTTTTCAATAAAAAATTTTCTCTTCACGAACCAATTTACGGATTCCACTGTGTAATACATTATCGTGAAGGGAACTAGGTGCTCTACGAAAATGTCTTATACGATATTCCGATAAAACCGCTCGTTCAAAAGTTATTCGAACTTTTTCTTCAAAAATACCCCTATATTAATACCTTATATTGAGGTATTTTGGAAAAAAAGTTCAAATACCTTTTGAACGGGTTATTTTATCGAGATATCGTATGGAACATTTTCGTAGAGTATCTAGTTCTCTACACCAAAATGTATCATACAGTGGAATCCATCTATTGGATCGTGAACAAAAAATTTTTAATTGAAAAAAGAATTTTTTTCCCTGCCATCAGCAGCGAAAATAGAAACCATCGATGAGCGACCTCTGAATATTAATATTCAAAGCTAATATTTTCACAGACGCTTTTTGTCGATGCCCTGAAGATGATTAGAAGGCGGGTTGCGTGAAAACAACTAAAGTCGATTTTTTTGAATAATTTTTTTCTTCAAAAATACCTCAATATTAGCATCGAATCGAATAACTTTAGATGAGGCCATTTTATGGAAATATCGTAGAGGACATATTTGTAGTGTATCTGATTGCCTACACGAAAATGTATCTTACAAAGAAATCCGCCAATTGGTTTGTGTTCTAGGAATTTTTTATTGAAAAAAGAA
Source organism: Hippodamia convergens (assembly GCA_038502775.1). Classification (NCBI taxonomy): domain Eukaryota; kingdom Metazoa; phylum Arthropoda; class Insecta; order Coleoptera; family Coccinellidae; genus Hippodamia; species Hippodamia convergens. The sequence continues at coordinate 18,883,778 of CM076614.1, read as the reverse complement.
ATTTTTCCCCTGCTATTAGTAGGCAAAACAGAAATAATTGATGAGCGACCTCTAAACGTTATTATTTGGAGATGATATTTTCACCGAGGTCTTTTTTCGATACCCTGAAGATAATTAGGGGGGGGTTTCGTGAAAACAAAAGAAGTCGATTTTTTTGAATCAGTCTAATATATATATATATATATATATATATATATATTCCTGTTTCCTCTCTTACATTTTTTGTCCAAAATTTAAAGCTTTGCGTGAGCTTATGACTTTTTTTATCGTACTTCATTCATTTTTTTATTTGCGAGTTTATTTCACATAAATATAATATTTTATGTCTTCTTTGAATTAGAAGGGGGGGCTCTAAAAAATGTTTTGCGCCTCGGGCACAAGTTGATCTCGCTATGCCACTGTTAAACGGTTCTTGTGGATCATTCTGATTGGACTTCTATCCTTAGGTGTCCAAAGTATGGTCGTCTTCTGATATTAACAATTCAGTACGTATTTCACCATGATCAGATGCAACTTAGCTTCAAAGAAGCTATCGCGTAGTATTTCCGAAGAAATGTTAGATGAAAAAAATAGATAAATATCCCAGGAGAAAATTTTGAATCTTCGGAGAAATGAATTCGAATGCTTAAAAACGTTTACACCATTTCCACCATTTCAGGAAGCTTCAATTGAATTACAGATTAGTCAATTGAATTTCAGAAAACAAATGTATATCGGATAACTCAATTGAATTTCATTTGAAAATTTCTGAAATTCAATTGACATATCTGAATAACATTCGATGTTCTCTGAAATACAATTGACTGAATCTGAAATACAAATGATGTTTCTCTATTTCAGTATCGTAATGAGTTCATTACAGTACTAAAAGTAGTGCTGTAATGAAATTCATTACAGCATTGTTTTCAGTTATATTTTTCGTTTTATGATTGTCAGTACTGACCTCCGATCGAATCAAGTTTCGAATCAAATCAATTCAAATTCCGTGATCTGTCAAATTTCGTATGTCACACCAACTGCCAAGATACAAAACAAAAGTCACTAATCTGAATTTTCATTTGAATTTCGAGAGGTTTTCACAAAAATGGACTGAAATAGAGAAAATACCGTCTAATACTCGTTGCAGAAGGCAATTCCAACACTCATGCTATCGAAAACTCGCTCCTTCGTCGCTCGTTTTCGAACTTCGCATTCGTGTTGGAATAGGAGCTCATTCTGCAACTTGTTTTAGAATATACTATTACTGAATGTGAATTGACGATTTCTGAATTTCAATTAGAAATGGTGTAGAAGTAGTTTTCGCTTCAATTTAAACTTCCTTACCCGCAATGAGATTCAGGAGTAAGCCATCAGCTGGAACCAGTATGGTCTCTAACGTCAATTTGCCATCACCAGATACATCAACATCACTCCTCACTGCTACTGTGAGATAGAAAACAATGGCTGAAATAGAAAAAATATTATGAACGATTCCATGCAGAGATTTGATCAAATATCCATATACGTCTCACTATACAGGGTGTCCCACCGGGTGTGCCCATCAGCAGTTCATGGAGAAATAATTATTCGATCAATTTCAGATTTTACGTGGAAATATAAGCTAAGTAGACCTTCATTTATGATATATTTTCAGATATCAGTGACTTCCGCTTTCACCGGAAATGGTGTCAACTTTCTTATTTCAAATTGGACACCCTGTATATTATGAATTTTTTGGATAGATCTTCTAAGGCTACATTCATTTTTGTAATGCGAAATAAGAAAGTTGATACCACTTCCGGTGGAAGCGGAAGTCTTTGATATTCAAAAATATAACATAAATGAAGGTCTTCTTGGCTCATATCTTCACACAAAATTTGGAAATGATCGAATTATTATTTCTCCATAAACTTCTAATGGGCACTCCGGTGGGACATCCGGTATACATATTATTTTTAACATTCCAAATTTCTTTCCTCAAAAATATTGAGAGCATGAGAAATATTGCGCCTTTAATTTTCACTTTTTACACTGAAAGGGTGCTCTGCTGAAGTAAAATCAAAAACAGTTAGTTCCTGACAATTTGATTGGGGAATTCGGCTTGGGAATATCCGGTCACTCGTTTGAACGTATGCACTAGTGGATACTATAGTCTGTGAATGCTATCAAGGAAAACTACGACGCCTGGTTTCGTCACTAGTGATTGCAGGATGAATGCCAAAAAACTTATTGTGTGCCCAGTTGATGTCGGACAATAATATTATAAGGTTGGTGAACTTGATCTTGGTCACTCAGAAATAAGAGGAAACACATTAAAACAATGAAATCGATGACTCCAAACTAAATATATATTGTGATTCATTATAATATAAAAAAAGTTCAGAACAAAACTAATGGAGAAACATTCTAACGGGATGAACTAGGGATGCCTGTCATTGAATGATTATTGAATTTTGAGCAACACATGTATTATATGTTTTGCGCCAGAAATGTTTGATAACAAGTAAATGGCGAAACAATTGAGCCATTCATCATACTAGATACTGGAATTCTCTGCTTGAGTATACTGAAATTCATTAGAACTATACAGGGTGTTTCCTAAACATGCGGCAAAAATTCAGCGAGCTGTTACTTGGACTATTCTAAGAATATTTTGTCCTTTGATGTTTTTGGAAAAACCTCTTTGTTTCGAAGATACAGGGCGAACAACATTTTTCATATTTTTAAAATTGATAATAGTATAAATAAAAATGCGTACCGCACTGTGTTTACTAAGTAGGTACAATTTATTTTTAAATGTGTTTGACAACTATAAAAAACGGCCAGTTTTTTGACTTATACCACTCCAGTAGAAAATGTGGAAGACTTGCGAAATCGGATCATTGCTGGGTGTAACTTAATAAGAAATGATCCTGGTGTTTTTGAAAGGGTTCGGCAGTCAATGAGGAGAAGATTGGATGCTTGTATGCTGGCTGGAGGTGGTAATTTTTAACAGTTTTTGTAGGTTAAGTTAAATTTTCATGTAATTTTTCATAATAAACTGTTATTATCTAAAATTTTGTTTGCCCTGTATCTTCGAAACGAAGAGGTTTTTCAAAAATCATCAAAGGACAAAATATTCTTAGAATAGTCCAAGGAACAGCCCCCTGAATTTTTGCCGCATGTTAAGGAAACACCCTGTATATGTAGAACTGGACAGATTGGTGATGGAGAAGCAATCTTTCAAGGAGCATAATGGAGCTTGAGTCTGAAACTATAAACTTTCAGCAATAAAAAAATTGAAACTTCAATAAGATCAATATTTCCAAAACTCGAAAAGATTTTTGGATTAAGGAATTTTGTTGACTGAAACAATACACTCGAATAACTCCTGAAATTGAGTCAAAATTGTTAAAACATAATTGACAAATAATCAAAATATATAGAACATTATTGAAGAAAGATAGTTCAAGCATTCAATCCACAAGAAAGGAAAGTCAAAACACTCGTCATGTTCTATTGATGCTGTAAAATACACTCACCTATACATTTGAAAATCATTTTCACCGTTTTAAGTTAATGGTTGTTGATACTCGTCTTAAATATTGTTCAGGTATTCCTTTAATCTTATCGATTCAAATGGATTTTTGTGTATCTGATATAACTGAAAATCTAGTGCTGATAACGTGAAATAATTATTCCAAAGAATACTAGGGGAGAGACCCTTTGTTTTCTTTACTTTTCTATTCCACTTTATGTTTAGCATTTTTTCGGTTTGATCATACCGACGGAACGTGATTTGATATATTAGCTTCAGAGGAGTGCACTTCAAAACAAGAGATTGATTTTAAATGCAATATCAGAGATGAAGGTTAGTCCCTGTTTAAATTACATACAGGCTGTTCCGGAAAGACTACGTCAATTGAAAACGAATTATAGGTCAGAATGTGTTCTGCCCGATGTGAAAAAATTGTTGATTGCACAACCAACTTTCACAGTTGGTTAAAATTTACGTTTTAAAGACAAAAATTTTTGTTTCGAATTCGATTTGAGGTGGTTTAAAAAACGCTCTGGAATTTTTCTGCAAGTTACGTTGAAAATTTTTCCATGTTGTAATCATTGCGAAAAGGCAAAACAAACGTGATAATCCTCTTTAGGAAATAAGATATTCGAAAGGTTTGCGTAATTGGATAATTTCTTCGAAGAACGAAATTTGTTACCTTTTTCAATACACCTATCATTTTGCAGTTACTTACCTATAGAGTGAAATTGATCATCACTTGCAATAATATGCGCATAGCAACTTCAACTTGAATAAGTCCCTTGTGAAGTCACTCAATGAAAATCAAAACAATAAAGCAATGTAGTGAGAAAGATAATTCACAATCAAATGTTCGAAAAGACCACACCTCTTCTTTCCGCTTTTTCGGCTGAAGAAATACCAATGCGATTCCTTAGCTCCGCTCCATCTCTTATAGTATTGAAATTAATAAAATTTTCGAGAAAACCCTAATAAAAAAATTCAAAGAATTCAGGTATCGTAAACAGGAAGGCCACATTATTTATCCGTGAGGAGCGTATGTGTATATTCAAAATTTCTCGGTGATTTTCAATAGGCTGGATCTCAGTGAACAATGTTCTTAGCGAAAACAAGAAAAACCAACTTTTGAAACTTGTAGACTTTTGTTTCTGAATTTATTGGTTCACAATTATTCGGAAAAACGGATAAAGAACGACGGAAAAAATTTTTAAATTTATCAATTCTTTTCCTCTACGCGTATGAAAAAATTTTTTCGAGCTTGTTCTATGCAAATATCACATGCTTCTCATGACTTTCAGAGGTACAAACATTCGTCTTTGAGATATACTGTTTTTAATGCAAAATGATCTTTTTTTCCTCAACTGCCGATATATCCGGAACACATGATCGCCTAGCGGGCCGAAAGAAGATTTCTTTTGCTACAAAAAATTCACTACAAAAATCGGTTCTGTTCAATTCAAAAGAATTTTTTTCAACCTGTCACATAAACTTGGAAAAAGTTCAAAAAATTTTTTGTTAAATGGACTGTTTCGTCGACAATATTGACGAAAAAGTTTAGGTTATGAGAAAATTCACAGCCAAGTCCCTTCTTAATCGGGAGATCGATCGGTTCTGCAGTTTTCTTAACCAATGAATTGAAATTTTGAAAAAATTAAGGGAGCAGGGTTTCTGTTCCTCATTTGACCCAATTTTCTAAATCAATCAATAATTGCATTATTCCTTCACTTTCCCCTCAATTTTTTTCGAATAAATTATAACATTTTTTTCCAAAGATTTCTGAAGTTTGGAAACAAGAATAACATTCGAAGAAGTCATGAAATGAATTCGAAGTTGATACCCCTCAATTTGCCCATGGTACTCGTTAAGCGAAATTCTGAGCGACACAATTTATTCCTTTTCCAACACCACTATTGGAAAAACAGTTTTTTTGACAACATTGTGACTTATTCGTTAAAGAAATTGGTTTGCAAAAATTAGATCAAGAAAAAAACCTCGTTCTCCAAATTTTCTCAAATGTTCAATCAATCAGTCCAAGAAAATCGCTGAAACGAAAGATCTACCGATTTGGGGAAAACATCAGGCTGCCAAATTTTTTTATAATTCAAGTTCTTCCCCCAATATTGAAGATGATGCAGTCCCTTTACCAAAAAATGGCTTCGTGCTTCATCCGATAATTGCATGGCCTCCTGTACTCTGAGAAATTGTTCACCAATAAATATGTGGTATGCAAATGCTTTTCAGGGTCAAAAAATCGGAAAACTTCAAGTTTTCATTTTCAATGGTTATTACCTCTGCAACAAATCTTCAATTTTCATACTTTCGTCTCTTATTTCCTCTTCATCAATGCCAAAATTCTGCCTAGCTCATTGGGATCACATAACCATATCTAGGAGGATCCTTCCTCCATCTTTCATCAGCTAGTGATTGAGGAGAACAACCTTGAGATGGGAAATCCACTGCATTAATTCCACCAGATGCATGATACCATTCTAGAGGTTGAGAAAAATGTTTTATTAGTTCGCTGTACCAAATTAATATTTCCCAATTTTTTTTTCCAGATGGAGAGTCGTAAAAATCGAAATTAGTAGATATATATATATATATATATATATATATATATATATATAGAAACAGAGAATAGATTCTTGGGATAGCAGCAGATTGGATGAATTACTCTTTTTCCTTTATAGCTTGTATATATATATATATATATATATATATATATATATATATTCTTATGAAAGAGAGAGCTAAAATAATACAATAAATGTTGAAACAAAAAGTACCTAAGCTGAGGTAAAAAAAGAACGGGGTATCATAACATTCTTTGCATGATACTATAGAATCATACGATACAATCAACACTAGTATCATACGATACTATACAGCCAGGGGAAAAAACCTCAGCCGAAAAAACCTGCCTCCCCGTAAACGAAATAACAAAAAATATCAGGAAAATCTTGAAAGACATCAGTCTGATCATCTTCATGATATCCGTCGATGGTCTCGGATACACAGATTCTTCCCAAAACGACTCATAATTCTTAATCTGAAATGAAAAAAGACAAAAGCAGAAAAGAAACCAATTATTCAGAATGAATCGAAGGCATTTTGGAAATGCATTTGTAGATGAGGGGGGATGACCTTCGATCAAAGGCATGCACACTTTATTTCTCTCATCATTTCTCGGTTTGGGTGTTGTTGAAAACTACTACCATCAATGCCCGGTGACGTTAGAGAGCTTAGCGACACATTGTAAGAATCCTCAGCACCATCAGTACTTGTAGAAACCGGAAGTACAATATTGGATGATGATCCAAAATCTGTTGAGGTTGGGAGAATTTTTTAAGCACAATGGAATGATCAACATAGTCCTCGGCTACCGTCGTTTTTTATTACCGTAATATTAGCTCGTGATTCTGCTAGCAATGAAGCGAAGGATCTTCGAGAACAGTGTCCTGTATATTGCTTCGGTTCTGGCAGATTGAGGAATTCGGCAACAATAGATGGAATTTTCCAAATGTATTAATACCAACTTGGTTAGCAGTGCATTTATTATTCCTGTATTTCAGGAAAAAAAGGCGATGTTTGATGACACAAGGGAGCAGTGCAAAGTACTTATGAAAATAGTCTACATACCTCTCGATAATACTGAAAGAATGACTGATTTTCGTTTTTGTATTTGGAAGTTGTATAACAAACGCCGACAGGCTCCAAATGATCCGAAAATAATTGCAACCTTAACCATCAAGTATTTCTCATCTGGTGCCTCCTTTTCAACTTGTTCACGATAGGGAATTTTTGAATTCTTTTGGACGATATCCTTTTTTTCTGTTTTAAATATACCATCCACACCATTTTCAACAAGGGCGCTAGACTTTATCATAGAAAATTTGTTTCATGAAAATGTTTTCTTAAAAAAACATCTGGCTTTACAGTCGCAAAAGGAATTGGGCTTTTTCCATCACTTTGAGAAACTAGCAAGCGGTCCCTGAATAGAGCCATTGCTAAAATCTCATTCAGTGAAAGAGGAAGTACAGATTTCTTTTTTTGCATTTGATTGGAGATGTGAAACTTCATTTTGACGCAATTGGATGTCACCACCTTAGTACTTTGTAATATTTTACTCATTACTTCACAACCAATTACTTTGAATTTCGAAGTTTTTTATGAAGATTTTGTCCTGAGATTTACGGGATACCGATGAGGCCCAACAAGGCCGAAACCGGTATATATCTCATCTCAGTGACAAAATCTAATATCATTTCTCCAACCTCATGATAAAAGATCTCTGAGCCTGGGAATTGAAAATGGTATTCATTTCGATGATTATCATTTTGAATTCATCTATGTTTCAAAAATGTTCACGATGTTGCCTCCGTAAAGGCAGAGAATTTTCTTTTTCTAAAAAAAACATCTGGCTTCACAGTCACAAAGGGAATTGGGCTTTTTCCATCACTTTGAGAAACTAGCAAGCGGGCCCTGAATAGAGCCACTGCTAAAATCTCATTCTGTGAAAGAGGAAGTACAGATTTCTTTTTTTGCATTTGATTGGAGATGTGAAACTTCATTTTGACGCAATTGGATGTCACCACCTTAGTAGTTTGTAATATTCTACTCATTACTTCACAACCAATTGCTTTAAATTTCGAAGTTTTTTATGAGATGTACGGGATACTGATGAGGCCCAACAAGGCCGAAACCGGTATATCTCTCATCTCAGTGACAAAATCTAATATCATTTCTCCAACCTCATGATAAAAGATCTCTGAGCCTGGGAATTGAAAATGGTATTCATTTCGATGATTATCATTTTGAATTCATCCAAGTTTCAAAAAGATTCCTCTCACTCCAATCATATTCAACCTGTTCAAAATCAGATCGTGTTAGACGGTGTCAAACGCCTTAGCTAAATCCAAAACCACTGATAAGTTTTTTTGTTTTCATCAAATTTGAGTTTGATTGAGTTTCTCATCTATTAGTAGTCATAACGTTGGCAACTTTTGTCATTCACAACAACCTTTTGATTTTTTGAATATTGAAATGCATTTTGAAATTTATTGTCGTTGCAAATTCATCCATTTCGTCATCAAAATTGTATTTGTGTTGAAAGTGATTTTATTTGGTTTGTGAAATTGTTCAACTCGCTCTGCTATTGCACAATCGTTTCACTCACAAAAAAAGTCACTTTTCACACTGAACATGAATAACTATTTACACAGAAATGTTCATTTTCCCTAAATATTTGAATATCTTTTTTCCTAGTGAGAAGTTATCACCTGTATTTCACCTTTTCGAAATCCTCACACAATAGGCAATTTGCAAAAAGGGTCCAGATTGAATTGCGTACAAAAAACACTTTTTTCAGAATTCCCGCTTGAGATTTCGGGCTTCAAGCAATCATTCAACTATATTCACGCAAAAAAAAAGATTCGAATATGAAAGTTACAGATGGGACTGTTAATAAAATCACCATAGCCAGGATTATTGGTATCTTTCGAAACGAATAGGCACTATTGTTTTCAACGAAAATAATTTTAGTTATAGACCAGACGTATTCAAATATTCTACTGTTGAGCTCAATCTTGTATCAGAGTGGTGCGTAGAGATAACCAACCTGAGAAAGTGAGAAATACTGGATACAACTTTGTGAATTTGAAAAAACACTCCAGCTTAGAAAAGCAACTGTTTTCTTGAACGTCTATGCCCAACCGATAAAGTACTAGTGATAACAATTATTTCTATATCTTCAAAGATGGGAAGTTTGTTATTGATATCAGGCTGTTGAATCCAAGGCGAATTCCCAAGACTTTCCTTGCTAGTTAATCTGGATTCTATGTGTTGTTTTCGCGGAAATTAAAAGGCCGACAAATAAATAATAAATCCGCAGAGGGCGATAAAATTCTTTGCTCAGTTGCGAAATGATATCTACTACCATTAGTCATAAGTTGGAGCCTATGCGTAAATAAACAAATTCGGTGATCTAGTAGTGAATAATAATATCTGAAGTGGTTACAAACACATCTCTAGGTAGGAACTCTATAATTTAAAATTGATCAATGATAAATGTTGTTTTAGGGGGATAAATAATCGAAAATATTCATACCAATGCATTGTGTCGAGTGGTTCTCGAAATGAATGAACCTTATCGCAGTTATCGTTCCGTAACTTTCGGTTTGAGGTTATTCGAAATATTTATTGAGGTATTTGTTGAACGGCATCGTTCTTTCATTCTTCAATGAACAAATTTTCATTCTCAAGACAATGATTTTAGTACTATTTCTAAAAAATGCATGGTCCATTGTAGTCCATCGAAAATGAAAATTGTCAAAATCATTGCATCCCTAAAATTTCTGATTCGAGAAGGATCCACTATTTACAACAAAATACCTTTGAAATTTGTTAGATAGAATGATATTTTATATGCTCGAGATGAATTTCGTCCAGCCTCTTTCGATTTTTTCACTTTTATCTCATTATCGATGGATATTTTGAAGGGAAATTGCAGGTTCATGTAGTTCTCGATACGATCTTCAAAATTAGTTTTCGCAACACTCATCAAGTTTGAGGAGTACAAAAATCGGGAAAATTGTACCACCCTTCCTCCAGAATACGCATTTTTACGAATGGCCATTTGCTTTTCAAAAACCGCATTCTTGACAACTTTCCTATGTTTATGGCTTATGGCATAGATTTACATATCGGCAATACTGTAAACTCAAATTTCGATCTATGCGGACAATATCGGTAAATATCAGTGAAATGTAACACCCCACCTTCAAGTTCAATGCCAATGATATCATTTGAACTGTCAAATATTAGTTAGTTCCCAAAACCACTCGTAGTGAAATACGAACGGTCGAGAACAGAACATAGAAATGTATGTCGTATGTCATGCGGATGGTCAAAATAACAGACTCGTATGTCATTCTTGAAGTTAATAGCTGTGGACGATCGCATAAATTGAGAAAGGTCAAGAATAGGTCCCCTGGCCGATTTTTCACAATTTCATTTTCAAGTCAGAAAATCGAGGTTCCAAGTTCTCGTTGGTAAACCATGTGTGTCAGGACACCATGATATGATAACAATGAAATTGTAGTTGTTCCCAAACGTATATACTACTCGGTCTAAATGATGTAAATTTCGCCATTCGAGTGATAAACAGATATCTATCATAACAGTAAGATAGTTTGGGTCCTTGAGATAGTTGATAAGTTGAGCCACTTGACTGTCACGAATTCGAATGATTCAACGAATTCTTGATTGAATATTCATGAATCACTCATAAGGTGTGCTATTCATTTATTTATTTGATTTATTTTTTTTATATTTCACAGTGGTTTCGTTCTGGCAGTACAGTTATTATCATCTACCAGAACTTGTTTTAGGTTATCTTCTAGTATTCTAGTGTATTAACTGTTCCCTTTCATATTTCCTATCTTTCAAATATTGCATTTTTATCTCGATTGTGGAAAACAACAAGAAAAATTCTGGATACTTGACCAACATTGTGAAACTAGTGTTTGTTCAATAAATGCTAGGACTGAAACAAATGAAACAATTTTTTGGAGTAGTCAAAGAGTAACGGGCTCTAAATCAACTAGAGGTTGAATTTTTTCAAAGTTGGATTCACGACAATTTTTCGGTTTCTAATCGACTCAGCTCTTATGTAATCTATAGAGGTATTTCATAAATTGATAACTTCATGTGGCATATTGAGCACTTTGTGGTTGAACAAAAGTAATGGAAGATTTTCGGTGACAAAAAAATTCTATGAATCTTGTTTACCCAGAAAGTGCTCAACGCGCCCCTAAAAAAGCCATAAATTCATAAAATACCAAATGCGTGTCGGCATTCTTTTCAATCGTTACCAGATGATCGTTTTATTGTCAGTTTTTTAGACGGCTTCTTCACTTTGGGATTCTCCATAAGGGAAGTGAGGTTAATCTCATATTTCAATAATTGTTGCAATTCTCCAATGAGGTTTTTTTTTGGAGGAGGGGATGGATACATGGAATCTTTCAATTTTCATTTCCATTCTACAGAAATACGTATTCTAATCCGACTTTCAAGGTCCATTCTGCCGTGTTAATTGAAAAGGGCGTATCTGCAAAAAAGCACTTTTGAAATATTTGACTTTAAAGACTTTCATTTATGCATGATATACATTGCTCCTTCATTTTGATTCAATTAAGATTGTTATGAAAGTGTTTAAAGTCAAATATTATGAAAGTGCTTTTTTGCAGATACGCCCTTTCCAATTAACACGTATTATCATTTGTCTTTTATTTCAAGGGCGCACCCAGAATTAGTTTTCGGGGAGGGCTGCATTAACATGCATTTTTGACAGAAGTCCCCTTGGTTCCCCCTTGGGTGCGCCACTGTTTCATTTTGATGGATTTCATTTATCAAGCGTATTTGTTTATTTGTTTTTATTACGTTTATACTCGTCGATTCGTCTTTATTTATTAGAAACTATAATATTCATTTCACTCCTTTCTCCATATTATTTATATTTTTCTGTTAATATTGTTCATGGAATAAGGGTGGTTCCGGAAACAGCTGGCATATTACTCTATATCTATTTCTCTATGTGTTGACATTAAAAAAATTTTGAAATGAAAGACTCTTCATTTTTAATTTGCCCCCTCACATCTGAGAACAAATTCTGGGGTCGCTCATGTATAAATATGGAAAAATAGAAAGAAAAGCAATACTGATGTCGGCTGCGCCTCATCCCTTTTGAGAATTTTCATTCTGCGGCTCAGACCCATCTCTCTGTATGTCTTTCTGAGTATTTGTGTGAACGTGTAATCAGTTGCAAAGTGTATTGTTTGTGAAACTTCACGTTTTTTTTTTTTTCAAAGAAACGCAATACTGATGTCGGCTGCGCCTCATCCCTTTTGAGAATTTTCATTCTGCGGCTTAGACCCATCTCTCTGTATGTCTTTCTGAGTATTTGTGTGAACGTGTAATCAGTTGCAAAGTGTATTGTTTGTGAAACTTCACGTTTTTTTTTTCAAAGAAACGCAACTGATGTCGGCTGCGCCCCATCGCTTTTGAGAATTTTCATTCTGCGGCTTAGACCCATCTCTCTGTATGTCTTTCTGAGTATTTGTGTGAACGTGTAATCAGTTACAAAGTGTATTGTTTGTGAAACTTCAGGTTTTTTTCAACATTTTCTAGTATTTGATTGCGATAGGGTTTTCATCATCTGAAAATGAAATTTTAAAAGTTCAAGAAAATAATTGCTGCCGGGGTTAGCGTTATCCAAAGTGAACCTACCACGTGGAGGTTCGGCGGTCAGATTTTCAACGAGATGTTTTCCTTAAACTGCAGGTCCGAATCTAATATCAGACCGAGACTTTCTGAAGACTCAGTCCATTCAATCGGGGAGCCATCAATCCTCACAGTAATGTTATCCCTCACAAAATTGCACTGATATTCTTTTTCAAATACCAGAACTGAAGATTTACTTGGGTTCAACCTCAAAAAATTGTTCAACGTCATCCCATGAAACAACTTCAATTCTTTATTCATAATGGCTTCAGCTGCACACACATCCTTCTCGCATAAGAAAAAATCTCGGGAAAAATAAAGCTCATCAGCATAACAATGACAGCAACACTTAACACAAACTGCAGGAAACCTGATTATGTACATGATGTAGAACAATGGTCCTAATATGGTACCCTGCCCCACCCCAGCGACTGGACAAAGCCCGTCGGAGAACTTTCCTTCATGAACCACCATCTGAAGTCTATTTGTCGAATACGATATCACCATCTGAAAAGCCGAATCATCAAAACCTTTAAAGTGAAGCATAGAAAGCAGAACCCCATGATCTAGCTTATCGAAGGCCTTAGTGAAATCTTAAAGAACAAGAACAGTAACATCACATCTATCATACGCAGCAAGTAGGTCATCTACAATATACACCAACACGGATTCACAGCTATACCCTTACCTTAATCCGGATTGTCTCATAGGCAATATATTTTCGAAAAAGTAGGTAACATATTTACGGAACGTTATTGACTGAAATCATTAGGGTTGGACACTTTAGCGAGGGGTTTCACCAAGGCTTGCTTCCGGAGTGTTGAAAAAAAGGAGTTGGGTGAACACTCATTCATAATATGTGTAATGTAAGGTATTATACAGTGTGACACAGACACATGGTACACCCCCATTTTCTCCTTTGTTTCTGTAGCTATTTTTTTATAATTTGGAACATTGGATATACTCACTATAGGGCACTTTTTGACATATTCTGAAAAAAATTCAAACTTCAAATTGTTTTTTGTGTTCGATAGCTACCTTGATAAATTATATACTTAAACTTGTCTAATCTCCATTATTGTGTTCGTATTGGTTATACAAAAAAAAGTTGATATGGATGGATACCCCACTGATGATACTTTCGAATGACGTCAGAGTACCATTATGCTACCATTTGACAAAACGGAGTTTCGAGTGAAAAAAGGTTTTGGTTTACTTTTTTCGTACGTACCACGAAACTTTTCAAATCGAAATGACCTACTATAGTGTAGCATTATTTTGAATATTTGAAAAAATTTCAGGGAGTTCATGACTCTCTAGATCGAAAAATAAAATGGACGTTATTCTGACGAATGAAATATCAACTATGAGATGAAGAAAATTATGATTTCAAAAATGCAATAATATACCGGGTTTGCCATTTGAAAATCCAAAGTTGATGTCATTTCCGGAAAAACCGGAAATTGGATTTTTTTCTTAAATATGTCAAAAAGTAAACTATAGTTGGTATATTCAATGTTCCAAATTTCAAAAATATAGCTACAGAAACAAGGGAGAAAATGGGGGTTTACCATGAGTCTGTGTCCCCTGTATATGGACAACAGAACTGCATCAGAGTGATATTTATCTGATCGATACAATCGAAAACATTCATTATTTTGAGGTAAGGTGTGGGTATTAAAAAAATCCAAAATCTTTGTCTTTGGGGGTTTGGAATTGGTGGATGCGCATACGAAATGTTTATTCATCTCCTTCAAGTCACTCAGACGTGAAGTTAAAGTTTTTAGTTTTGTCTTAATTATATTGAGATTCTTAAGCTCTATTCACTGCTTTTCATACAATAACTGAATTTTACATTTAAATAGATTCTCTTCTCATGACGGATAGCAGCTGTCGTGAAATTCCGTAATTGCTTATAGTAGCTATGCTATCAGTTGTAAGGTTTTCAGTTTCCTTATAGCTTTCGAGAGCTTTATTTCGCAATTTTTGCAACAAAAGGATATTTTCTGTTATCCACGAGGCATAAGGGTGCGTGTTTATCAAAAACACACAAGATAAAGGAGTTTCTCTATTTCAGTATCGTAATGACTTCATTACAGTATTAAAAGTAGTGCTGTAATGAAACTCATTACAGCATTGTTTTCAGTTATATTTTTCGTTTTATGGTTGCCTGTACTGACTTCCAATCGAATCAAGTTTCGAATCAAATCAATTCAAATTCCGTGATCTGTCACTAATCTGAATTTTCATTTGAATTTCGAGAGTATTTCACAAAGATTGACTGAAATAGAGAAAATACCATCTAATACTCGTTGCAGAAGGCAATTCCAACACTCATGCTTTCTAAAACTCGCTCCTTCGTCGCTCGTTTTCGAACTCGCATTCGTGTTGGAATAGAAGCTCATTCTGCAACTTGTTTTAGAATATACTATTAAGAGATTCACCTTATCATCGATATTTTCTGTACGGAAAATATAAAAAAAGGGTAGCTCCTCTAGGTGAATTTAAAATTCCTTCAAATCAATATTCCTCAGGGTCGAGCTCATGGTCCTAAAGTAAAAATCCGTCGACTGAAGTACTGACGCTTCTTGGATGAAACTAAAGGAGATTGTGAAATGGTCTGAGATACCACCATCAATCATACGAACGTAGGTGAAATCTTACGAATATGTGAACGCCAGGTCCAAAAGGGAAATAGAATTTCCCGAAACTCTGGTAGGTTCATCTATGAGCTGTATCATAACGTATACTGAGAACACATTCAATAATATTCATATTGAAGTCCCCCATACAAATCACATATCCATGAGGTAGTCCTCTAAATGAGTTAAGAACTGCTTGGTGGTCTATAGACAATACCAATAGCTGATCTTCGATTCTTCAGAGTTATCCTTGCCCACATATGCTCAACAAAATCCAAGGTATCCTAGAATAAGACTCTAAAGTTAAAATCATTCTTTACATAAATTCCCACTCTTTCACCACCAAATGAACCATGATAAAACATTCACAAATAAATATATTGTATATGTGACGTTGGTTCAACAAAAAATTTGATATTTTTGGGGAAAACTAAAAAAAAATCGAAACATAGTGGGTTTCATCAATTTGAAAAACTCTAAAAAAATCCAATGGGTTTCATAAAGTGCGGAAATTCTATCTGCATGGGTTCTCAGAGTTTCGTACTGTCGCAGGCGAAAGCAATTCAGTCCATCAGAGCATGTAAACAAAATTTCCCGTGACTCCTACCTTTTCATTTCTGGTTGTCAAGATCTGTCGCGGCACGCCCCTTTTGTAGTTGAAATAATTCAACTACACATTGGATTTCTGCTACGATCTCATGAAACTAGGAAGGGTGGGGATTGTCGCCTGCGACAGAACGAAGCTCTGAGAACCGGGCTTTAGGCGTAGCATTGAGCTATTCAGCAATTCAGCTCCGTACTGTCGCAGGCGACAGCAATTCAGCCAATCAGAGCATGTAAACAAAACCCGCCTTGACCCCTACCTCCTCATTTCTGGTTGTCAAAATCCGCCCCTTTTGTAGTTGAAATAATTCAACTTCACATTGGATTTCTGCTACGATCTCATGAAACAAGGAAGGGTGGGGATTGTCGCCTGCGACAAAACGAAGCTCTGGGAACCCGGCTTTAAGCCGGACATTTTAAGTTTTGTCTTCGAGGTATAGTGTATTTGTGATTGTGTCATCAGCATCCGTATTTTCCTTCAAGAACTCTCTGGACAATAAAGATGGAATCATGTTAACTATAAACTCAAAAAAATAATATGATTATATCTGAGAAGAGCGCGGAATTGAATGGATTGGAATCAATCATTGTTCCATCGTTGTTGTCCAGAGAGTGCTTGAAAGAGCTAAAGGATAGTGATGACACAATCTAGGTGGAAGTCGAGTGCACGCCACAAAAGCCCTGCTGGTAAGAAACTTGCTTCTCGGTGCTGTCCTGAAGTTCTCCTTGGCGAGCTTATATATGTGTCCCCGCAAGAGTGTTGAATTAATTGAACATTGTCATACTCTTTTACAAACTTTGGTCTTTGAGTATTGTGATATGATATTTGATTGTGGCTCTCGTGACTCGAATTTTGTGAAGTGTATCCTGAAATAGCAGTTTCTATCCATCAGACTTTCAAGAATATCGCCTGCTCTTTGAAAATACTGAAAAATGTTTCCAGTACAGGTAGGTGATACATCCCGTTTAGAAAAGATAATGTAGGCCGAATTTGAAACAAATATGTGAAAAATGGCTGTATCAGCCCTAGACGTGCACAAATTCTATGCAGAGGGCATAGGTACTAGAATTGACGACGGATGTTCAGATCGAACAGTATACATCTCTAGTTCTCAATGCGTTTTATTGCAAATAATCCTGCAAGGAAATCCTAAATAAACTTTTCTCTGACTAAAACTTCAAGCGTTAGAGATTCAAGAATAAAAACTGATTAGTTATGCCAAAAAGTGTCAGGTTAGAGCAACGCACTAATCTTGTGCTGGCCAGGAAAGGACTGACATAGTAATCGCATAACTATCGATATCAAAATCAGCCAACCATTTTCGTGGATAATTCAACTTCATAGATTTTTTCCCTTTCACAATCAGAATTCATTATTCCTATAAAAAAAACGGATGCCTACTTGAACTAATTCGGTTAGATAATAATTCTATCGATATTAGTATCTGTTTGTTCAAGTAAATGTAGAATTATACTGTACGGAGTGTTGGTGAAATTTGAGTCTTAAGTAATGAGATAATCTCCAAATGAAGACATAGTAAAAATTTCAGTATATCATTTATTCAAGGGAGCAGGTAGATCTGTATGAGCTTTGCTCAATAGGTCAGCTACAAACAGCAGTAAGTAGAAAATTGAAAATTTTAAAATATATACTACAGCTTTAGAAGTAACACTACCTAT
Organism: Hippodamia convergens; assembly: GCA_038502775.1. Taxonomy (NCBI): domain Eukaryota; kingdom Metazoa; phylum Arthropoda; class Insecta; order Coleoptera; family Coccinellidae; genus Hippodamia; species Hippodamia convergens. The sequence continues at coordinate 18,866,075 of CM076614.1, read as the reverse complement.
TTCATGTGATTTTCCAAAACAGTCCACCTCAGTCATGTACCTATAGCTAGAAACGATGTTTAGAATTTTTATCTCGAACACAATTAAACAATTTTTTATGTGAAATTCTCAAGTGATACACAAGGATCAACATTAGCGGGATGCTCCTTAAGGAGTAAACGTAGACACGTATATACCTACTGCAATAATATGTTAGTACGTGAAAATAAGAAACTCAAAATAATTACATTAATTCGTTAAACAAGAGAAAAACATTGTTCATAATCAAACCAGATGAAAGATTCACTGAATGAATATTAAACTGTCACTTTTATTTAGAAAATTTCACTGGTCGCGAAAGCCCCAACTGATTCTTATAGTTATCTACTTCATTAAAAATCACAATTTGGAGAAATTAATTTTCGACTCGTGACCACATACTGGCAGAGATCCAGACTGAGAGGAAACTGGGAAAGTGTTATCAGAGAGAATATCTAAAGACCGGATTCTGGGTTGTTACCCTTCAGCAGTAGGTTTCTATATGAATTTACTGAGAGCGACACCTATCGAATGATCATCCTTCGTCCAAACACCATCCCATGTCACATGGTGTTCAAAATGTATATGACGCTCATTTAAGAACTAGGAAGCTGAAAGCGACACCTAACGAATAAGAGTCCAAACTCCATACTACGTGGTACTCAAAATGTTGATCTCGCTAATTCAACAAAGAAGCTACTGCTAGCACTGCTATAAAGCGTCCCTATTACAGTGTGTTCGTCATCAGAGTGGGGAATGATGAACTGATGAAGGGTAAGAACCAAAAAATCGGTATATACCTATTTTCTGCTAGATAACAGTTTTTCCTCAGTGGGATACTCTCAATCTGGATCTCTGCCAATCCATGGTCAACGTTTAGCAGATATTAATTGTCCGGAATTGTGACAGTACGTAATAGTATCTATGTTTTTATTGGTGATCATTTTTTCTTCGTCAAAATAACAGCATGTTCGAAGTCGAAATTATGACTTGTTTCAACTTGGTGAGTGGACTAGTTTGTTGTCTTTTTCTGGTAAAATCATCATGATAATGTTTCAATCTCGATTCGAGCTATTATTAAGTTTGTACCGAGCGATCTGAACTACCATTCAAATAAAGACAACAACATAGAACGAAATCCGTCATAATGAAAGTACCAAAGTAAATCACAAATCGCATAATAATCGGAGCAATGCGAGAAAAAAGAAGAAATAATTCAGAAATAAGTAACTGTTTTTGTTGATGACTCTGATGAAAATGTACCTCCTTAATTCATCTGAATGAAATTTTTCATAAAAAGAGGTTCATATAATTTTTTCAAAAATCAATACTCAAAGAGACTGAGAGAAGGAACATGGAAAATTTTAAAAAAGTTCAGATTTTTTGAAGTCTGGAAATGAAATTAAATTGCATCAAAGACATAGTACAAGTTCAGATTCCGACGAATTTCAATGTTCACGATAGATCATCAAGCCTTGTGTCCATTGTGTTCTCCTCGAATTTTACATTCGTGCCGGAATAAAATAGTAGCTAAAACTGGCCCTTCAAGCTGAGGTTGAATCTCAATTCTCGGTTGACAGGTTTATAATACCGGCCCTCGAATGCGCATACTCCCCAATAAGACGTGTAAAGAGTCTGCGTGAGTTCTAGTTGCTAGTGAATCGTAGTTTTTGTTAAGCATATGTGGGGAAATTTTAAAGAGTTGATTGGAAAGTTACATCTGCAAAAAGAAACAGATCACTCGATGCCATCACTTGCCAACTCGGTCTCTAGTTATATTTAGGCTTGTAGGCCTTGGGTCCCCTAGACTTCATCTTTGGAACTAGGAATGATTTCGGTTTATGTATCTATCAATTTATGTATTTGTTTTAATGGAAATATGACTTTCAATTACTTCGTCCACAGCCTTTTTGTTCATATTTTTGAAACATGGATGAATTCAAAATAGTAATGATCGAAATTAATTTAATTCCCAGACTCAAAGATCTTATACCATGAGGTTGAAGAAATGATATAAAAGTGCTTACAAACATGCTACAAATCTCGTACCATACCACGTAGCGTACCCCAGTGTGGACGACGGGGTGCAACAGCGTACCTCACCTCGCCCCGATCACGGTGTAGATTTTGGGCTTCTAGATTTTGTCACTGAGATGAGTTATATACCGGTTTCAACCTTATTCGGCATCATGAGTATCCCATACACCTCAGAGACAAAATTTTTATAAAAATCTTCGATGATACCAAATAAGGCTGCAACTGGTATTCTTATCTCTTATCTAGAGACAAAATCTAATAACATTTCTCCAACCTACAAAACGTTCATTATGAACCTGTGAGGAGCTTTCATGATTTCATATGGCGAATCCAGATAACATATAATAGTAATTCAAATATTGGTTCTTATACTCCAAAGGGTTGCTCTGTGAAAAATGATTTTAGTTCAAAATTTCAAATTAATTTACAAGGAAATTAAATATTTACCTGTGAAAAAAGAAACGACAACAAGTTTATAAAAACTCCTAATTTTCGGCTAATCAAAAGTAAAAACAGTTTTCAGAAATAATATTTTTGACGTTAGTCACTACCGAGGTCACTACAGATATCCATGGTAACTGAGTATCATCAGATCCAAATTTATTTTACCTCTCCCCTGGTTGGGAAGAAAATTTAATATGGAATTTTCTCTAATCTGTATTATAGTTATATGAACTATTTTCTTCACCCTGTTCTGTCATTACATCTGTAGGTACTGAAATAATTTAAGTTAGATGAAACAAATTCGACTCTAGTTTCTCATGTCCCATATTTACTTTGAATATCGAATTCGATATTTTTTCTGTAATTTGGTACGGTCCAATTTTTAATTCATTCAATATTTTTCTGTTGAGTTCATTTCCATTTTCAACGTACACCCTGTTTATTACTTTGATTTCGATACATTTCCTGTTTCTGTCAAATAGTCTTTTATTGCAGTTATGTGACTTCATTGTATTCTACACTATACATAAAGTATTGTCAAGTATTTACGAACAAATTCTTTGATGTTAAAATGAATGCATGTCTTGTGAAGTGATCTACTAACAAACGAAAATATTTTTTTGTTGATCGATAACTTCCTCTGGGTATTGTCCTCCAATTATAATATTTTCATCAATATCCCAAAAAGCTTTCTTGCTATCTCCAGTTATCTTGATGTATACATTGTATACATTCCTCGCTTGATGCCTTTTTTTAAATGTGTTTTTTATATTGTTGTAGACCGATGTCGATGTGATACATGTATGTAGTTCTGCTTTTTGAAACTCATTGGGAACTTTGTAACTTACACCATCCTCAGTTGTAAGAGATGTTATGCACAAAACGTTTGCTTTCCCATCATCTGATGCATTAACAGTGAATTGAACTTTAAACTTTCACATTCTCTCAGTGTTGTATCCACTTGTGGGTAATAAACAAAATGTTGTTTCATATTAGTAATTGAAATATTAGTTCTTAAACTCGAAAATATTGCTCTGTGAAAAGAGATTTTATTTGAAAATTTCAAATTTATTTACAATGGAGTTAAATATTTACCCGGGAAAACAGGCACGACAACTTAAGTTTATAAAATCTACCAATTTTCTGCTTATCACAAGTAAAAACAGTATCCAGAAAATTCAGAAATAATATTTTTGACGTTATTTACTACAGATGGTAACTGATCGTCATGGATTATAAGATCAAAATTTATTTTACATACAATCAGGGGACCTTTTCTCGAAATCATTCGCAACTCCACGCATACGCATTTTTACGAATGGTGATTTGCGCTTCAAAAAAGGCATTCTTGAGAACTTCGGAAGGTTTATGGCATAGAATTACATGTCGGCACTACTGTAAGCTCAAATTTCGAGCAATGCCGATAATATAGGTAAATATCAGTGAAATCCAACTCCTCACTTTCAAATTCAATGTCCATGATATCATTTGAACTGTCAAATATTTGCGAGTTCTCAAAACAACTCGCAATGAAATACGATCGGTCCTAAGTACAGAACATAAAAATGTACATCGAATGTCATGCGGACGGTCCAAAATACAGATTCTTGTGTCATACTCAAAGGTAATAGATGCGAACGATCGCATAAATTGCGAAAGGTCAAGAATAGGTCCCCTGTCCTCTGAGCAAATCAAATTCTATATTCATGAGGAAAAAATAATTCAGACGTTCTTGGTTCACAGTGTTTCTTAATTAATTTTTTTAACGCTTCAATATCATGACTGCAGTTAGTGATCAAAAAAGACAATATTTTCAAAGTCAATCTAGTAACTATAATTTTTTTTATAACAACATAGCGTCACTCTGCTATCGTTGAATAACAAAAACCAAGACAGTGATTACTGAAACACATCATGTGAACACATTTCCCGATCTTAATAACTTTATCATAAATAATTTCAACAAGAGTAATCTGACAACTTGTAGCTTCAAATTAACGACGTAGATATGCAGAGTAAGGATACTTTCACAGGTTGAAATTTTTGTAAAATGAGATATTTAAGATGACATAGATAAAGATATCTATTAAGAGATAAATTTAACTCAAATTTTATATTTTTGGTTTGAGAGAACAGGGCCCCTTTATGCTCAGGGCCCGAAGCAATTGCTAATTCGGCACTGTAAAACAATATTATGTTCTGTAATATGTGTATTTTTCAGAACATCATCATGAACATCTACAAAGGATGGGTCCTGTTGCTCTGCATCGTCATGCTAGGATCACTTACATCTGCTGGAAGGAAAACCGTCATGCGCCGACCTCGAATAAAAAAATACTTCATAGTGAGGAAAAATTTATCTTGGGGTGTTCCTGGAGGTCCCTTAGTCAACGATTTCGTACGGAAGCATTCGTGCCCTAAAGGTTCTGTTTATGTAGGTGGACTTTGTCGGATGGTTTTCTGAGATGATGATATTCCACTATTTCATGTTAAGCACAAGAACTGAACTCCAATAAAATTCAATATGCATCAACTGTATTTCCTGATCTCTCAATGTGAAGAAAATGAAGCTTCTGTAGAATAGTTGAGAAATATCTGAATATCAGCAAAAAGCCCTACAGAGTAACTTACATTATTTATACATCATTGTGATTTCCAATTATGACTTATTGTTATTAATCCATGTTATATGGTTATGTTAAAAGAAAATTATATAAGAAGCTTGTTTTTGTATTAGTATTTATTTTTGTAACTAGGTTTGATGATAGAAGTTTAAACAATTGTTATCAAGCTATCCGAATGAAACTTTGAGAACCGGATTTTTTGCATCCACATAATATTCGATTGGTATTTATAGGATATTTAAATATAACAATAATTATTACACTGGTATTCATTGTTGTGAAGCAGTTTGATTGAGGTTTGTAATTTCAATGGGTAATCACAACCCCCCCATGAGTACGAAAACCTGAAACATAAAAAATTTCTTATACATGATAATTTTACATTCGTTTTTCTCAAATAATGTCAATATATACTTCGAGCAACAATTAAAGGAACAGAAAAATATTCAACATTTTTTGATGATTTTCTACAGGCTGCATCTCAGTGAAAAACGGTCTCATAGAAAATAAAGAACTGAATTTTCAAGCTTGAAGACTTTTGTTCCTGAATGTATTTCTTCACAAGTTTTGGAAGTACCGGCAGTCATGCAATCATCGGTAAAGCATGAAGATAAAATTGTTCAAATTAAAAAAAAAAAAAATCCTTCACGCTCATGGAGAAATTTTCACGAGCTTGACCGATGCAAATGTCACATAACCTATTTATTCAGCTCTAATTTGCTTTTCATGACATTCAGATATAACCATTTGTCTTCGAGATATGCTGTTTCGAATGCAAAATGATCCCTTTTCACTCAACTACCGATACCTCCGGAACTGCTGATAGCCAAGAAAGCCGAAAGGTGATATCCTTTTCTACAGGACATTTCCTACAAGAAACTGTATTGTTGAATTCAAAAGGAAGTTTTTTTTTCAGTTAACGCATGAAAGTGACAGCAAATAAAAATGCATTATTTCACTTTTTGTATAATGGACTTTATTTCGTCAAGATTGGTGGAATTTTACAGCCTGATGTTGCCCGAAGTCCCCCAGCAGGTTTCTTGAACCGATTGAAATTGTGAAGAAATGAAGGGAACAAAATTTTTGTTCCTTGAACGTTACCTAATTTTCTTAATCAACCAATAATTCACTTTCAAATCAATTTTTCTTTATTAAATCTCAAAGATTTTTTTTTATTTTCAAAAATTTCCGGAATTTGGAAAAAAAATTCACATCCGGTGGATTTCGTTGAATTTAGTTCTAGAGGTAAAATGGAAAAAAATATTTTAATTAATAAAAACAAGAGACGTTAAGCGGAATTCTGAGTGACAGAATTTTTCCGTTTTCTGATACCACGTTATAAAAAAAAAAGTTTTTTTGAAAACCCTTTCGACTCATTCAGTAGAAAAACCGATTCAAGAAGATTAAGTTCAAGGAAAAAACCTTGTTCTCTGAATTTTTTCAAATGTTTGATAAAGCTATCCCAGAAAAAGGCTAAACCAATCGATCTACCGATTTGGGCGGGACTTTGGGGAACATCAGGCTACCGTTTTTTTTTTATAATCTAAGCTGTCCCCTCAAATATTGAAGATGATACAATTCATTCACCAAAAAATGGCAAAATGATATTTTTGTACTATTTTCCCACATTTATGTGGCAGATGGATAAAAATGGCTTCTCGGTTAGCTAGGCGACCAGTATTTCTGGAGATATCGGGCAGTTGAGTGATAAAGGATCCTTTTGCATTCAAAACTGAATATATCGAGAGTCGTAAGAAGCAAATTAGAGCTGAATGGACAGGTAATGCGACATTTGCATCAAGCAAAATAATATATTTCGAAAAATTTCGAAAACTTTTCCCGTTGCTTTATTCGATGATTGCATGGCCACTGATACTCTGAAAAAGTGTAAATCAATAATTTCATGAACTAGAGTCTTCCAATAGCTTCAGAAGTTGGCTTTTCATTTTTCTATACGACCATTTATCACTGAGATACAGCCTGTTCAAAAAAAAAAAAATCGAAAAGTTGTCTGTTTCTTCAATTGCTTCGAAAAGTATATTAGCCATGAAAACTTCCTAAATATGTGGAAAGAAAATACCTTTCAAACTCAAAAAGTCTCTAGTTATTCGTTTTCAACGAACAGGGTCGCGGTACTGGTACATATTTTGTTTTTTTTTTCTCATTGCGAGTAGGTTATATGTAAGAATAGCTTTAGCTAAATATCGCCTATTTGTGAATGATTTTTTCAACTTCAATAAAGACGGTTATTATTATTATTATTATTATTATTATAACCCCCCCTCCCTCCCATATAAAAAAGCAATATCCGCCCTTGATCGGTATAATTCACTTATTTCCAGGAAAACTCGAGCAGAGAATTTTTTTTTCTCAATTTATTTCACCGGGAACTTTCCCTGCACTATTAGTGGCACTACCTATATTTTCTCGTGTTTCGTCGTTTATTTGAAACCTCATAATTTGAGTTTGGAATAGAGTAGATTAACAAAATTTCAAGATATAATGCCAGTACTGAACTTATCAAACGTGGGAAGTTTCAAGTGCATAGTTTTTACACTTTAGATTTTATAGATATCTAAAAACCCCCGAAATTGTCACTCACTCACTGATGATCATGAAAACTGTTAGGATCTTCCCGATGTCCTATCAAGTTTAAATTTGGAATGTGAGTTAGTTTCAGTAAACAAACAATAGAATAATTCTCTCAAACTTGAAACTTTAACCCCTAAGCCTCAAAATCAGAGGATGTATAAGTTTGTATGAGACTTCCGCCAATTTTGATGCCAGTGGTCTGAAAGTTGATATTTATGAAGGACTGCTTATTATAAAGGTTAAAAAATATCTTCGAGAATCCTCAATGAGAAATACCCCCCACAGTGTGAATAAGAGGAAAAAGTTTTAGCTGAAAACATTCAATGTCAACATTTTATATTCTATTTTATAGAGATTGCTATTCAGAAGGTAAAGCAACTTTTTGGATGCGATTTTTGGGGATTCATATTTTTCAGGAATTTCTGAGTTTTTTGGTTGAATTCAACTTTAAGAAAACCACATGTCGGCATGTCTGGCATTTTTTAGTGACGTTGAGACAAAAGTTGAGGCAAATTTGTTTATATTTAATTTTCAAATTAGGTGATCTACGTGACCTTCGACCACCAATTACTTACTTCGCAGACACGAGATAAAATGAGACTTTTGAGACAACATTAGGAACGCCAAAATGAAGCTGTATACAAATTTTCGATCAAACCCTAAGGTGCAAGGACTATTAGGTTAATGATCGATTACCTCAGCGATCGAGGCTCGTTTGTGGAGACATCCACAGGAAGATCTTAAACTGAAAGTTTGAGATGTGAGGTGTGGAGTTCTACAGGGATCAGTACTTGCACCTATTCTCTTTTGAATATATAATTTTTTCTTTTTGACTTGAATTTAGCTCTGATTTTGGATTGGGTTAGATTAGGTATTCTTACCTGGATAATCTATATTGAGCCCCATCCGTGTAAAGAAAAACATATGTTTTCTTTTTTATAGGCATCTACAAGTGTACAAATAATACAAGAACTTCGTCTTTCACTTTGATTGACATTCGATGATAAGGTTTTATGTTTAAGTGCTTCCTCTCTGCTCATTGTGGAAAACAATTCGAAGAACATTTATAGAGAAAGAATGACAATTGAACAAGCTAACACTCATTCAAAATATCGGACATGTCAAGTTATTCCATATTTTAAATATTTTTACTTTGTTCAGTTTCTATTGGTTGAAATGTTCTTAAACGCTGTACGTTCAGATTTAACTTTATAAAAAGTAATTTTCTATTTTCTAGTATATGCAACTGTCAACTAGAAAGAAATAAACTCACAAGTCATTTCGTAGAAAACCATGAACAATGAAGTGTATAATCTGGGTATTCTCCTGTTGATACTTAAGTAGATACGCCTCCAGTTCTCCATAAATACGAGCAAGGTTCGCAAGATGAACACGAATTCGAATTAACCTAATTGGTGCTAATATGACATGGGAAATTTCCAATTAGTTCTTTAATGCTTCTTTAACATCTAGTAGACTGGAATTATTACAGTTTCTGAAGGGAGAAAATTCGTTATCTTCGCGTGTATTTTCATTCAAATTTCGACCCAGTTCGTTGCTTCCATTCCACACCCACCTCGATGACCATTCCAATTAATTTCGTAATGTAGTTTGCAGTGATGAACGCTTTTGACATAAGTGAGTATTCTCCAGTATCATTTCGAAAACAAAAAATCTATTTTTTTCGATATTCGCCCGATCCTAAAAAATCCATATAATCAAATGAATGCTTTTAATTTCATAAATTACTTGTTATTTTTCCACTATGGCGTTCTCAATTATTGAATTTCAGAAATGAGAATTTCGGCCTCATACCCGTGAGTTGCTCAAAATCGAGCCCAAAAGGCCTCATTTCCATTCCGAGATTTTCAATTTGTACATTACATGGATACTCGTTTCGGACTATTTCGATTTTTTCAATATTTTATTGAATTGGTATAAGCCATAGACTAATCATGTGGATAAAAGGTCTGTAACTTTTCACAGCTCATTCCAAAATTGATTTCTATACTTGCAAAACAAGAACAATATGATAAATGGACATTTCATGCGTTTCATTTCGACAGCAGAAATATTGATACTCAATCAAGAAGAATAAAAATTTCTGCTTACATGTAGCAACTTATGATTGTATTTGCATGAAAAGAAATAGTATTTCTCGCAATTGTCAGAAAAATAACCATTCCCAAACCATTTTTCATGCACTCATTGAAATGTGAGAAAAATGAAACACATTTATCTTGTGCACTTAGTTCGATAAATCTACACTTGTCACAATGTATGGAATATATGTACAATGTGATTCATTTATTTTGGTAACCCCAATTTTCTCGAAAACGTCCGAATATTTTTTATTCTGTGAATAGCGTTTTGGACAAGTCAATGTCGACTTGAGATGCGCATAAAAATCAGCGGGATAAATTAAGACGCCAGGCGTCGCGGCGCTATCAAAAATTTTTTCTCCAGGGACATACCTTTTTTTATCATGCCATTCGGAAGATAATTTCATTCTAAACTTTTCTTTCGAATACAATTTTCATCTATTTTGAACCGTCAGCGATCTGCAGCGAGTTTTATGTTAATGATTTGGTACGAAATCGTTAAGGAAAACATTCAAGAGATTTTCAATTCTATGCCATTTATTTTTTTCTGTATTGTGGTAGAATGCCTCTATTTGAAGACATGGATATGATTTTGTGCCTTGAGTTCAAGAACGCTAGTTTTGTAAACAATCTGCCTCCTCAAATGAGTTTAAATATGTGGATACAGCAAGATGGGGCTCCATGTCACAACGCTTCCATTGTGAGAGAATTCCAAAATAAATGGGTAGGAAGCAATAGACCCCTCAGGTATCGCCAGACCTAAAGCTCATGAATTACTTTCTGAGGGGTACCCTCAAAAATATGGTATACCAAACTGATTCTAATAACTTGGACCATTCGAAAATGAAGATGAGAAACGCATGTGCCCAAGTATACTCTTATATTCTGACCAAAGTAACTTATAATGAAATAAAGGAGAATGATATAACTTATGTATGGATCATAACGGCCGGTATATAGAACATATGATTCGAAATATTTCGTTTCTTATCAAAAAGAATTTTCATTATTATATGATGAAATATTCAATGAATATTATAAAAGAGAAATAGTTTGTTACAAAACCTTCGTCATTTCACAAAACAAACTCATATCTAGGTCATCCAACCATTATGATCAATACATAAGTTATATCATTCCCCCATATCATTAAAAGTTACTTTGGTCAAAATATAAGGGTCCATTTATTTTGGAATTCTTGATATCAATATCTCTTCACAATGGGAGCGTTTTGATATGGAGCCCCATCTTGTATCCACATATTTAATTTCATTTGAGGAGGCAGATTGTTTACAAAACTAGCCTTCTTGAACTCAAGGCACAAAATCATATCTATGTTCCCAAATGGAGGCATTCCACCACAATACAGAAAAAAATTAATGAAATAAAATTAACATTAAACACGCTGCAGATCGCTGGCGGTTCAAAATGGGTAAAAATTGTATCCGAAAAAAAAGTTCAGAATGAAATTATCTTTCGAAGTACATGATGAAAAAGGTATGTCCCTGGAGAAAAAATTTTTGATAGCGCCGCGACGCCTGGCGTCTTTATTTATGCCTCACATTTTTATTCGCATTTCAAGTCGACATTGATTTGTTCAAAACCCCATTCACAGAATCGAAAAATATTCGGACGTTCTCGAGAAAATTAGGGTTACCAAGATAAATGAATCACCCTGTACAGAAGCATATTTTTCGTGAATGAGAATCAACAGTTTTTTGATAAATATGAGTACTTAATCTGCCTAAAGCTAGCCACACATCGAAAGAACTAAATAGTGGCGCATCCAAGAGGGGAGCCATGGGGCGGTAACTACCAGACTCATTTTGTTAACAAAAAATGAACTTTCGATCATACGTCAAAAATGCATGTGCATGGAGCCCGTCGTAATGTATTAATGGAATTTACATATACAGGAAACGAGAAACATGAATTTGTAAACACATTTCATAAAATTACAACATACTGTTTCAAATAGGAATTTGAGCTACAGAGTATTTTCAGGAACATACTAGGAAATATTGAGCAACTTTGGCCCGCGCATCTTCGGTGGGCCCAAATCGGCTGGTAAAATTATTGTTATTATTTTTAGTATAATATTGATCAAACACGAATTTTGAAGAAGCCTAGATCCTGATTGCCAAGCCGCCTACCAGATGCAATTGTATTTCAGTAACTATTAGTATATATCGTATATATATCATCAGTGGCGGCTTTAGGGGGTGGCGAACGAGTCAATCGCCCGGGGCCTCGCTTTTGGTCGGGCCTCGCGCGCAACAACCCGAGCAAATTTTGAGATTGATTTCGATCAATTATTATTTATGAAGGTTTGAAAATAAGGTAGATTCGAAAAAAGGTAAAGTAGTTAACCAATACATTCATTCAGAACAAAATTGAAGAAACCATTTTATAGTTTTTAAATATTGCGCTTTGTTGGAACTTCCGAATGGGTAATGGAGACACCAGATCAGTAGGTAGAGAAGAATGCACACAACACAATTAGGGTGAAAATCATCTAAGTATTTTGTTTACATTGTTTACTTATCCCAGATGTTGGAACCTCATAAAATATTTATAGCCCTGGTGACCGTTCTTTGGCGGTCTCTGTGAGATATTCGTTGAATTATTGTCATATGAATGAATTCATTCCATTCTAGAGAATTATGAGAGGAGGAGAGCGAAATCTGTTTTTTTTTTCAAACCCAGTGATTAGAGGTAAGAATATTGAGTTCAGTTTTGTTATATTCTATTTTTTGTGATGGAAAACTACCACTGTTTTCGGTTCATCATTTACATTCAGAGGTCAGAAAAGTTTTAGATAAGAAAAAGAAAAAGGTATGGCAATGAATCACACATCATGTAGATAAAAAGAAATTTATTTATAAAATTTACAATAGGTTTTCAGAGTGACCACCTCGAGCCTCAATACACATTCTACACTTTCGCAAAAAACTTTCTTTCAGTCGCATAAAACCTGCCCTGTTTTCTCTTAGGACACGTTCGGCTTCTCTCATCTTCAGTCGCAGTTCGTCTTCATTCGAACATTCTCGGGCGTAAACGATTTCTTTGAAATAACCCCAAACGGAAAAATCGATGGGAGTGAAGTCAGGTGATCGTGGGGGCCACTTGATAGGTCCGCTTCGTCCGATCCATCTGTTAGGGTATCGTATTGTAAATTTTATAAATAAATTTCTTTTTATCTACATGATGTGTGATTTATTGCCATACCTTTTTCTTTTTCCTATCTAAAACTTTTCTTTTAAAGCTAATTTTCATTGATTTTCAGCATTTTCTATCATAGCTTGATCAGAAAAATCTTAAAATGGCAAAAAATAATTTTTGAGTAAACGTCTAGTTCTTTGATTTTTTCCACCTCGCTGACTTTGAAGGCTAATTCTAGCAAAAGTAGACCGTTGAGTACCATTTTTTATTAAAGATTCTGAAAGCTGAGTGTTGAGCGCAGTTTTTAAGCCTACCAAGAGCTGTTTACATTTTTAATTTAAATTTGAAAATTTAGATCATGATCCAAAATACGTAACTTGAGACCAACATTTTCATAATTTCTATCAGAGTTACGATGCTGGTTATTTTATGTATAAAAGTACAATTCCTGGCGATCTACCTACAACAAAAAAATATCAGAAAAGTCTTGTACTTTTAGAAAAAAAAATTTTGAAGATGTTCAAGTTGAAAATTCTCAAATTTCATAAAAAAATTCATAACTCGGAAACCGTGAAAAATCGGATAACATTCATGAGGGTGATTTGAATACCCCATGACATGAGGGACCTGTTTTTTTTTGACGTCAATCGTCCGGCCACCCTGTATGTTATATTATATTATTATATTTTAATTAAAACTCAAATTTCATATCTTTATAGAATATGACAATAACCTATACAGAACAATCGGACTCACTTTCGCATCGCATAATTTTCACGAAGGATATCGATGTTTAGCTGTGAAACATCGAAAATCAATGATAATCGATCACCTCTATTTCTAAGGACAAACCATTTTGAATACCTTGCATTTTTATGTTTTCTACCTTGTACACCTTTCCTGGAATTCTATGAATAAGTCAAGACGAAAATTAGCCAAATTTGTCTAGCCGATTTCAAGTTTCAGCTCACTTAAGGCACAGCAATTCGTTTCTATATATACTGAAGATTATTATCCTATTTGTACCATAAAAGAAACGGAAAAAATATTTCATGAAATATCAATATCATGGTTTCGAATGAGGATCCGAACATCAGGGACGTATCGTCCCTGTTCACATATGATATAAATTCTGTTTCTATTATCATTTCTTGTTTTAATGTCTTGATTGCTGACGAAAAAATTATCAAAATGAGAAAAGAGGATGATCATGCTACATGCATGAAAATGTTGGAGAATGCTTTATTCCAGATGTAAATTAAAAGAAAAACCTTATTCAACTGAAAATTTATGTAATTGGAGCCTAAAATTCACATAATTAATACTATTTCATTCTGATTCATTGTATATTCAACAATTCTGGACTAAAGATTGTTGTACTTTCCTGGTTATGTACTATCATGGCAAGCAGATCTTGTTCATTCTACTAGTTGATTTATGTGTAAGTATGATTCATGTCCTTCTAATTAATCAATGCACTTTGAGTGCATAGTCTAACTGACCCTGAAACTGTCTTCGAACAATCAACGTGAATTGAATAAACTTTTTAACTCTAAACACAGGATAAATGTTTCATTTTATTACTCCTAGAAAATTCGTTAGGTATACATATTGCCTAGTATAATCCTCACCATTTTTCAGGTTGAGATGCATCGTTTCCTACCAATATTATCCATAATTCTGCTTTGTCTTCGAGAAGAAGTCGGTAATGAAATACTCGAAGGATGCGATTACGACAATGTCCAAAGGATGTACTTCTGCAATGATATAACCTACACCTTTCCAAATCAATATTACGGAGACTACCATTTGAGGTGCATAGGTTGTAACATTACGAAATTCACGGAAAGCACCTTCCCATTCACAAACAGCCTCGAATCGTTCAACATCAGCCACAGCGGAGTCCGAGCGATCCACAGGAAGGCTTTTTCAAAGTTCACTTCAACCCAGTTCATTTACTTGGACCATAACGACATCAGGGATATAAGCGAGAACGCGTTCGCCGGAGCCAAGCAGCTTTACGAGCTACATCTTGAGCACAACCATCTGAAGAGATTGAAACCGCGGTTCCTCAATGAATTGGGCTCGAATTCTGTGGACCTCAGCCATAACCAGCTGGTGGAAGTAGGAGATGGCGTGTTTGAAGGAGTTGTTGGAGTTTTATTCCTGGATTTATCCCACAATAGAATTTCGGAGCTTGGTAGGAACTCGTTTGAGTACTTGGAGCCCTTGGAAATATTAGACTTGAAAGAGAACCTAATTTGCCATATACCTTTGGGAGTTTTTGGGAGGATGCCATCACTGAAGACATTAAATTTGTCACATAACAAACTCATGGAATTTTCTTTGGGAACTTTTTCAGGTGAGATTGAAGCATATTCTGAATGAAAGTGCAATTGTGATCATTATATGACTCCTAGATATTATTAATGAATGTGGAAACATTTCGTAAATTCGATTTTACGGTCTAGGCCACTAGACTATTATAAAAATATGCGATTTGAATTTACCGCTTTTAACAAAATCAGTTATAGTAGAACCAATTTTATGATAAATCTTGTATATTGTGAAATATTGGGAATAGGTGGTATAAAATATTGCTTGACGCCTCTAGATTGACTAGGAATGACCATAACTTCGCTTCTCTCCCTGAGACTGAAACAGTTCAGAGGCTGGCACAAGCTGCCCCCATCCAGAGTTATAATTACTCTGCCGATACCGAACTCTCATAGGCTTTGGCACTCTATCTTGATTTGTACTTAATATACGTACGATATACGGAGTCCAACGATGGTGGGTCCCTACTAGCAACACAAACTGTACACTGGGTGAATTTGCTGCGCATGGATGATAGGGTTGAATTCCATTTGAGATGATTAGTGTTCAGATTGATGAAAATACCCTCGTCGCACGATTTACGGCTCAGATTCATACGGCGTTCATGATTGCCCCATACATGGCGCGAATATGCTGACAATTCCGTCCCATCCAAAGACCAGGTTTAAAAGGTCCTTTTCTTGCAGTTCTGCAAAAATTTTCCATGCAGATTGGTTAGATTTGCATACAATTATTATTTCAGAGACAGATGCTGTAATATTTAATTTAATTTTTAGTTAATACCTGAAATGCAGAACGTTTCTGGCTGTAGCTTGTCTTGTTTCGGATGTTTCTTCAATGCAATGGTTCAGGTGGAGGAGGCAATATTGGTAATTCTACCTTCCTATTTTGACAGCACAATCTCGGACTTTCTACAACAATTCTCAATGCGTCGTAATAGCAGCATACCACTTCCATTGAGCAGGCCCCTCGTTCCCCTAGGGCACTTTGAGCAAGTGCCCAGGGCCCCACGATTGATAGGGGCCCCTCTCAGATCAATTGTTCCGAACCGAAAGGATCGAAGATTTCCTCAATGGCGTTTGGAAATTCCTTATTTCACAAAAAATTTCCCTATAGTAATATCGAACAGATTTTTTTTGAAAAGACCTAAATGCTTCTTTCTTTCAATATTGCCTTTCGCGTACTCAAATTCCGTTCAGGTAAAAAGATCCAAATAGATTGGAATTCCCAGTTTCCCATCAATAAGTTCTCGAAAGTTTCAATTTTTATATCCCGTGCCCATACGGGCTTACACTAGATAAGAGCAATTATTAGCTTGTGTTATTTTTTAGGGTGGTTAGCCATAAAACATCTGTTCAAATCGTGTTGTTGATCACATTCTTGCATTATTGTATTCATTTGACATCTTCCAAGAAAATCCCCATTCCACTACATAGAATAGATAGAGCTACAAGACAAAATATCAGTGACGTATCAGAGGGCCCGCACCAAAGGTGCCCCCTAGCCAAACTAAAAGCATCAAATGGGGCCGCAATAATTTCATTCTATTGAACTTGCCGATTCGAGAGATTTTTCCCATGATATAATGAACAAAACTTATACAAAGAAGGTACAATTATCATTCCTGAAAAATAGAGAAATAATAAAAAACATACGAGTTTTCCAGTAATTCCATTCGAATTTTGAATTATCACTCAATTACTCCAGGTGCTACCCTGTTTTCAAGGATTTTTTAATATACCGACAAGCTTTTCGGGGCTCTCCTTAAACGTGTCGGAAACACAGACTTTTGAGCTTACCCAGCTCTGGACATTAATGGCCAGAAGCTTTGACATCGAGAAGTTAATAGATATGTTTACACAATAAAATTAAAAAAGATGAATGCATCTTTAATGCAATTTTAACAACATTGATGTGTTTCTAGTTATTTTTATATCAGAGTTTACATTATTTTGTTTAGAAATATGTGTTATTTTATATATGAATTATATTCATATCATTTTTTAATTATTTTTCTTTGAAACATTTCAGGGCAAACTTATCATGAATAGCAACGATCTATAGAGGGGGCCCCGAATTTTGTCCCACGCCACTGCAATAAATTTCAGGCAAATAATCCCTTTTCCCTTTTGAGTACCAAAATTCCCTAAATCGGCAAAATTACCTCGAGTTGGGAACCTGCATTTGTATGTGTGTAGGCATTGTGGTTAGGGGCCCAATTATCCTAATGTGCCCAGGGCCCCCAAGGGGTTAAAGACGGCCCTGCCATTGAGCCAATTACAACGAAATTGTGGAAGCTCTAATCGATTGTACTGTCATATTGAGAAGCTATTCATTTCGAATTTTCATTTTGCTTCTTTCTCGTTCGTGTACGATTCTAGTAGTCTAGTAGCATTACGGCTTCGTTGTGATGTATTAAATCTTCTTGCACTTGGCAGTGTAAATAATACAAATAACACAAATCGTGACAAATCAAAATAACGATGGGATAGTTTCAATTACGAACTGATCACTGTATGTAGAAACTACTTCAATTTTGCAAATACACAACAAATCTAATACAACATACAAAGTTATGAGGTCTTTTTAGTCGACATTGACTTATTACGCATTACATTGAGTAATAGATCTTTGGTAGTTGAATACTTTCACAAATGGCAGAAATAAACATTGTCTTCGTCTCTGATACTTACACGGAACCAAAAATTATCCTCAGGTACCTCTTTGACAGAGACGCTAAGATATTTTCTTCTTTCTTTAGTGCGAATTCGCAATGGACGTAAGCGAAAACCTCCTAACAAAGTTCAGACACATAATTATTATGTTTATAATTTTTAAGTACATATTGAATTTCTGAACACGGGCTACCACAGTTTGCGTTATTTTGAATACAATACTTCAAAATTATATACATAATTATTTGTACGAACTACTACGAACCTCAGAATTCCAAGGCTAAGACATTTAGGCAACTCGAAATACACAGTTTACATTGCAGGATCATCTAGTGGCGAGGTAGAGAATAGGGATCTTTTCAAAACATTTCGTCATAAAATTTTCCGTAGTATTCGGAAAAGAGATAGGTGTGATAACACGTGGACTCAGATGCGATAATATTATTATTAAATGTAGTTCACCGAATTGATATAAAATATAATACTTACACGAAAACGCTATCAACCGTAGCGATATCTACTGGCGTTATTCAAAAGAAGAAAAATTATTCAAATTTTTTTTCCATTTCATGAAATTTTTCATAGTTTCAATGTATTTAAGTTGGCCCCACCGTAGAAGAATCCAACAAAACAACTTTCATAACAAACAGTTCATCCAATCTTGAGTTATAAATGGTGTAACCAACAATATGGCCGACCGAGTTTTATTTATTAAGATGATCTACTGGCTTACCGTTGGAATTGGTGTTCCTGTTGTCGTCGAAGTACAACCGGTATATTAAGGGTTTCAGTCAAGCAGCTGAGCCCGATCGTCCACTGGAAGCGTATTCAAGCGGATTCACGCGAAATAAGCGTTTGTAGCTGCTACAACACAAAACGGCAATGAGCTGCAGTGTTCGTCCACTGGCAGCAGCGACGGTTGCGGCTTCTTGCATTCTATGACCGTGATATGACCGATTTCTCGATACAAAAACCATAGTTTGTCTGCGTTCGTATTTTTTCAATTACTATGGAAAGAAGCAAGGAACATTTCCGAATGTCTCTGAAAAACGATAAAACTTCATAGAGACAACACTTCGAACTCTCAAGTTTTGTAACTTCTCGGAGTTTATGTCAGACTTCCTCTTCAGACAATTTCTCAACATAAGTTTCACGGAGTCTTAAGACCACATCTTCTAATTTCATATAATCTAAATACCTACTCATCAAAGTAGGTATCTACTCCATTTTTCAAATCAATAAGAAAATATTTAGGATTTGAATATTTTCGAATTTTGATTTAAGTCACTTTTGACGCAAGGGTGCGATTTGTCAATACATGATGACCATAGAAATCATTCAAAATCAATACGATCCAAGCCGACCGAACAATTGAACAGATTGTCGGTTTCACCCAACGGCATCCAATCCGACTCCTTGATTTTTCTTTTATAACTGTCAGGTTCCGTATTTATATTTTTCGTGTTAGTCCAATCCATCATGTAATAGCCGGTATCAAAAGTCACATGATCGCATGGGCGCTCGCAGAGGGGAGGCCAGGGTGACCATGGCCCCCCTGAGCGAAAATGAATACTGAATATTTTTTTACCCCCGTTTCTTATTCAATGGTTTAGTTTTTGTAAGTAAAGATCTTAAATAATTTCGTGTTTTGACAACAGTTCTCATATTGAAATTAAAACCAATTCTTTGAATTTCTTCTGAAAGTCTACGAACATGAGGAAGTAAATGCAATTAAATTGTTTATTTTCGACGATTTCTCAGGCCCCGATCTAGAGGGGCGACAAGCCGGGCGCTTGACTCGGGCACCAGCTTGAGGGGGCGCCAGAATCAACCAGAGTTGAAAATTTTTTCGTTTTTGATTTGATCGGAAAACATTAATTTCCTAGGGTTTAAATGGAAAAAGTAGAATGAAAACATGATAAACCATCACTATGCCAAAAATCTCCAAAATCGATGAGGGATCAATTAACTGCATATTATTCAGTGAATTCAGTCATCTACTAATGACAGCTACAATTGGGTGAAATAGGTTGAAAAATTCGATATGTCTACAATGTGTCACAACACAAGAAAAGGGATAATAATTTCTTTGCCTGGAGATCTACCGACTCATCCACATAACATCTGAAACCAAGGTACCTACTCAGCAATATTTGCGATTTCATTCGAATGACAACGAGTGTTACAAAATATATTGTTGGTGAAACTTCTATCAGAATTTTATTGCAGATAGTGCTTTCATTTAAAAAAAAAAAAGAAGAATTTCAAAAGTTTGTGTGTGTATGTGTGTTTTTATTCAAAGCTTTATGGTTTTGAAAACAAACTGTTTGATTAAGCGATTTCCTATGTATTCACTGAGAGCAATCTCAAAAAAGCGAGTGAAATAGGACGAAATTCATTTAAAGGTATCCTTTTTTGTCTGAAATTTAATCGAAGAAAGATCAGTATAAAGAGTTAATTCATTCAAAATGATTAGGCATTGTTTTTCATATTTTCAGAATTTTTTCCGAAAATTTTTTTTTTATTTCGAATCTTTTTTTAATATTTAAGCAACATCTGAAACAAAATTGTCGAAAAACTAGAAAAACTTTTTTTATCATGTTTTGAAGGTGATCAATGAGCTAGCTTCTAAGAGCAACAACCTCAATTCTTTAGTTATTTCAGAAACTTGATCGAATGAAACGAAAAAACGGCTGGCTGGATTTATTTAGCTTTTGATAGAGTTTATATATGTGAACATATTGAAATGTAAAGAGCAAAGTTAACATTATTGTTTTTTCCAATAGGTTTGATCCAGCCCCCTCTTTTCATTCAGGTGCTCGAAACCTACTGTGTTATTATTGGTTGCTTAAATATTGATAGTCAAATTCAAGAGGATCCTTCTTCATTTTAGGATCGATATCCCCATGATGTTGAAGTAACAAGATCTAAGATGAGGAAATTAAAGCAAAGAACGAAGTTTTCGAACATTTTAGCGATTAAGCTGAAAAAAAAATTCCCCACGCCCGTGAACTAAAAAATTAAACTTCAGAAATTTTGAAAATTATTTTGTTTTTCGTTTTTCTAATATAACTGAAAAACCAGCGATTTCTTGTTGGTCCCTGATTATCATCATACCCTGTAAGTTTGAAAAGATTTTTTAAATTGAATTCGTATGATATTTATCATCCCCAAGAATATTCTCAATGAAATTAATTTCATTCTTTCCTATTTCATTTATAGATTAAACTAAATGAGCCCCACCGTTGAGTGTTTTCATAATACCTTGATCGGGATTTGAAGCAAGTTGCAGCAAGTTTACGCCCGCTTCGCGAGAGCCAAAAACGCTCGAAAACGCCTCCAGTGGACGACCAGGCTAAGAACTAACCAATGTCAGCAGTAGGCTACGCATTGCTATAATATATATTGCGCTTTTTTTTTCTCCATATTTTTCTTTTCTCTTGATATTTATTCATCATGGAATGTGATGTCGTCCCGTATAATTTTATACCTATATCGTCATGTTGAAGTGAAAAACTTCATTCTTTTTTTTTCCCTTCTCCACCAGAAAACGAATTTTGCGCACATTTGCATAAATATAAAAAAAAAAATAGAAACGGAATACTGATGTCGCCAGCACCTCCTCGTTTTTCGAAAATTTTTGTTTTGCCCCCCCTAAGAAAAA
Source organism: Hippodamia convergens (assembly GCA_038502775.1). Classification (NCBI taxonomy): domain Eukaryota; kingdom Metazoa; phylum Arthropoda; class Insecta; order Coleoptera; family Coccinellidae; genus Hippodamia; species Hippodamia convergens. The sequence goes on along the minus strand of CM076614.1, from coordinate 18,844,420 downwards.
ATTATGCGGGCGCTTATGGCTTGGAGCTTTTTTGAACGAAATTATACGAATATTCACTTGGTCACCTCTTAGTGAAAAGTCAATTCAATAACTTTTGTAGTTTCGAAGTTTTAACTAATCCTGAAATGTTTACAGGTTTGAAGTCCCTCATCGAGTTGAACCTTGCTGATAATAGTCTACAACACTTCGATGGCGACTTCCTACTGACCCTGCCGATGGTTCAATGGGTGGACGTTAGTGAAAATGGTATTTTTCATTTCGATGGATACGCAATAGTGGAGAATGCACCTACACTGAAACAGCTGAAAATGGACCACAACATTTTCTCCTGCTCCTCCCTGAAAAACCTCATCAGGTATTTGAGAAAAGGAAACGTGGAGATAATCAGCGACAGTGCCAGTTATGAGTTGCAGAATATTCTCGGGATAGCGTGTTCTGTTAATGAAGTTATGAATATGTCCTATAAAAAATTCGACACTGCTGTACGGGAGGAAGCGAAAAATATTAAACAGATTTGTTGAAATTTTTTAATGACACACCTTCTTATAACTCATTCAGTTCATTTTTGTCTCATCTTAGAAACATTCTTGTTTTAAGAAAAGAAAATTTCGTGATCAATTATGATTCACTAGAATGCCCATCAAATTATCAGTTAGTAGGTTTACCTTTGAATATGTATTTTTCAACAGTATTTCACTGTAATATTTTTATAGAGTTCAATAACATACTCGAAAAATTAAAGAGCCTCACAACTTGAAAGACCGTTGTAATCCGCTTTCACTGTTATTATGTTTTTGTTACAATTCTGAATGAGATGAATAACCCTTCAATATTATAACTTCAACTCATAATAATATAATATAAAACTCGATAGCTGTGTTAATAAAAGGGGATGATTTTTCATCTGAATTTATTTTTCCTTCTCAGTAGATCATTTTTGAACTATTTAAAACCAATGATCAAATTTTTCAATGTTAATTCTGTCAAAAATTCGGAAACAAGATCTTCTGTGAGTTGATCTCTTTGTGACTTGTTTTAGTTCTGCTAATATAAAAAGAGTTATTTTATATCCTGAACACCTCATGTCTTAGATGAACAACAAACGATTATTATTATTCTCCATCGATTAAACAAACCACCATCACATTAAAAATTGGCCATGAAAAAAAATATTCAATTACCCTCATAATCTCAATGCTTCAGCTTTACGAGGAGAAAATACGTTAAATAACGTTTTGTGGGAAGACTGATGTCTCTTAACAGAAATGAAATTCATCGTTCATTTTGCTGTTTCTTCGTGACCCTTCAATCATATTTCAACAGGCCTATGGTTGATCAGGAAAAATTAGAGTAAAACAAAATGAAATTTACTTACTTGGTTTCACAAGCAGTATGTTTTGTTTTTTTGAGTCCATTCATGCTTCTTCATGAAATGACAAATCCTAACCATCAATCAGCAATACACAAGAATTAATTAATTGATTTAATGAAACCCTTCGTAATAAGGTAGGATAGAATTCTAGCAATAATTGAGGAAATCAGTGTCATTATCTATGTTAGTCAATGAATCCACCACCAATTATACTAACAATTGGAACATACATGGCGAATATAAATATCCCTCTTGAGAATTTTCAGTCATTCAACGAAGCGTTATTTCGAAACTTCTACTTCTCATTCGAAGATGCAGGGTTTATTTGTTTTAGCCATATGTTGTGCTGCTCTGTCATGTGTCAAATCAGAGGTGAGCAATTAATTTTTGTTTGTGTTGATTTTTTCGAGTACTCTAAAATGTAAAATGAATTTCATAAATGTTATTGTCTCTTGTTGAAACAACACAATTTGGAATTAACACAGAATTTGTAGATGTTTTAGCAGGGGTACCTAAATTTCACCAGCAACCATACAATTGTGCGTTTGATTTCATCTTATAGAGCAAAGTCTCTACAGGAAAGCCTGTCGGCTGTAGGGTATCGTAACTTGTGAAATGTTCACGGAAAAATTGATATATTGAGAGGTGAAGTTCGTCTTACTATTCCAAAATCTCCCATTGTGAAGTTACAGTTTTTTGGGGTTATCTATATTAATGTATTGATTTCTTGATTCTTTTTTCGACAGTTTTCACAAGTAGCATTACAGGTTACTAAAAAATGAACTCTAAATTAAAGATTTTAAAAGTTATTCAATACATCATTTTGAAAAGGTAGGTACTAGCCAATATAGGGTTTTTTTGAGCAAGTGTTTCATGAATTCTGTATTAATTCCATCGAAACCGGCTGCTCCCCAAGATTTTGTATGTTTGATCGCTGAAATCAATTCATCCGTATTGAGAAGGTTGCAGTTGACATTCACGGTACTAGTTGGCTAATATTCATTACAAATTTCAAACTTTTAAATAGTATGTAACCTGTTTTTTCGAGCATTTCGGCCCGTCGTCGTGGATTAGTTCCCGACGTTCCGCCAGTTCGAGTGTCTGGCATCTTCAGGAGTTATATTTCAGGATTTATGTTCTCACTGAACTGAACTGCCTGAGTGTGACGGGGACACAGATCATACGTCCTTATGTAATATATAATATTATTTGAATATATGCTGGGTGTACCAAGTTCGACGGCCTATCAGGCGTTTCTGGAGAACTGGACCGACCTATCTGAAGTAATATATTATTGTTTAACATTATCTACCGATATGAAATATTGTTGGAGCCTGACCACTTTCAGTTATACAGTTTCTGTTTTTTGTTTTCGAATTTGATAGAGTAGGCAATTCTGAATGCATTCGTAATCAAATCGTTGCATTCGTCGAAATACTTTAAAAAATATCGAGAAAAAACTGAAGACAAAAGGGAGATGAGTATATTCGGTATTGTTTGTTATTCCTAACCTAGATATCGTAAGCACAAACTGTTTTCACATTTTTGAAGGCCAATACAGTGGAAATATTGTACAATTTCAGAATTTCGAATAACCCTTCACAGGGTGTTCCAAATGTTGGTTCAAAAATTAGCATCAAAATTGGCTCATAACTTTCGTTTTTCAAATTGAAACCCTATTTTTTATGATTGCGTTGGATTCTATGAAGAAAAATGATGATAATGTTCCAACATGTTGATTCTCCTGAAATTACTCATTCTTGAGTTATTCAGGATTTTCTGTTTCTATTCATGAAATCTGTTTTACATCAACAATGATAAATGAATTCAGAAAAGAGGAAGTCACTAGTGAGTTTTTTGAGTAATATATCTTCTATGACCAAAGTCATTGATGATATGAAACAGATTCTATGAATTTGATGCTATGTACGACATGAACTCAGGAAATCCTGAATAACCCAAGAATGATCAATTTTAGGAGCATTAACATGTCGGAACATTATCATCATTTTTCTTCGCACAATCCAAAGCAATCATACAAAAATGTGGTTCTCATTTGAAAAACGAAAGTTATGGGTCAATTTTGATCCCAATTTTTGAACCAAAATTTAGAACACCCTGTGGCGGGTTTTTCAAAATTCTGAAAATGTAAGTTATTTCCACATTCTTCGCCTTCAGAAACGTGAAAATAGTTTATCCTCACGATATCCAGGTTAGAAATAACAAACATAACACCGAATACTCTTATCTCTCTTTTTTCTTTAGTTTTTTCTCGATATTTTGAAAAATTTTTTTTCACTCCCTGTATAAGTGAAAGTGGTCAGGCTTCAAGAATATTTTCGAACAGTAGATAATGTCAAACAATGATATTATCCCAATTTTCAGATTTCAAATAGGTCCAGTTCTCCAGAAACTCCTTATAGGCCGTCTAACTTGGTACACCCTGTAATATATATATATATATATATATATATATATATATATATATATATATATATATAATATATTATATCATATATAATATAAGGACGTTCAATCCGTGACAATCAGGCAGTTCAGTGCAGTGAGAACATCTCCTGAAATATAATTCCTGAAGATGTCAGACACAAGTCTCAACCACTTCATCTTCCATAGTATCTTTTGAACAACAAAATTTTGAAATTTCTCATGATAAAAGTTGAGTGAAAAAATTGTTTCAAAAAGTACATTGAATGTTCATTTAGAAGTATTTCTTTCAGCTCAGTCAAGAATTCAAGGAAAAGTTTATGGCAAAACTAGAAAGTGTGGGAGAAAAATGTGCTGCAGAAACAGGAGCTCCTCAAGGTATGAGTACCCATGAAATATATAAATTCATTCTGAGGTTATTCATCATATATCTCATGGTGAATGTTAGAAAATAAAGCATATTTAAAAAATTTCATTACAGATGACATTGCTAAAATAATTACAAAAGAAATCCCCACAAGCCATGAGGGAAGGTGTATGCTGTTTTGTGGTCATCGTGAATTTCACATTGTAAGTATTTCTGAAGAAATATAAAATCGTACAAATGCATATTCTTAAAATGAATTAAACATTTTCATTCTCTATTCAAATTTATTCACTTTGCATACGTTGCCGAGAAAAAAACAGTAAAAGAGATTTGCGTGGTTCTCAATAAACTAGAGAAAACCTTATTGAATATCATATCTGTTAAAACGTCAACATTCCCAAACTTTGAGGAAATAGTAATAATTCAGAAGGCAAATAAAATAAATGTTGAGGGATAAAAAGGACAATTCAAGTTTCTGATAAGTCGTTTTATCAAATCATTTTTATGGTTGAAAACCAAACTGATTTTGAAAACAATTTTTTCAGCAAAAACCTGATGGTTCAGTTGACGTGAATTCAGCAGTTGCATCTCTCGAATTCATAAAAGCAGAGGATGAAGATATCTACAATAAATTGGTCCAAGTATATAAAACATGCTCCCAAAGTGAGTACAATATTTTCGAAGTACACATATTCACTCGAATAGAATGGAAATGAGACAGAGGATTGAACTTCCTGTAACAAAAGTATATTGTTAACATTACTCTATACATTGATATGGAGTTCTGGGAAAGAATGTTTTAGTGATAGAAGAAATTTTGAAAATTGCTTCTATCTTAAATTGCACCCTTCACTAAATATAATTCAGTACAGTGTTTGAATATCAAAAAATGTTTTTCGTTATAATTGAAAATCTCTAGAAAATTTTCCGTAACGACTCCATGCCAACCTTGCGATTGTTTTCTTTTTAATTTTTCGAATATTTTCAGTTCCTGTAGTAGATGATCCATGTGAATACGCAGTTGCTTTGTCCGTCTGTGGTGTACATGAAGCTGAAAAAGTGAGTAGTCTTAGGCATTCTAAATAATTGAACGTTCATCATCTTATATTTTATTTCAGTTGGGAGTTGATGCAAGAATTTTGGAATAAAATCATGACGAAATAGGACTTGGGGCAACATTCGAATGTTGATGCACATTTTTTTTCCAATGAAAAATTCGCTATTAATAATTAACTGTCAGTTAGTCAATTAAACTATGCAAGAGTTATATGGTTTTTTCATCGAAATCAAATAAATAAACACGAAGATATGAGAATTCATTTCAATGAGCTTTTCAACGAGTCCAAAAATTTCGGATATAATATAATGTAAATAATGACAGGAATTTGGACTTTTGGTATCTCTTTAATTTTCTATAAAATCTGTTGCCGACGTTTCGGAGTAATTCACTCCTTTCTCAAGGCTCAATTTTCACGGATATAATGTTGACATGTGAAAAATGAAACCACGGTTGGGTTGCAGCTGAGGAGATTAAAGCCATATTCCGTTTCATCATCAGAAAAATGCGAGAAGTCAAAAACAAAATATCAGTTTTCAGGATATTTGTTGAAAAAATATCAATTTAATTTCGCCCAACCACTTATATATGGGGTGTTATCGAAGGTGGGGCATTTTTCTACTTTTTCAAAAAGTTTTCGGTCCGTGAACTTGAACTCAGAATCGTCAAGAGTCATTATTTCTCCGATTGGCAGATTTCTTGTGCGAAATTTCTGTAGAAATTTCAATGCTCCTGAAAACGTTATATGGATTTTCTCTCCTAGTCTTTGAAACAAAAAACAATTAGAAAAAAAATTCAGAATAGGAGTAAAGCCCCTGCGTATAAATTTGAGCACTTTTTGTCAGGGGCCGAAACAAGAATAATTGTCACCTAACAATGTAGAAAAATTAAATAAATAAAATTTTCGCATTCTAAATCAGACTCCTTCATCAGGCAATCTCAATTTTTCATACAACGATGAAAATTGAAATTAGCTAAGAAACTAAAATCCAACACAACATAAATTATTCAAAACACTAAATATATCCTCATTAATTCCCAACACTAATTGCAATAACCGCTGCAAAGAGTGATTGAAGCTAGCAGACGTTCTCACTGAGCTCACTGCAAGAGGAATACCGAAATACTTAACGGACATCATAAAACAACTCAACACAGACAACGTGACCGAGACCAGAACAAAATCGACATCCACAGGTGAAATAAGAATAAAATCCGGTGTAAGGCAAGGCGATAGCTTGAGTATATTTCTGTTTAACCTCATTATGGACACAATAATAGGAATGGTTCGGAATGTGAAACGTAGCTATAGACTGGGAAGACACCTCCTCAAGATAGTGTGCTTCACAGATGATGCAGCGCTCCTCGCAGATACAGAGGACGGCTTACAATGGCTACTGCAGGCTTTCGAAAACGGAGCCGAAGAACTAAACATGAAGATCTCTATTTCAAAAACTAAAAGTATGGTAATGTCATTGTATCTTTATACTACAAAGGAGCCATGTCGATGCAAGCTGGTAGTTTATGACAACATCATAGAGCAAGTTTCAGATTTCAGCTACTTGGGAGTCAAAATATCGTCGTGGGGAAACCTGGTTGGTGTTGTCAGGGAGCAAGTCAACAAATCGGCAAGGGTAGCGGATGCCAAGGCTAAATCAATTCATGTTTAGTCAATGTAGGGTCAGAGTTTACAAAGCTTGAGTACGCCTGATCATGACATATGCAATTGACACCAAAGACGACATTACCGAAACAAAGAGGATGATGCTTACCAATGAGATGAGGACCTTAAGAGCTATAACAGGTAATAATAATAATAATAATAATAATACCCTTTATTTCCGTGAGACATTTTTACAATGTATGGAGTGCGTCATTAAATAGTACAGGCAAATAAGTAAATAGGTATATACAATAGTATATAAAAAGAAAACTGGACAACTAATACGAACACGAACTAAAGTTCCCTGGCAGACAATAGTCAATAAATAAATAATAAATATCAGTCAATAAATAAGAGTAAAAAATAAAATAACATTGAAGACGTTTATCATTGGTGTTTCAAAATTATCTACAATTACAATCAAAATATTCGTTTAAATTATATGGTTCTATATTCACCAAAAAGATTTTAAGTTGACTTTTAAAAATATTGAAATTATTAATGTTCTTTATGTGTGAAGGCAGTCTGTTGAAAATTTTCAGTCCTATGTATTGTGGAGAGTTTTTACATATGTTCAATCGATATCTCTCCGTTCGAAAATCATGTTGAAAACGGGTTTCATGATTATGTACATCAGCACTGCAGAGAAACTTCGACCTATTCGAATAAACGTATTTACAAATCTCATATACATATATTCCCACTAGGGTTAGAATGCCAACCCTTATAAACTGACCCCTGCACGATTGTAGTGGTTTTAGACATAATATAGTACGTAAAATTCTTTTTTGTGTGGTGAATATTTGACCACTATGAGATGAGTTCCCCCAAAAACATATACCGTAATGTAACCTTGAACCTATATGTGCATTGTAGATGTGAATTAATTGCGCACGATCGAAAACCAATTTTAGATTTCTCATCATGAAGCAAAGGCTGTTCAATTTCGTCCTCAAAGCATCGCAATGAGCCCCCCATGTGAGATTCTCGTCTATGGTTAATCCCAGAAATTTTGTCGTAGCTGATCTACTGATAATTTCAGATCCTACTCTCAAATTTATGTTTAAATCTTGCTTGTTCTGTTTAGCATGAAATCTAATGTAAGTTGATTTAGTGCTGTTGAGAAATAAAGAATTATCACTAAACCATCGAAAAACATCATCCATGCCCGAATTACAGATTATTTCGATTTCTTCATTCTTGGCTGACATAATAAATGATGAGTCATCAGCAAAAAGTGAAACAAGCCAATTCGGATCAATTTTTTTTATAATGTCATTGATGTAGGAGATGAATAAAAAAGGGCCCAATACGGAGCCCTGAGGTACACCCACATCTACGCTTAGTACATCCGACTTAAAATCACCCCCACCGCAAGATGGGAGACATACATACTGCTGTCGCCCTGTCAAGTAACTTGACAACCAACTTAATGCAGGTCCTCTGACGCCATACAACTCCATCTTCGTTATAAGGAGTGTAACATTCACGCAATCGAATGCCCTACTGAGATCACAAAAAATCCCAGCAGGACACTTCCCCTCTTCCAGATGGCCAACAACCCTCTCATATAAATGCTGGACAGCCCCCATAGTCGAACAGCCTCTACGAAAGCCATATTGGCTTGGGGACAAAATGTTGTGCTTCTCGAAAAATATTTCGATTCGACTCAAAAAGGAATATTCCAGCACCTTGGAAAAAACCGAAATTAATGCAACTGGCCTATAGTTCTCCATATATCGGCCGTCCCCACCCTTCAAAATGGGTATAATTCTATTTGTTTTCAAGATGTTAGGAAAACGCCCTTCGGTGAGTGATAAATTAATTAAATGCGTCAAAATAGTTGCTATAGGGTCAATCACTTGCTTCAAAAGAAATCCCGAGATCTCATCATAACCGGATGATTTTTTGTTTTTTATTTTTTTGTTTACTATTCCAATTAATTCATCTCGATCAATGCATTGAGAGATCACAGGAGGAGTGAGGAAATCCGAGAGGAGTGTGGGATCTTAAAGTTTCAAATATAATTCAAGGTACTCCTCACAATTTCATGAAATAAAATAACTGATATAAATGAATATTGGGTGATCGGAGAATCAACGTTGATATCTCATCACTGTGATTTCCAATATTAACTCCTTTCACAGAATAAAAAACATAGAACTGAGCTGTGCCTTCGCTCCCAGATTCCACGAAAAAAAAAGATCTACAAAACTGATGAAACAAATAAGTAGGGATTCTCAAAGTTTCGAGCAACATCAAGATATTCTTCATGAAAAAAAAAGACTCCATAATTGAATGATCGGTAGATGGAAAAAAATTTATTACTTCTCACTCTGTTGAAATTCATCATTCTGATTTTTTTTACCAAAACAAATATTATACCATAATGTGTACGACGATTTCCTGTTTATTCAATGTACAGTTGGAAAATTTTCGATGGATTAACCCCCCTTCCCAAATTTGACTTCGGCGGTACCTGAGTCAAAGACTCACCCTGTATATTTAGTATGCCTTTACGGAGGCCACATCGAAAACAATTTTGAAACATAGAAAAATTCAAAAAAGTAATAATCGAAATGAATACCATTTTCAATTCCCAGACTCAGACATCTTTTATCAAGAGGTTGGGGAAATGTTATTTGATTTTGTCACTAAGATGAGAGATACATATACCGGTTTCGGTCTTGTTTGTCCTCATCAGTATCCCATACATACAAAATGAAAATTCACATCTCCAATCTTCTTTTTTAGCATTTGATTGGAGATATGAAACTTCATTTTGACGCAATTGAATGTCGCCACCTTAGTACTTTGTGATATTTTACTCATTACTTCACAACCAATTGCTTCAAATATCGAAGTTTTTTATGAAAATTTTGTCCTGAGATGTATGGGATACTGATGAGGCCAAAACTGTTATTCTCTCATCGCAGTGACCAATTCTAATATCATTTCTCCAACCTCATGATAAAAGATCTCTGAGTCTGGAAATTGAAAATAACATTCATTACGATGATCAGAATTTTGAATTCTTCTATGTTTCAATTCAGTATAAGTTTGTAGCCAAGGAGTGTATCACAAACATGACCACACTGACGCAGACACTGAAAATGAGAACAATCCGAATTTATTATATAAGTATTCATTATCACCAATAAAAATAATCATAGGAAAAAAAACCTTCGTTGTTCAAATAAATTTCTTTCATTGAAAAATCACTGACTTCTACGTAAAAACATTATTATAAACATTTTCATACTTTTTTTTCTCATACAGGGCCCGAGAAATAATAACATCTTCAAAAAGTGAACATTTTCATTTTCGCACTGTATTCCAGAAACAAAAGAAGATGAAATATTTCTGTTTGTGGATTTAAAAGTTTTACAAAAAAGTGACACAGGGGTCTCGGAAACCGCATGACTCTATTTTCAATAATAGCTGAGATATAATGCAGTCTCAACCAATTTAAGACACAGTGTACTACGCTTTAAACGACTGTACTATATGATGAAAAATTAATAATAACATATCAGATGATGATGAAGATTAATAATAAAACTTATTTTTTCATTCCCTCAGACGAACACATATATAAATTTCAGCCTTACATAAAAAAGTTAATTTTTGTTCGTATTTTACACCCTTTTCGAGTCGCCTGGCAAGTACTTGTGCTCGTCGAAATCGCCTGTCAATTTTTTTTTGAACTTCACAATGAACGAACAAAATCGTATGAAAGTTTCGAGCTTACAGGAACAAGTTTATTTTTTTTATTTTTTTAACACTTTCAAAGATATAGATCTTGATGACGAGCAGGGGTGAGGGGTGCCAGGCGATGATTTCCGTCCTCAGCATGCTAGGAACTATCGCTATAAAAACTTCTAGCCTTACAGACAAACCGTTAGTCAAAAGGTTCACTACCTCTTGGACTAAAAGTAAATACTAAATCGATAATATTTTTTACCTACTGTCATGGCTGTCACTATGGTTTGTTTGTTTAATCGATGATTCCATATATACGAAAACCTTGCTCGTGTTTGACATTATTGTCACTTCATCTGATACAAAATGGTTATAGTTCATGTGAAACAGAAAGACGAAAGTCAGTTTCTTTATGAAACAACGTTATCAACATCGGTTGATGTTCTCATCAAGAATATTGTCGCTATATGCAATGGAAGATTGAAAGTGCACAGGGTTTGCAGTGAAATTCAGGAACTAGCCAAGCATGGAATTCTACACCCACCGGAAATCTTAGGTTTAACACCCGACCAAGTCGAGGAAATGAAACTGGAAGATCCGTATGAAGAGAAGTGAGTATAAACCATTCAATCTGAAACTATTTGCATCGCAAAATACATTTTTTTCTGGAAATAACTTTGGTGTATTTTTAAAATTCAAAAATGATCAACTTCTGGATCCCGGAATTCACAAGCAAATGATGGTCAAAACTCTTACAAATCAACTTTTCCACCGTTAGATTCATGACATTGCCAAGCATTTTTCACAGCCCTGTAAAAGCAATGGATAAATGAAGATAATTACCGTGATCTTTTAACTAGGTACTTATTTTTGAATAATTTCTTTAGTTATGAATATATCGATCTCTACAGATTCTGTTATATTGACAGCGCCACATAGTCCAGTCATTTTGATAAGAAAATAGTAAAAATCTCGGAATTCGAAATAATTGTTGTAAACTTTTGAAAACCTTCATATTGACATCTCAAAACTTGTGTCAAACACTCACATCCTATCTATTCTCAGAAAAAAGACAAGTTATTCGCAAATATCTCGGTTCCTGAGATTTTCTTCATTTTTAACCCAAATATTGAAGTGAAATTAATTATCTACAACTTTCGTCTAGAAGTGTTTTTTTGTACTCAGAAATGATTTAGAGATAGAGGGCAGTGAGCGCGCAGTGTCCTCAAATGTACAAAAATTGTTGGTAAATGTGAAATTATGAATAATCATCCTTTTTTCAGAAATATCATATTACTTTTCGCATTATTTAGTTCAATACTTACCTGCTGGTAGGTGAATGAGGGAAACACATTCATTATATTTTCATTTTCCTCAAATTCATAATGGATGCTACATCGATGAGAAATATTCATTTTTTAAAATGTGTCTCTTCATTTGTGTACCAGCAGGTTAGTCTTTTAGAAGAAGTAAAAACTCAATGGATAAAAAAAGTTATGAAAAATATTGAATAAATGAATGAAAATCATTCATTATGACATATTCATCAGCAATTCCTAAACATTTAAGAACATATGAACCAGATTACCAACTGAGCACAAATGATACTCGACATAGTAAGACTGCACCTTCAAGACAAAAGTTGTAGAGAACTTATTTCTCTACAATATTTATGATGTATATGAATATCAAAAATTGAATAGGAACTAGAATCTATCAGAAAAACATGCAAAAATTCGATTTTTTGACCTTTGCCCCTCAGAATTTCATAGACTCGGACACCCTACATTCGGTAGAGTTTGAGACAAGTTTTGAGATGTCAAAATGAACATCTTAAATACCTGCATCAGGTACGTATTGGAAAACAATAAATTTTGAATGAAAAAAAATTCATGGGAAAATCATGTAATTGAAAAACTTATAAAAAATGTAGGAAAATGACTTTTAAACAGCAATTCATGAATTTTCATTTCAAACTGAACACTCAGATAACATTTTCATTCTGTAAAATAATTGTGAACATGGAAAGTTACATTCGGAAGCTTAATGAACAATTTTTCAAAATTCATGAAATGCACAATATTCGCACATTCTTGGTCTTCGAAAATATGGGACCGGTCTATTTCCCAAATACAGGCCCGCCGCTAGCTGTTCGAGCGCCCGTGTGCAATTGCTGTTATGCCGCCCTAAAAATACTTACGAGTTTTATAAAAAAACTGCTACTTAACGGTACTCATAATGGTGAAAAAAAAAGAGAAAAAGAGAGAAACGTATTGAAGATAAAACATTAATTTTGGTACGCTCTCAGTTTTGTTTACTGAAGTGTAAAATTATGTACATATTTTTACATAACTTTCAATCTTCTTGTCTTTACAATTGCGAAATCTTCTATTAACTGTCTAGTGTCCAAGCTTCCCAAAATTTGATGCTCGATTGAAATTATAGCCAAATTACTTAGTCGGTGCTCTAGCATTGTTGATCTTAAATATTTTTTTTATTTTCAATTTCGAGAAAGATCTTTCACCAGATGCAACTGAAACCGGCAATGTTAATAATATTCTACGTGCTATTGCTGTATTCGGAAATGTAGAAATTAAGTCATTGCCAAAAAGATATTGCAACAAGGTTTGTGGATCATTAGACTGACCTTCTGCAAAATGTAATTTCAAAGCAATAATTTCATTTCACAAATCAATACCGTCAATGTCTGATTCACTAACTGCATAATCTTCAAGCTTCAAATGCAAATGTTTGCAATACGTCGTCAAATCGTCATTCGAGTAGTTGAATAGGTTGACGCTGAAAAAACCAAAGACGTCGTTGAATGTTTTCAACTCCTCGAACCTGTTCTTTAATGAAGTCATTGCTTGCATTCACCGAACGTAACAGTTGCGGAACTGTTGAGGAATCGTCCGGTGGCACTTACGCTACAAACTCAACACGTTCCGGAGAAGCGGGCATTTTGGGAGCGCTTTCTGTTTATGCTAGGTAGCGGTAGCGGAGCGGTGGCAACATTCTTCGTTCGGTGAATGCAGGCATTGTTCGATCTAGGACGCTTAAATAAAATTCCACTCGGTATTTGGTTTTTGGGTCTACTAAAACTTCATCACTGTGTTCATATTAAAATTGTTTTAGTTTTCTTCTTGGTCGGATTGTATTAATTAAAAAGTGGAAAATGTCTTTCTACGTTTAGGTTGTGAGCTACTTTGAAAGCTTCTGGTAACACAATCTCAAAATGTTCAGCAGTGCGATACTGTATAAACTTGTCAATAACCTCAGTCAACAAATTTATGCAGAGTTGGGTATTCATGGTGGGGCTCTGCATCATTGTACTCAGGGCATTAATTTAATTCAAAATAGGCTACCCTTTCCCATATGGGCGCCCGCAGGGGGGACCACTATCGTTTTTGTGCAAAACGGAATGCTGATGTCGTCTGCGTCTCAAAAATTTGTATTTGGCGCTCCCTGAGAAAAAATTTTACGGGCGCCCATGCCTTCCCACTCATGCGAAAACTTGGAATCAGACAAGAAATCCAGTGCGCCCAGGAAGCCGAAAACGGGTGCCGCGGTAGCCGTTGGGAAGATTTCATCGACATCGCTCTACGCTGCCCGCCTGTCCTCCTGATCTTTCCGAGAATACGCCCCGTGAATAGGCTGATCAATGAAAAGTGTGCGCATAGCCTCTTACAAACTCAATGTTTGATGGTGTTGATTATTAAGGTACGATTCCACCAAAATCGTGTGCGGCACGATTGTTCACGAACATTTTGTGCAGTACTTCAGCTGTACGCGTACAAGCTGTTAACATATTTAGCGACCGTTTCCACCGACAGAGCTGTGCGTAACTTTTGTACGCGCACAGTGCAGCACACAGTGTGCACGAACACGATCTCACTGTTCTCTCTTAGTGTTTCGCTTTCCTTCAACCGTTGAATATGGAGGATCAAGAAAACGTGGTGCTTTGTGATGCAGCGTGTGTAGAGGTATACACTTTGCTTAAAAAAAAAATTAGAAAGAAACAGATATGTTTGATTTTTGCAACATCGTAATGAAGAAATGAATCGATTTGTGGAATGATGATGAAAATAGACCCATTGAGTAGACTTTAAAATTTCACTCGAATATCGTGCGAACAGTTTGAGTTCCTGATTAATGATGTTAGTCCTTTGATTGCTAAACGGGATACAAACTACTTTCTCTCCTATTCTGAGCCAAAATAATCTTCTACTTCCGCAAAATCTCGGTCGAGTCACAATTGAATTCTTTCGTCAACTCCTCAGTTGCGTCGTGTTTTTTATTTCTGTTGTAATCTCCGTGATTACAACCCACAGAACGGTATACAGTTCAATTTCTTCGATAAATTCGATTATTTTCCAGTTATTCCACTCCATGTTAGCGCGAACAAATAGATGTTTTCGCTAGCGTAGCGGAAGCAAGAATGAGTTCGCTGAAACATGTTTGTGTGCGTCGACCCGAGTCCACCGGTAGAAACTGTGCGCGCACAAAAGTATGCAACTGTACGCGCGAACTTTTCAACAGAGTTCGCGCACTTTTGTTGCTGTTCTCTTGGACGAGTACACCGCAACGAACATTTGTGCGGCACACTGTGCGCAACAGTGCCGCACAGTGCAGCACTCCGGTGGAATCGCTCCTTTATATGATTTTTTGCTATGTCGTTTCTCATGCCATAAGCCGGTTTGGTATTATGATAATGATGCACTATTTAAATTTTATCAGTAGGTACCTTATGTCTTGTAAATAACACCTCCTCTTGTTATTCCGAATCTACCGATATTAGGAAACACATCATCTACAATTGAAGAGTGGAAATTCAAAAGGGTCTAAGTGCCAAAAAAATCGAACTGAGATATTACATAAAACATGTTTCAGGGTCGGTTTCACAAAACTTTGATTGTACCGTCAAATTTATTGGAGCCATCCCGATTCGTTGAAATTTCGAAACGGGTGATTCGATTGATTCGAATTTAGGTAAGGTTTTTTTAATGTACAGTTGAAGTTTTGTGAAACCCGCCCTCAAACTGATGAAAGAAGTTAAAAAAAATTGTGTTTTTCATCAGAAATGATGACTGCCTGAAGCGGATGGCACATGAACCGTTTCGTAGGCTATTGGCCTGGGCACATAGACCCCATAACAAATGAAATCTAAAATTTCATGAAAGTGGCACTTAGACCCTTTTGAATTTCCACTCTTCAATTAACGATCTACTGATTGCTTTTTGAATGTAATTCTTATCTCCATTATTTTTTCTCTAAATGTTCAAATCTTCCTCCCATAAATAAGGGGAATATTGCACACACTCTTCTCATATTTTCTAAATCTTAAAGAGTATCAAGTATGTACCAGATGCTCAGATTTCGATGATTTAGTACTGCATCTCTTGAATTGAATTTAATATAAAGAATAATATCCATGTCCTGTTTTTTTTCTAGAAACATGAATTTCTGAACACAGTAAGTAGCTACATTTCCTAGTTACTGTACTCCTGTACAGTAAACTTACCTCGTGTCAAATTGTATCGAAATCTTTCCATCAACATCTGCTTATGACGCATCATATTATCTAGAATGAGTAGAATGAAGAAAAAATTTTTCTCTCATCTCCAAAAATGAGCTTCACATAATTTTTTTTGTTTTTCCTGCGTTACAATATTAATACAAATGATTTGTGAATCTAACTAGACTTTTTGAGGAACTTTATTCGAAAAATTCAGAATGATCGTAAAACTCAGAGAATAACAACACATATTTGAATTGTAAATATCGACAGAACTACTTGATGGGGTTGACACATCATTAAAATTTCATAATTATTTATTAAATGGCAGTGCAGTCAAAAATTTATTTCTTCATCAATTTATATGCTTTTTCATTGAGTAATTCTAAATATCATTTTTCGGTGAATTCTTTGAATGATCAGATGACCCCATAAATTCTTCAATGAATCACAATGCAACAAAATACATAATGAGAAAGTATCTCATTACAATGAGATTTTTCGTTTGCTAAATCTCGCAGGATCCATTATGATAATTTTCAGGTGCATCCCAAGCGGAGGCTACATAATCAACAAGGATCCAATAGGCCGAAGAAACGGCCGACAGCCTAAAAAAGAAATGCAAGAAGTGCTGAACAAAGCAGTAGTAGACGCCAAAGAAATGATTTCGAAAAATCTGGTTCCCTTGGGCAAATTAATGACCATGAAAGTGGTCCAGGAGGCGCTGAACATCCTCAAAGGAGCGGTCACCATTGTTTACCCCATGAAGTTGCCCCCCCATGACATTATCAGGATGGAGTTCGAGAATATCGAGGATTTATCAGGAACCCAGGCCTCCCTCGATGTGGTCGATCCCGCCACTGCTCAGTTATGGTTTTGTGGAAAGGAAATGTTTCGAGATAAGATTGTTGCTGATTATGTTGGAAAAGTGGAAAGCTGCAAGGTTACTCTTTTCATTTATCAAATATAGAATGTCTAACCGGAAACTCTAGGTGGTCTGTATTTTCAGAACGAAAAACGTTTCGCCTAGTGGAGCCTAGTATATACAGGGTTGGGATAAAGTATGAAAGCAAGTAAATATCTTTTGAACGAAAAGAACGATATTTATGAAAATTTGCAGGTAAGTGCAATGGAACAAAACGCATCTGATGTACATTTTTTTGATAATAATATACTTCTGGTTTAACCGGAAATGCCATCAACTTCTTTAATTTAAATGAGACACCCTATATATCTTTACAGATTTTGAAAGAGCTTGTTATTTTGAATTCATACATACTGAGTTGAGTGTAAAAAAAATTGTAAAAACGAGGAATAACTCACTGTTAGTAGTACAATAGATGTACATTTCATTATTTTAGAATAATGAGAAACAAAATTACTTCAAATGTTCAAAATGCTCGCCGTTTACTTGCTGGCAATATGCCATCCTATTAACAAATTCTTGGGACACTCTTTCCAAAACTTCTCCACGTATTAGTTCACATTCATCAATAATTCTTTGTCTCAATTCCTGTAAGTTTGTTGGTCGTCTAACGTAAACACGTGATTTTAGATAACCCCAAAGAAAAAAAATCTAACGGGCTAAGATCCGGAGAACGACCAGGCCACTCTATGAATCCTCTACGTCCAATCCATCGATTTGGAAAATTCGCATCCAGAAAATCCCTAACCCGTCTATCATAATGGGGAGGTGCTCCATCTTGTTGAAACCAAATATTTTGTGGTAATTGCCCATTCTGTTGAAGTGCAGGAATAATTTCGTTATTTAGTAAATCCAAATACTTGTCACCATTCAAGTTTCCGTCGATAAAAAATGGGCCTATAAGCTTATTTTCGACAATTCCCATCCAAATATTTAACTTCTGTGTATGCTGGGTATGTGCTTCATGAATCCAATGAGTATAGAGCAAAACACAACTTTATGCGACACCGCCGGCGTATTTGTTTATTTTTACGTTTTTATTGCGATAAAAAGATATGCCTAAGGAAAAAACCGTGAAAAACACTAATTGTTGTGTTTATGGATGTAATTCTAAAAAATCTACGAATCCTGTAGCCCACTTTCGTGGTGAAAATCAAAATGTTTACTTTACCAATAAACTAGAAATCGTAGAGGAAATTAATAGACATAAATCCTGGGAGCATGTTTTGATAATGTAAAAACCTGTATCTAAACATATTAGAGTATGCTTACAGCATTTCCGACCAGAAGATTGTGAAATGAAAACAAGCAAGAGTTTTAACTGATGTCAATTGAAAACAATGCTTCATATGTGTTGAATTATTTCAGAAACTCTCACTATGAAAACATTTCTGTTACTGGAGAAGAAAGCTGTACCTTCACTAAACCTACCAAAAAAAGCAGTTCAAGTCAAGACGTTTTAACTTTTTGTTCATATCGTTCTTGTACAATAATTTTCATTCTTATGGAAATGAATTACTTTGAGTCTACTGGATATTTTTGAATATATAGAAGTTTCAATAATTCAAGAAGACCAGTTGAAAGTGCTGAATTCAATCCATATGATAATGTGGAATAAAACTAGGGACCTTGTGAGTTTAGGTGATTCTCTCGATGGTTGCAAAATTGAACTTATGTTCAGCAGTGAACAAATCTACATGTGGAATTTTAAATAAATTCCGAGAGTTGGCAATTTTAAACAATATATCATACATATATGTATCAATGTAATATTAATATTAAAAATAGCTTGATAATATTGACGTTCATTTAGCAACGTAAAAGGTGCAATCAATCGATAGATGAGTTGAATTATTTTATTTTATTATAACTGCAGCCTAAGACACAAGTGAGATGCAATAAATGAATAATACATTAAAATCTAGCGTAGTGAATTCTTCAACATGATTAATCGAGGATCACGTCATGTTCTGCATACATTCGGTTCTCTGAAGAATGTCCATTTTTATTCAAAATTTATCACCCATTTTCTATTCATAGATTTTTTCCCTTCCTAAAAAGAAAAAAAAATTAGTAGCTTCTATTAAATGAATATATTGTTCATGCTGATGTTCATTTACATTACAATTTTACCTTCACAATCAGTAGAATTGTCAAAATATTTTGTAGTGCGTACAACCTTGTAGAGTAGCAGGGCTAAAATATGCTTGCAAATTCCAGACAATCTTGCTTAGTATCTGTATATAATCTTGGCAACGTTCACACCATCATTTTTATAAGACATCATTTCCTCAATATGATGGGGTTGTCCTTGTAGAATTCCAACGTTTTGAAATAATTTTTTCCCACATAGAATCAAATGATTGCATTGCAACACTTGCTCACCCTCTACCCAGCATCTGTGAGCATGGAAATATTGGAAAATTTCCTATAATTAGAGGAACCTTTGGTAAACATCTTGCCAGATGAACTGAAAAGCATTCAAAATTGAATAGTGCTCACTTCAATATTTTACATAAAATATAACAAAAATCACAATAATACCTATACTTGCACTTACAATATAATCCACAGGATCCACAATCAAGAAAACAACTTCGATTATTGATAGCCAATAAACGTTTAAACTAAAAAATCCCATAAATACAAATAGAAATCTTATGTAAACACGAAACAATACTCGTTTCGGTAAACAGCTGATCGGCGAATGCAGCGACACCATCGGTGATTATTTTGTCCAATTCTCATTTGACCAATACCTTGAGTTGTGGCGATTAACTGTTCTAATTAAACAAAAAGTTGCCTCATCGGAAAAAACTATGCTAGAAGCAAAATTTTCGTCGATATTACAGATGTCCATTAGCCGTTCGCAAAATTCCAGCCGTCGGTCAAAATCATCGTATGGCAATTCTTGAACCAACTGTACCTTATACGGATGAAACTTTTCACTTTTCAATATCTTTCCTACAGAACGTCGACTGATACCATGTTTTAGTGCCAAATTTGTGGTGGAAGTTTGAGGTGATTCTTCTAAATCGATTGTAATATTTTGTTTAACAGTTTCGTTCGTTGCAGTCCGCGGTCTTCCAGATTTTAGCAAATTTTTTACCATCCCAGTAGTATTAAAACGTTGTAATGTCTTAGTTACTGTTGGGCGTGATATAGAATTTCTCTCCGGATGTGAATTATTAAAAATATGACACACTTCTTCATGAGTTCTAACACGATCACCATAACCGATCATCATTAAAATTTCAACACGCTCTTTTTCACTTAATTGAACCATTCTAAATTGTTCAATTTATTTCTGTCAATTAGAATTTGACACTTGAAGAACAAAAGACGTACTAAACAGTACTTGTTTATTTATTACTATGCATACAAACAACATCAATTAGTTTATCTAAATAGTTTTTTGCTCTAATGCAAAAAACTCAAAGGAGGTTGGTTACTCGTTTTTACAAATTTTTTTTACACTAAACTCAGTATGTATAAATTCAAAATAACAAGCTCTTTCAAAATCTGTAAAAATATATAGGTTGTCCCATTTAAATTAAAGAAGTTGATGCCATTTCCGGTTAAACCGGAAGTATATTATTATTAAAAAAATGTACATCAGATGCGTTTTGTTCCATTGCACTCACCTGCAAATTTTCATAAATATCGTTCTTTTCCTTTAAAAGATATTTACTTGGTTCCATACTTTATCCCAACCCTGTATATGACATGGGTAATATATTTTTGCCATTAGGTATACCTACTGCGTGCGTCTCTTCATATCATTTTCACGCATCTGTCCGATATTGTTGTTTCCTTCATTTTTATCAGAATGGTATAGAATTATTGCCATAATCGAAAAAAAATATATACGATCAGTGTCATAGCAGAGGGTCCTGCAGACCCCGCGAAGCAGAAGGGCCCCGGTACTAAAGGGGCCCCCGAGCCGAACGCAAAGCTTTGAATTGGGCCTCAAAATAACTATTGAACTTGCAGATGCGCGATATATTCCTGATGATATGATGATTCGAAATTTCAATTATTATTGCGGCAAAATATTCCTGAACCTTTTTAAACATGATATATCGCTCTGTGTATGCTACCCTTTTTCATAACGGTCTGATATTTTTATTAATATGGGAAAATTTTATTCCAATCTAGTGGAAGAAACTAGTGCTCCAATAAACTTTGTGCATGCGAGGTTCAATCAGAAATAAAAGTAACTTTTTAGTTTGTTTGGTTTCAGTGTTTCATTTTTATCGAAGGTTAGTTCTAGATGTAATTGTAGAGCTTATTGATCCGTTAAGAAAAGCTTTCGTATTTGTTCAATTCAGAATTATTCAATTCGCAAACTGGCAAACGGACGTAAAATATCAAATCATTTTTCAGATGTAAAAAAAATAACATATTAGAGCAGAAAATATTTTAACGGAGCTCGTGGAAGAAAACATCAGAAAGCATTTTGTAAGCAACGGGAGGATTTCTCTCATTGTAATGAGCTTATACCTAGGTCACAGTCAATTATTCAGCACGAATCACTCAGAGCTCTAAAATTCTTTGCAACTATTTCAGTGCGGAGCAGAATGATCTTTCTGAAGCTTAAGATGATCACGAATTATCTTAAGAATCCAATGTTGCAAACACATCTATCAGACTTACTTGAGCCTACGAAGCATTGAAAAAGAACTTTTGTGGAACAATTGTTCAAGTTGCATGTTGCATATATCACATTGATTCCTTTCTAGTTATTTTATATCGGAATCTACATACTTTTTTAGTTTTTTTTGTTACTTAATATAGGCATATATTATTTTCAACACATTCTCTCCAGTATGGTTTTTTTATTTCTGGGAAAAACTTCTCTCAATAACATAGACCCAAGGAGCAGGGCGTGGAGGAATTTTGCGCTACGCCACTGCATACGAACCTTCCTAGAGAAACAAACAAAATTCTTCATTTGATCAATAGTTACTTTTCTTATCATGATCCCATTTAAATAGCCTATCTAATCTTTTCGAATGATTTGTATTAAACCGAAAAGCACAAAATATACATCCAAAAAAGGTTTCAGGGTATAATCCGATGTATAATCGGTAGAAAGATTTCTATAGTTCTATAAAATTCCGTCTGATGACATAATTTTTTTTTCACTAGGACGACTGAATGGTAACCCTTGTTGTGGCAGGTGGAGCCGAATGAAATATATTATCAATAATGACTCCAAAAAATTTAAAAATGATGAAAATCAACTACGGTTTGTTGAATTTTCAAATCGCTTTCATTTGGAGACTAAAAATGGATTTCAGGGTTTCACAAACCTTTGATTGTGCAATAAAAAAACGAATCCCTCGTTTTGAAATGTCAACAAATCGTGGTGGCTCCAAATACTTGGATGGTGCAATCAAAGTTTTGTGGAAGCAATCCCTAGGGTTGGTTTCACTTAATTGGTTCGAATGGTCGTAAGATTTTTTGATTTCACAACCAAAGTTGAGTGAAACCCATAAGTGGATTTCAGGAAACTTTAATTGTTCCATTAAGAACTGTCAAGTTGATTTATGACACCTGATTTGTTGAAATTTCAGATCGAATAATTCGCTTGGATCGAATTCACTTCAGTTTTTCGATCGGTGAAATCCACCAGATACCTAAATGAAAATGATTAACATTTTCCTAGGCAGATTCGGGAAAAAATGAAAATTTTTCATTTGGAAATCATTATCAGAAATCGAAATTTTCAACCCTTCATATCTGTATAACCCTAATTTAATATTACTTTTTCCTTTTCACATATAGGGTAGCAAGTTGAAGAGTGACTTTAAACAAAAATTTAAATATTTTCAGCTTTTATTTATGAATGTTGTCGTTATCATGCATTCGGTTAAAATCAGGTTTATTTTTTATTACCTAGTTGACTTGATTGCAATTTCATTTTGCGAATATAAGGTTACATGCACAGTACAAAAAACTAGCATGGGAGGCGTCTCGATTTTATTCAGAGCATTCCTGCAAATTCTTTTTTTTTTCACCATGAATTTTTTTGAGCCGACACTCTTGTTTTGTGTTTCATGAAATCGGAGCATTAAAAAAAAATTAATTATTTCACTAGATTTTCAACTCACTCTTGATTCCAGGTGATCATGAAGCTCAGCAAGAAAGGTTCAGGGGCACCAGCAAGAGAACCTATAATGAACGAGGAAGATCGGAAACAAATGATGATGCATGCTTACCGAAAACAGGAGGAATTGAAGAAACTGAATGCTGACGACGATGACAGTTATCTTAATTCAGAATGGGCTGATGGTGCCAATATGAAGAGGAGTTTTCATGGTTTGAATAAGATCTCTTGGAGACCTGGAAAATAAAACTTTTTGTCTAATTCTTCAGCTTTCACTTTTCACCCTTTGATGAACTTAATATCCTTGAAGCAGCATATTTCGTTATATTTGACACCTTACCTACTTTCTGATTGTGAACATGTGTGGAAATTCGTTATTTTATAAATAAGATATTATTTTCAGAGCGATTAAAAACAAAATGTAGAGATTTTTCGTTGGTTTTGTAGAATAAACATATGATTTTTAATCTGGGTTATTATACAGGGTGGCCATTTGAAATGAAACAGATGAGATTACAGACGAAATAAATTTTTTCGATAGAAATGCTCGGACAGGTCGATTTCTGTTTCGAGGGGGACAACTTAAGATGTAGGTTACGGACGCATAGCGCTTCAACCCTTGCTACTACAACCCTCACCCCCAATTTTTGAATAGGGAAGATAGGGTGACTGATACCTCATTTGGAAGGAATTTTTATACTGATTTCAGCATAGTAATTGTTTTTTCATTTTATGCATTAGTTCTCGAAATACAGGGTGGCCATTTGAAAACGAAACAGACGAGATTACAGACGAAAAAAATTTTTTCGATAGAAATGCTCGGACAGTTCGATTTCTGTTTCGAGGGGGACAACTTAAGATGTAGGTTTCGGACGCATAGCGCTTCAACCCTTGCTACTACAACCCTCACCCCCAATTTTTGAATAGGGAAGATGGGATGATTGATACCTCCTTTGAAAGGTATTTTTATACTGATTTCAGCACAGTAATTGTTTTTCCATTTTATGCATTAGTTTTCGAAATATTCTTGACTAAGCATTTGAAAATAAAGTGGTGTTTTCATGGCACTTGTAGTGTTTTTTTGTGAAAAACCTTTCAAATGAGGGATCATTCACCCCATCTTCCCTATTCAAAAATTGGGGGTGAAGGTTGTAGTAGCAAGGGTTGAAGCGCTATGCGTCCGTAACCTACATCTTAAGTTGTCCCTCTCGAAACAGAAATCGACCTGTCCGAGCATTTCTATCGAAAAAATTTATTTCGTCTGTAATCTCGTTTGTTTCGTTTTCAAATGACCACCCTGTATTTCGAGAACTAATGCATAAAATGAAGAAACAATTACTGCGCTGAAATCAGTATGAAAAAACCTTTCAAATGAGATATCACTCACCCCATCTGCCCTATTCAAAAATTGGGGGTAGTAGCAAGAGTTGAAGCGCTATGCGTCCGTAACCTACATCTTAAGTTGTCGTCCTCGAAACAGAAATCGACCTATCCGAGCATTTCTATCGAAAAAATTTATTTCGTCTGTAATCCCGTCTGTTTCGTTTTCAAATGGCCACCCTGTATATAGGTATATTATTCTTAGATTCATCTTTTTTTACTATGAGAAAAATATCGAGTTTTCATGAAAACTCGTCAATTAACCAGATTTTTCAAGCTTTCACGGTGGACGCTGGGAAAACAATAATGGGACCACAGACTTTGTTCATTTTCATGCGTCCGAATCGTCGTTCCAAATGTCAAGCACCGACAGGAAGTTATTTTAACCGTCGACCGACGACGGTTTTCGCCACACACCTCGATTTTTGATAGTTTTGGAACGAGATAAAGAACCATAGTCACAGACATTATGTAGTGCTCACAAAGTTCTGTACAAAAGTCCGCGACGGCATATGTCTAACTGCTAAGAACACCCCACGATAACCATTTTTAACATTCTGGGTGTTTTAAACAGGATCTAGGACAGGAGGTGTAGAATAAGACTACGTTGAACTTAGGCCGACGTTTCGTCCGTATATTAATTCATTTTTAACATTTTTAGTTCAATTCAACATAAGGCTCAATTCGAAGAGGGCTCCCGACTGGCTAGAAATTATTGAATCTTCACGAAATCGCTTTGTCGCGTAGTCTGCTTGTCTATTCTTTGATGAAAGGTTATGAATGTGGGGAATATTAAGCGAGTGGGGGTGAGGGTCTAAACTAGTAGTTATTATTTTATGTTTTGTTCTTATGTTTTTATTTCTTCACCTCAGCGTATTTCTGGTTGTCGCCATCCTGTGCGCACAATCGGTGAGCTCGACATTTTTGTTGTTACTGTGACTGGTTTTCATTCATTAAAATTTTCAAATAGGTATGTGGATCATTGACGGAAAAAATTAGGATTTCGTTCTCTAATGAAACAGTTCAAAAAGTTATTTTCAGAGGGAATATAGAATAAAACAGTTATTCTAAGCGTCCACTGCGATCACGAAGTCAATTGTGGCCTTGGACAGAGCTGTTCTTACCACGCCTTTCACAGCGCGTCATCCAGTTCCAAAGAACAAATGAAATCAAATAACTAGAAAGGCTTCAATATGCTGATTCCTCACTTTCAAGATTCATGCAGAAGGCATTCTTCTCTATGTCTAACGTTGGTAAACAGCATTTTGGGACTAGTCAACCCACAAAAATCCACACTTGTCAGTGTGCGATAAGCCACTTCCCAACAGATAAGAAAGCCGGTGAGGGATAGTAGATGGTTCTTTCTAAGATTCAGATTTTTTTTAAATCTAGTAGGAAATCCCTGAGGAAATGGATGTAATGAATTGAGTAGTTTTAGATCTTCTATTATACTACTGTTACCAATTTTCTTACGAAGCATGTAAAAATAAACAAATCGCAGTACCTACTGGAGTTCTCTTGATCAAGCTTTTAATTTCAACGTGAATTGTAGCTTTCCTTCTTGTCCGGCTGCAATATATTCGCCTAGAGCCACTTCAGTCTAGGTTCATAATATGTATTTTATTTTATGTAAATGAGATATGAATATGCATCAAAAGTGACAGTTTTGATGACAGCAAACAATGTTAATTGATTGTTTACGTGGAAGCGTGTTAGCACGTGTTAGCTGTTAACACTCCATTTTCTTATGATGAAATCAGATGAGAAAAATTCAGCAATTGCAAATTTTCATGATCAATATTCAACAATCATTACTTATGAACATTAATATTGATCGTGAAACTGAACAATTACTAACATTAATGCCATGTGACATTGGGGAGCTTCGCATCACATTATTAGACTCCTCAGCATCATCAGTACTTGTAGAAACCGAAAGTTCAATATTGGATGATAATGATCCAAAATCTGATCTGAGGTTGGGAGAATTTTTTCAGCAACGACATTTCTCTATGCAATGGAATGATCAACATAGCCCTCGGCTACCGTCGTAGACTTCCATCTGGTGCCTCCTTTATAAACATTTCAACTTGTTCACGAGTGAGAATTTTCGATTTTTTTGGACGATATCCTTCACTTTTTCCGTTTTAAATATGCTATTACCTGAAAATATTTACTAACATCTACAAAATTTCTAACAAGGAGGCTTGGCTTTATTTTATCATTGAAAATTTGCTTCACAAAGTTGATGAACTCCATATTTTTCATTTTTTTTAAGTATGCTAGGAAAACAGTTCCACTGAATTTTCCTTTTACATTTTTCAATTTACAGGAGTACAGGAAATTTTAACACTCATATCATAAATAACTATTATCTCCTCCTATTCAATAATGTATTCACTATTCTGCTTTTGAGCAATTAATAGAGTCCATAAACAGATTTGGTGGGTTAAAATAACTCACTATGATACGTCAGAAAAGCTTCATACATACCGAATATCAAGAGAGTTCTGCGCTCTTATACAAGCCGTTTGGCCGAATGGGAACATTTCATTTTTGTTATTAATATTTTGACATTCTCAAATTAAAAGTATGCGAGTATGCCTAAAAATTCAGATAGTGGGGACAAATTTTTTATGTACACCTCCAGGAATCAGAGTAGCAGCTTATGCTACGATACATAGTTTATAACCAGAAAAAACCCTAAAACAAATATAATGCTCGTATATCTGTACCTATGCATTTTATGCTATTTGTGATCAAAGTGGGAGGTGTCATCTCTCTTCCAACTAATTTGATTTTGTGACTTAACACACCTTACCTCTGGGGCGCTGGGTTGAAATACTCACTTCTCTCACAATCCGGAAAACGTATTTTATTTTATTCGTAGATAAAGTAAAGTATTCAACTTGCGGTAATCATCATACCTCACTTGTTGAATAACAGCACTCCCTCTGAGTGAGTTATGACTTATATTACCGCCCATTCAATAAGATACTATCATTCACTCCTATAAAATTATGCATCACTTCTTCATCAATTAATATCTGTAAACAAGGAGAGTAACAGGGTTTTCTCAGATAGGTTAATCAATAATTAATTATCAACTGTAGATTTCTCATGAAAAAACCTTTCTTTTTCATCAATTTGTTACTCTTATGGAGGTATTTTGCTGTTTCTCTGTAAACTACAAATCTGTAGCTTACGATTGATCTGTAGCTATGTGTCCCACTAACAGATTCGTAAATTATGAAATTCTGGAAGTTTTTCTGTAACTGTCGTATTAGAAATGTCAATTTTGAATTAATTCGTAATTAAGATCATAGAATAGAATTTATTTCTATGTGAAATTGGACCGTAACTATCGATTATTTGATATATTTATGTTCAATTTGTGTTCGTTTTAACAAAAAAGAGAAATTAACAACCGAAGTATGAAAACGAAACAAAAAAGTAGTTGGGTAGTGAAAGTTTTTTATATTCTGTGATAAAAACAAACCATTCCACATAACCTCACAATATACCGTAAGATATATTGCATGTAAGTAAGCTACAGATTCATTGAAAGCTTTGAGAATCGGTCTATGAAAAGTTACAGATTTGCTTACAGATGACATCAAAATACTGCCATAAGTCTTCGTTTCCGAGATAAAAGGTGTCAAAAATAAAATTTTTGTGATAATATCTTAGGAACCATTTGAATTACATAATTGAGTTTTTGTTCAAACATTTACACTCATTACATCTACTTCACTCTTTCAGTTTACTCATTTTCATTAGTGGCGGAGATATTGAAGGTTTTTCACCCAACTTTCTGAATACTGGACGAATTTGCAATTGAGCAAAAAATTCAGATGCTCCAATTGTTTCAGATAAAAAAGTATACTTTGTTAATTGCTCCGAAGTGAACCGTTTTCCAGAAAAAAAATTGCAAACGCAACGTAAATTGGAAAAATGAATGGTGATAATTAATAAGTTCATTAAATTTCAACAAAATTTGCAACTAGAGTTTTAAGTTTATGTTGCTCAGTTGTCGAATTTTGTTAAAATTCTGTACTATTCTGTATCTTATTCGAACGTTTTCTGAAATATTAGCAAAAAACTGAAGAAAATATGAATTTTTGACATCCTGTATCTCTGAATATAGTTTTGTCTTTCTGTACGAGCCAGTTGGCCGAATAGGAACATTCCATTCATGTTATTTTGACGTTTACAAATTATGTTGTTACCTTCCTTTCCTGTACTTGTATTGTTTATCTTCATCTATATTGTTGAAGTCGTAGATGATTTATGTCATTAATCTAAGATCCGAACCTACATCGACTTTCACCGCACTGATAATCGAATGAAACCTATTTTTCTGTGAATGGAAAAAAATTTGACATTTTATCCTTGTTGTAGAATAAAATGTTACTTTGTGTAATAACTCCTTTTTTTCCCAGGGAATAAATTGAATTCTTTTTACCCGGATATTTAAGGGTTTCTTTAGCAACGCAGGTCTAATTGTCAAAACCTGCCAGTTGAAGAATTGAAATTCGTACTGATAATTTTCTGGTATTACTGTTTCGTTATATTGAATAGTTGTTTTCATCCGTCACAGAAAAAATTGTGTAATATACACGGGAAAAATGTTACATTTTAGCTCTCGCTTTTATGTTTCCCCCTCTCCGCGTCGGGAGACAACACAACCTCCATCAAAAATCTAATACTTTTTTTCCTTATTATATATATTTTCTATTAACACACTAGTGAAAGTAACTTATTTCGACATACCTGTTCACACTTGGAAACCCAATACTTTGTCCTAGTGAATGATAGGCAACCCTATATCTGCATATTCTTCATGTTTCAAACTATGAGTCCAGTATGAAATTTTCTCATCATCATCATGTTGCAAAATGTCATAAAAAACCATTTTTCAAAAAATAATTGAATATTGTTTTTCATTATATTATCCGCTCGGTGAAAGGTTCTTATACCATATAACTACAACCTGCGGTAAATGGTCATAACGTCTTGATGAAAAACAGCTACATCATCTGCCTGAATAATGGCCTAGATTACTTCTCGTTAAATAATATAATATTTTTATAAACCTCATGAAATAATTTCAAATCCTCATAATTTATCTTTGCGAAGAGTTTTGGTATTGTTCAGAGCAGATAAATAGGTCTGTGTCCTAGCGACGGCCCTGAACATGCATTGGCGGTTCGAGTTGATCAGCTGTTTTCTTGACCGGTGGGTGAGATCAGTGATAACCCACTTACCGCAACGGTATTTTAGTTTATAGCAGCAGATGATTCAGGCAGGTTGATTCTATAAGCTTATTTTGAAAAGTTTACTAGCGTATACACCAAAAATATTTCAAACAAAATTTGATCTGTCTGACAATGGGTATAAGAAATTAAAGTCCGTAGTAAGGACTTGTCTTGCCTTTTTTCTCCAACTCATTTGACAGTTCTAGATGAAATCTGAAAGCTTGACAATCATTTATTTATCAAAAAACACCTAGAAAGAGTTAATTGATACCTACCTGAATAACTAGCGAAACGTGATAAACTGCTTCACGTTTTCTTGTAGTTGGAAAAAGCAAGAGGTATCTTGATGAATTCTATAGTCATTTTTAATTCGGTTATACTTGAGAAATATTCAATTCCAAAACTTATTTGGCGATTTAATCAAGAACATGAGCATACAAAAAAAAATCGAAATATATTGAGGAGGTTCATTCAAACTCTGAAATGTCAAAACTCAGTGTTTTCAATCAACACCAACCTAATAGAAGCTACAGAGCTTTTGATAGTGACAATTACAACTTACCAATCGGATGGAAGTACGGTACCTATCCAACAAACAACAACAAATAAATGGCGAAACAACAAGAACAAGTCACGGAAGAAAAAAGTGAAATTTGGGGTTCTCTAGGGTTCAATATGAGATACTCCACAGTTTTTATTTTTCGTGGATGATATGAATCATGATGAAATTTGTTTGGTGATTACACCTCTTGTTTCCTTGAAGCACCAAATCTTCGATGTTTTCAGCGGTTGAAAGACGAGTAGATATTTACTTCATTCAAGTTATTGGTTAAACTGCAGCTCCCAGTCAATGAAGCCAAGATATATGAACAATTCCTACAAAACAATTTATTATTATCCTCGATTTGAAATTGTTGAGGTTGACAATAGTTCTGTTTTTCAAATGAATACTATCTCGCACTGAAAGCAATTTCAGGATAATATGCTTTATTTTAAGAGTTTCTAAACAATTATCATATAAGAATATTCTATAAGATATAGACTTCCAGTAAAAAAGACTTTTAGAAGCAGTAGAAAATAGAATTTCAATTATTTTCCGTTGGCTTGAATTTTTGAATACATATGATAAATCAACAACATAAAGTATGCAATGCTCCCACTCTTCATGATTCGGATAACATACACTTATTTAGCTAAAATATCGAAAATTTTGAGTTATTTTGATTTTCATCGGCGAGACCAGTTGCTCCAATCTATATAATTCGCATTTCAGTTTTTTTTTGTAATATTTCTTTGAAAAAAATAAGAATTCTGTAATGTGAATGAATTTAATGATTGAAAAACTTCGAATGTATTATATATAATACATTCGAAGTTTTTCAAGTATATATACCTGAATGGTGTAAAACGGTTCAGATAGCAATGGAATTCAAAATGTTTTCTTGAATTTAATCAATAAAGGGATAGATTGCACGAGGCAGAAAGTTATGATATTTAATTATTATTCAACTTGCGATGTAATCATTGAATTTGTTTTTATGCGCTGGTACAATAAAATTTTTTATTTCACTAGTAAGTATATAACATTTGTGGAAATATCAATTACTATTTCTCAGAAAAGGATGTCGATTGGCATGGATATCAGTCAAAAATTCAAGAATATTTAGAAAATAGAAGTTTTAAAATAATCTTTTTTTCCAAATGTTATGGTTCATTGAAACGTATGCAAAAAATCACTCGGATTAACCTCTTCTCCAGTACCCACTCATCGTCCATAAATGACTACCTACAGCATAACACCGTCCAATTCACAAAAAAGAAGTAAACCTTTAACCGTTTTCAAGTTTACATATTTCATTTAATAGATTACATATGTGGAATATATCCTAATTGCCTTTATGTGAAGGTTGTCGATTTATAAGGACCAGTTAAGGTGACAATCAATGCTAACACTAAGGGACTCTGTTGGTTCACAAACTTGAGATGATGTCCATCTAAGTCAGAACGAAGGTTTGTATATTGTTGGTCATTTAGAGGAATTGTTTCAGAATTAATAGACTAGAATCACAACATTTATAAGGACCAGTCAAGGTGACAATCTATGCTAACACCAAGGGACTCTGTTGATTCACAAACTTGAGATGATGTCCATCTAAATCAGAATTAATAGACTAGAATCACAACACAACCCTTCACGAATTTCATTTTGCAAACGCTTTATTTCGCTTTTATAAACAACTCCAATAACGGGAGAAATATGAGGTCCTCTAATATACTTCACTGAAAAGTACGTAATTAGGGGTGAAAGTTTTGGTGGTTTCAATCGATTGATTATTCTAATGAATTGGTCGTTGGATAGTTTATAGTATAAAAAATTTAAAAAAAAATACGAACATATTCATTCACAAGCATGTATAGGTATTCTGATTACTTCTAATTTCAATTAACCGAAATGTGGTTGTTAGACATTTCCAAGGTGGAGAAGAGTTGGATTTCGATAATCATTCTGGAGCATTTATGGGAAGTCTATTATATTAAATAAAACCAAAGAATAAACTACTCCACGACAAATCACTTATTTCGAAGTTTCTTAATGTTAATAGATAAAAGATGCTCGACTTGAATTTCTTGGTATTACTATGCAATCCGACCTAAAATTTAAGTTGGTATTATCTGTAGAAATCAGCAAAAACTTCTTGAATATTCTACAAGAATAGCAGGATTCCGTATGGCCTTCTCTTTTGGGCAGGAAGCCTTGAAGTAGAATACATATTCATTAGGCAGAAATATTGTCTTCGTTTATTGGGCGGAGTACCCAAAAGAGATGGATGAGGAAACCTTTTCAAAAAGGAGCGAATCCTTATATTTATTCTTCATTTTGGAACCCTTAGTCCACATTATGGATATGTTTTTGAAACATAGATGAATTCAAAATAGTAATCATTGAAATGAATACCATTTTCAATTCCCAGTAGTACTTTGTAATATTTTACTCATTACTTCACAACCAATTGCTTCAAATTCTGAAGTTTTTTATGAAGATTTTGTCCTGAGATGTGCGGGATACTGATGAGGCCCAACAAGGCCGAAACCGGTATATCTCTCATCTCAGTGACAAAATCTAATATCATTTCTCCAACCTCATGATAAAAGATCTCTGAGCCTGGGAATTGAAAATGGTATTCATTTCGATGATTACTATTTTGAATTCATCTATGTTTCCAAAATGTTCTCGATGTGCCTTCGTGAAGGCAAAGAATTTTCTTTTTCTTAAAAACATCTGGCTTCACAGTCACAAAAAGAATTGGGCGTTTCTATCACTTTGAGAAACTAGCAAGCGGGCTCTGAATAGAGCCACTGCTAAAATCTCATTCAGTGAAAGAGGAAGTACAGATTTCTTTTTTTGCATTTGATTGGAGATGAGAAACTTCATTTTGACGCAATTGGATGTCACCACCTTAGTACTTTGTAATATTTTACTCATTACTTCACAACCAATTGCTTCAAATTCTGAAGTTTTTTATGAAGATTTTGTCCTGAGATGTGCGGGATACTGATGAGGCCCAACAAGGCCGAAACCGGTATATCTCTCTTCTCAGAGCTTGTGGAGAAAGCTTATCGATAACCCTTAATCATTATAAATACTTGTCTTCTATTGGAGGTAGCTTTGGTCTGATCCCACTTGGTAATTCCAACATTTCGGTCTTATTAGTCGAGCTGTCTTCAAGGAACACATCTTCTTTTGGCAAACTTTTCATCGTTAGATTAAACCATCGTCAACGTAAGAAAAAATAAAAGAAAATCGTGGTCGCGTTTTCGTTATACGCAGTCGTTACCAGTTGCAAGCACCAGACCTCGAGCAGACAGGAGTAGGAGATGGCCACGTGCCTTGCGCGTGTTCCGCCATATACAGAACAATGGCCCTCGCTGCGTCACATGACATCTTCGTCAGGAGCAGGAGCTGTGGGAGAGATCGATTATCAAAATCGCTGTCAGGAGGGGGGAGGCGATTCCAAGTTCACGGGAATCCATTCGTGACTCCGTTTATGAACAGCTGGGGTCAGAAAAACTGAACTCAGATAACAGTGTTAACGTTGTGATGACGATGGATAAACAACGCATACGGTGATGGTTAAGTGAAATGCGTATGTATTCAAATATTTGTTTGTATCATTTCGTGTGGTTAGGATTCAAGATTTGTTTGCTACTGGGGAATTCCTCTGTGATTTGTCATTTTTCATCTTTATTTGTAGTTGTGCCAGATTTGTTTACATTTGATGGTCACTCTGGATAACCTTTATAACCTCGCAAGTACCTGAATCATTAATTGAGAGGAAAAACAAAAATTCTCTCAACGACACAATCATGTTGAATCGCCTTAAATTTGCCATTGATTCATTAGATCAATTCGTTATCATCCTCAAGATTATTATTGAATGAACGGTCTTATAACCCCAAATCAGTAATCATAAGTATTTATTGATAAGGTTGTCACATTTGTAATATTCGACAATATCATGAGAAATCAAAATATTCAGTGCGCTTGTTGAATGCGAATTCATATCATGCCCTTGGTCATTTATTATGAAATAAACATATTTTAATTATTGAAAATATTATATGATTATATTGATTTCATTACCTACTATCTACTTCATCAAACTTGAACCTTTCGCAAATAGAACGATAAAAATTATCAATACAAATGGGGTTGATGCAGAATCGGGCTATGAAAACGATCGATTATCTCTGAAAGTATTACAGTTGATAACGAAAAATGTTAAAACACAAAAAGTTTGGGTTTTTCAAAATCTATAACAATACAAAAATTAGAAAAATCTGAAGTATATAGATTCAACCCGAGAGAAATGGATTGAATCCGATATACAGGGCGATTCAAGGCGATCGCTCATTAGTCGTTTCTGGAAACCTAGTCATAATTTTGTGCTGAAAATTTCATTGCTAAGGTTTTCGATAATGAATTCTCCCCCTACTATAGTTTCAGATCACTGTATCTCCTGGTTATACCGGAAACTAACAACGTTTCTATTTCAAATGGCACCCTTGTATCTATATGCGATTGCATCATTAAGTAACCTATTCTATGGCAATTCCTTCAATATTCAATACCTTCAGTTGAAACACGACGATTTATGAGTTATCGGGATATTTGATGAAAAAAATTATAAAAACAGGGACTCACAATTTCCAAGATTTCTGCAGAAAAAGGTTCTTTCGGGAAAACCTTTTTCATTTTTAATTCTGTGCATTGGTGGTATCATGAGACTGGTTGCATTTTGGAGCAGAAACGTACGAAGTGATTTTCATTAGAAGGTCATGAACTTGGACAATTCAATATTCCTAAAAAGGGGAGATTAAGGGTACTTAAAATACCGGAAAATCGCAAATTCTAACTCGATGAAGTAAAGCCTGTGATGTAAAATCTAAAACCGTTCTTTCGTTAACTTAATTTGATATTTTCTGAATTGAAATAAATTATTCATTGTTCTGAATCCCAGTTTTCACCTTTCCTTTCATGAAAATTTCAATACCTCATTACCCTTTGAATTTCCATCCAAGGTAGAAATTATCATCGGTTACGGGTTCTGATGATGAAATAATATACCTGATGTGCCATTTGAAATGAGACAGAAGTAGGTAAGCTATTTGCAATGTATTCGAAAGAGAGTATCTTAGGAAGGAATTCGATTGTCGAAGAATTATCAATAGTTTTCCAGGAATGTCTGAAACGTTATCTCAATTTATTAATTTTATTTATCTATTCTGAATGAAATTGATGTTTTCCATCACATCCTCAATTCGACTGCTATCGAAATATCATAATCGAAAGAAAACTTTTTTCTTCTCTGGAATTATCGAAGAAGAGTTTAACGATTATGAATCTTTCTTAAAAATCGCATAATTCGGAATATATAGATATTACGGAATTTTGAATATTTACTTGTGTGTATAATAGAAAAAAGAATACCTACTCAAGGTGGATAAGATTGTATGAAACGAAACAATTAATTTTCCCTGGGTCTTTCGAATTTTTATTGAGATTGAATCTAAGCCAGAAAATAACAAATTTCCATGAAAAACGTATATTTTTTTAAATTCGATTGAAATGTGGACCGTCAGAAAGTGTGAATTCGGAAATACAGCGAAGAGGAATTGTGGACCTTTTCGAGATCTCACCAAAAAAAAAATACCCGGTACCTAGCTGGTCATTGAATTGTCTATCTGTCACCCACCTGTTTATTAGAAAAATTCTCACCGCCAAAAATTTCATAGATGAGTCTAAAGTCTAACATATTTGTTCATGAGAGAATTTTTGGCTTGAAATTTGCAAATGACGATGATCATGCTCCCTTCATGAAAAATATATCGTTGAGGAAATAAAGGTGTCATAATACATAGATATACCTATATTGTAAACTATATGGTTGATGATCAACGCGATGACGTCAATAAAGATCTTGCCGAATATGCATAAAAACATTAGGAAATTGCAATTCCATTCGTTACCTTGAAATGATGATAATAATTGGACATCTTATCTTATATCATCAAAAATATTTGTCGTCTTAGTTCAAATTGATACTGCCTATGAAGATTTCACGATTTGGATTGAAAGATAAACAGAAACAGCCATCAGTGGCGTAGCGAAAGGGCGGAATGGAGGGGGGCATCATGTCCTTGTGCTTCTTACAAACTGGCGCAAAATGGTTCGCAAAACAAACAAAAAAATTTTCATTCTCACTAAAATTGATTTAATAAAATATACTTCAAATCAGTTTTATAAAAAAAAAACGGAAACAATATATTCACAATGAAAATAGCACCTCTTTGGTACTGACAAGACCCCACCTGTATCTGTCAGCATTCCTTTTAGACTTTACTTTTTGTGATTACACAAATGATCTGCATTCTTGATTTATTTTGAAGAATAATTATTAATAATTGTCATCCTAAATACTTGTAGTGCACAAAATATAAGTTTTTATGTCCCGGCGCGAGTTAAGCTCGCTACGCTACTGACTGTCATTTTATTGTACTTAAAACGGAAGGCAACTATTTTTTCAAGTTGCAGATATATAACTAGTTTGCATGACGATTGAAATCGCTAAATTTTGACAACAAAATAAAGTTTTTCTTGATCGCTCTATAGGTACGCATTATAATATAAATATACCAAACCAAATTTTCTATAAAAATGTTTTCACATTTTTGTTGACTATGTCATAAAATGAAAATGAATGAAGTGTGAAAAAACCAATGAAAAACATTTCACACCATTATTTTGTGGATTATCAGTAGTGCGCGAGGTTGTTTCATATTCAACACAACCCTTTTAAGTACTCAAATTTGAATTTTTCAGAAATTTTTGTCGTATTACCGATATTTTGTGTACACTGTGTGTCAACTTGAAACTGCACTGTATTTCAGCTTTCATTAAAGATAGAAACACGACCCTGTGTCACTTTTTTGTTAAACTTACAAATTCTCAAGCATAAATATTCCAACTATCTTGGTTTCTGTAAAACAGGACGAAAACAACAAGGTGCACTTTTGGAGAATTTCATATGTCTCGTGCCCTGTATGAGATGAACAATAATGAAAACTTCTCATAGTATGAATTTTTACGTAAAAATCAGTGGGGTAGTTTAATTTTTTCAGAGCACCGTTCTTGAGATTGGGCACAAACTTGGTATTTTGAAAATAGAACCCTCAATTTTGATTGTAGGTTAATCAAATGGGTTTAATTCACATGACGGTTTGAAAAAATGATAATTACATGCCTGTGTGAAAGATTTCAGGGCTTAGTATCAAAAAACAAATGTGAATATGGATTATTCTGATTATCAAAACTGAAATGCATAAAGATCAGATTGTGAAACATAAATGTATTAAGAAAAAAATGCTAAAATTTGTCCTTTAAATAAACAAGGTGTTCTATTTGAAAAATAGGGTAAGTGCTCAATCTCGGTCCTATGAAAAACATTTCAACTGCTCCACTACCTTCTACGTGAAAAAATTCTATTACAAGCAGTTTTCACTTTTTTACCATTCTCGAATTGGACCCGAGAAAAAGTGCATATTTTCGTTTTCTCCCTGTATTTTAGAAACAAAAGTAGTTGGTATACTCGTTGGTATATTTCTGCTTGCATGTTCATCTTCAATAATAGCTGAGATACAAGATAAAATGCAGTCTGAACCAATTTCGGACAGAGTGTACTTTGCTCAGGCTATGTTCATTTATTCCTCGTTATATCTCAACTACTGCTACTTTTATGTCTATTATTCTGAGAAAATGAAAATACAGTTTCCGTATATGTGAAGTGATTCATCTCTCATTGTTAGAAATTATTTCCACAGAACTCATTGTGTGTAAACTGAAAATTTTTAAATTCTGGAAATAAATACAGGTTTAATTTGAATTGAAAAAATGACGATACTTGTATCAAAGATGCATGCGTCTTTGACCTTGCCTGCAAATTTTGTTGAATATTTTCCTCTCGTTTTGTAGCCATTCAATAACATCCATTCTGTACACAATTATTTTATGGTCTTACCTTCACTGATTCATTAACATCGATAAAACAAACTGATAAAATTCAAAATCATTACTATAAATGAAGTAACCTGTTGAGATAGAAAACTTTTCAATTTGAAATTGGTTAGTTTTTTTCCAAACTGGCAAACAGTCCAATCGTTTGATTGACTATGTTTATCATGACGTTAATGTCTCCGCTTTGATTTGTCATTTAATTTATCTACACTCACGTTGATTTGTATTCAGGCCGTAACTACTGCAATAATGAGTAATTCAAGTTCTTATCAACCTCATTCTATTCGAATAACAAATAATATGAATATCAGGGTCATTGTCGTTTTGGACATGATTGCGGAAACTACAAGATTCGAAAATACCAATGTTTACAATCTATTCGAATTTCTCTTTTCGAAAAAGACTCTCGAAATATTATATCATCAATACAATAACAACCTTGTTATATAAGCATGAAATGTTTCATTTTAATGTTGAAAAAGATTTTATATGAATATTAAAAAAAAAGAAAGGTCAAACCTGCCTGAAAATTAATATGGTAACAATACATGTCACTAGTTTTAAAGGTAGCAATGAACCTAGATAGAGGTGAAAAAAATAATATGTCGAGAAATATAAATTGCAACATATTTTGGACAGTTTTTTCAGTATTTTTACAGGTGCTGTTTCAAATTCTTGGGAAAGTGGAAAAATCATTTTAATATTCATGGGAACTTGATTTTCCTGAATTATAAGCTGTCAAAATAATTCAAGAAACATAAGTTAAAGTTATATTATTACCCAGGCACGGGGAGTGTTTCTCGAAACTTTTTGTTTCTACTTTCAATAGAGTCAAATCCACCATTAGGCAGATTAGGCGATCGCCTAGGGGTCCTGTGGCCTGTGCAAGAAAAAAAATGATGGTTGATAGAGGGCTCCGAAAATTGCAATGCTTAGGGGACCCCCACATGGTTAATCCAGCTCTGACTATCAACAATAATTAAAAACAGAGATTTTCAATCACAGTTTCCACGGAATTAAATGATATGAAGTGTTATGTGGATCGAAAAATATTTTTTTTATTTTCCAGAACGAAAATATATCATCTTATATATTTTTGAAAATGTCTGGGTAACGTCCATTTGATTTCCATTTGAAAAAAATTAATTTCGCTAAAGTTTCGATAGCATCGGTAAAAAAATATTGAAAAAACTCCCCTGAAGATGCTTTCATTCCGAGAGAGTATTCACAATACTGCGGAAGTTATAGCCAATTAGGTATCATAATCACCCTTGCCATAAATCACTCTGTAGCATGGAAACTAGATACCGTAGCGGTATTCATCAATTTCTCGAAAGAGGAGATCATGACATGTATATATATAACTTCTCTTATTTCTTTTAGTTCATGGCATGTAGGACTGAATCTTTGAAATCTGACTAACCCGTGCAAAAAACATTACTGTTTTTATCAAATTTCCTATTTGTAGATGTTCATGTCATAAGGATGATTACAATCACTTGTTTTGATCGTGGCTTTGGATACTCAAAATAGATTGTTTATTATTGTTCTCATCCTTGTCCCAATTACACACTTTGTGTATTCAATCGATAACAGAACTCATTGATCAACTGCAGGGACAATCATGAAATGAGAACAAAATTATACACGATGTCAACAAACTCAATTATTTTAAGAATTTCGTCCAGAAGTAACTTCATGATTTGCCTTTTTAGTCTTGATAAATCTTGATTTAATTGCTTTATGTGAAAGTTACGACCTCAGTAAATAGTTTATGGCTGAAATTTTCCATTACTTCAAACTAATATGTCAGTTATGAATTTTTGTTACTTATCTAAATCTCCCTATCGCATTGTGAACGAGATATTCTTTATAATGGTATTCTTGTTGAAATATTATTCGAGCTGTTTCTATTATTTATGTGGTTGGTTGTTATCGACGTTTCGGCAAGCATTCACCTGCCGTCTTCAGGGTGTTGTTGGTCCTGATAAGGACCGGTGTTTACTAAACTTGTTTTGTCTGGACTTCTGCACTCCATAATCTTTTCGAGATTTCGTTATTATTGGTAGGTTAGGTCAGGTCTGGTTAATTGGATTCTTATGCTCCTCGATTCGGATCTTAGAATGGGCACTCAGACCTTCTTTATCTCCTGAGAAGCCGTGCTGATTGGGTTGGCAGTTATCGGAATTTTCTTTTCTCCATCCTTCTTCCTTCGAGATTATGGAAGCTTCTTCCCATTTGACGTTGTGGTCCTTATTTCAATCGTGTTGGGATGGCCTGGATTTATCTGTTTCTCCCAGTTAAGAACCTCGGACAACTGGCATGCGAATCCCAGCACATTATAATCAAGAAATCGAAAAAATTATGGAGCGCACAAGTGCAAACAGAACAACTTTGGCAAACACTGTTCCTTATCAGGACGGACACCACCCTAGAGAAGGCAGAAGAATGCTTGCAGAAACTTCGGTAACAACCAACCTCATAATGTTTGCAATAATGTTTCTTCAAACTCTCTATCGCAGTTGAAAAATACAATATCAATTATGTTTTGATTCGTTAATTATAATAAAACTTAATAACATATTCGTATGGCATACAAATTTCAATGCAGAAACCCCCATCGCTATGGAAAAGAATCCAGAATATTGAAAATTAGGATTGTGTTGTAAACATCTTCGCCGAATGGTTCGCAGGTTTATCCTCCACCCCATGATGATAAAGATAATAACAGGGTCTGAATGAT
Source organism: Hippodamia convergens (assembly GCA_038502775.1). Lineage (NCBI taxonomy): Eukaryota > Metazoa > Arthropoda > Insecta > Coleoptera > Coccinellidae > Hippodamia > Hippodamia convergens. Next base: position 18,803,309 of record CM076614.1, on the reverse strand, counting down.
GATACTAATAACGTTTTTCTTTAAACCTTGAGGGCGTGGGTTTAAACATCCATTCCCACTTCTCAGGATACAAATTGTTACTAAGCCATTGTTGTACTTGATAGTATACTCGGAATAAAGGTTGTGCAGCATCAAGAGTATAAAGATGAAAGGTCTGCTCATAGCTCTAATCGAGCAAGAATACCGATTCGGTATTCGGTAACGAGGCTGACGAAGAGAAAGAGAAAATAGCAAAAAAGGTCAAGCGTAAAACAATTTGTCATATTTATTTATTTATGTATTTTATTTATTTAACACTGCTTGCTCAGGAATGACGGGAAACCCCCAATATAATAATATAATGTATAAAAACAATAACAAAATATACGGAAAGTAACACTTTGAAAACATATGGGCTGCTCACATTATAGACGACACATAGAAGATCTCTCTCAACCTGGAAAGTGTTAAAATTTTGAACGATCGCAGGGAAATTGAAAAAAAATCTATATCATTGTTTACAGCGTCAAAATCGAGGACACGAGAAGGAAACAAGTGTTTGCTATAATTAGTTCTATGAACCCTGTTCCGAAACAACTGAAAATTCCTAGTCTGTCTACACGTTATACTGAAACCAATGAGTCCCAGAATATCAGAGCACTCCATAGAACCAAAGCAGCTTGAATATGAGAGAAAAATCAGCTAACCATCGACGGACCTCCAAGGTATCCAAGCCGAAAGAAGCCCGCATATGCTCAGTGTCACCACCAAATACATCCCCCAGTCTGAAATCGAGGCAGTGCAAGGACTTCCTCTGAATCCTCTCAACAGCGTCTACATGGCAGGCATAAAAAGGTGCCCACACAGGCGACGCATATTCAAGGACCGGTCTCACCAGGGAGACATATAAAGTTCTGAGTGTTCGTGGAGAAACCTCCCTGGAATTCCGCAAAATGAAACCCAGTGTACGGTATGCTCTATTGGTCGTACTAAGAATGTGTTCCCTGAAATCAAACCTGCGATCCAACCTCACGCCCAAATCCTCAATCACTTGAACTCTAGACAATCGACAGCCGTCAATATTATACTGATGAGAAAAGACCTCATTGCTCCGATAAAACCAATTACCTTGCACTTGGCGATATTCGAGTATAAACAATTTCGGACTGTCCAGGCATATAAAAGATCAAGTTCGCGCTGCAACTTCAATGCATCCGACAAGCAATTGACCACAGTCTACATCTTAAGATCATCCGCGAACAACAAAAATTTCACGCTGAGAAAAGACCTAAGATCATTGATGAATATAAGGAAAAGGACCGGTCCCAAGTGGGAGCCCTGAGGTACTCCGGAAGAAGCAGTAAACTCTCTCGACCTGAACTCCTTGTATTTAACCTCTAAGGTACGTCCGACTAATAAGGATCTGAACCATCTCAAAAGAGAACCTGACAGACACCCACAGCCTCCATTTTAGAGATCAAAATGTTATGATTGACCTTGTCGAAGGCCTTGCAGAAGTCTGTGTAAATCGCGTCTACCCTGGAACCTGATTCAAAACACCTGACAATATCGTTCACGTAAAGAATTAAATTGGTTACTGTTGATCGACCTTTTCGGAAACCGTGCTGCTCATCAATAAAAATAGTGCTCAGGTTCCATGACAAAAAGCTACAGAACAAACTATCCAGGAGCTTAGGAATATTGGACTGAATGGAAATGTCGCGATAGTTCTCAATATCAGTTTTCAACCCGGTCTTGTATACCGGCACTAGGAAACTCCTCTTCCAGAATGCAGGAAATACGCCGCGCTCAAGGGAGATTTGAAAAGGTGCAAAGGGGTATTGACAAGGTGTTCACGCACCTCTTTAAAACGAAGGAAGGCACACCATCTGGGCCGCCAGAGAGTTTAGATTTTATATTAGTTATTAACTCATATACCTCGCCAGGGGTGAAACTACATGAAGTCAAATTAAGGTTACTCGTCGACTTGATCTCGGGCGGAACAATCGCTTCATCACTGTATACTCTACAAAAGAAGTCAGCAAACAGATTAACCACACCATTGCCACCAGAAACAGACTTCCCCCGAAAGGTCATCCGCTCAGGCAGATCAGACGTTTTCCTTTTGGAATTTACATAGGACCAAAACTACCGCGGGTCAGAATGAATGCAACTCTCGACCCTCCCCAGATACGAATTAAAGAGGGATCTGCTAAGTGTTTTACAACAGTCGCTTAGCCTAGAAAACTCGGTATAATCACCGCTGTCCCTGGAATTCACAAATCTTCTATTAGCTCTCTTCTTTGCACACACCATTCTAATGAGTTCACCGTTAAACCCTACTGGAAATTTTGTACACTATAAAATTCACTCACTGATCCATCAATGTCATTCCCATCAAAATTCCAGTCTACAGACGCCAAAAAGGAATTCAAGCCGGCGTCATTTCTCCTATTGAAATCAAACTGCACCATTCCATCGCTAACTGTTGTTGCACCAAGACCAGCACTTGTCGGGACTGAAAACCGCAAACTAGTATGGTGCAGACCAGCCGCTTGAAAAGGGTTGTTACCTCCGTTGATAACTCATTGGTGAAAACCAGGTCAAGGTATACACCGCGACTATTTGATATCTTGCAAACCTGTGTCAAATCAGGAGAGTGCAACGAGTTCGACATATGTAAATATTTCTCATTACTTTCTCAGAGAGAAAAGCGGCCACTGCTGAAACCGGCACCACCAATATTGTAGTCACCACAGATGAATAATATAGAATTCGGATACTGCAACAACACCTCCTCTACTGCTAGACCATGAGCTGCGTAATCCTCTTTGCTGGAGTTAGGCGGCAGATAAACTCTGCCTTCTATAAGGTCTTCAGCACCGCCAATAAGCAGAAAAAATTGTTCAACACTTATGAGAATGTTCTATGATCCTTGCACTAATATTAGACTTTACGAAAACAACAACACCACCGCCCCGAGTCTTGGAACTTGTATTACTGTTTCTGTTCAATCGAAACACATTATAGTTATCTGGACAAATTTCAGAATCCAAGACATCAGCACTAAGCCAAATCTCAGCTAAAATCACCAGATCATAAAGACAGTGAAGCAGCACAACATAAATATCCTGTAATTCAGAGCGTATACCACCCATGTTATGGTAGTACACCAAAAGATTCTTTGGGGGACAGGTTAGTTTTCCGACCCAGTCTCAGATCCAGAGTGAGCAATCGTACGATTTCCTCCAATGGCCGGCCTTCTAGAGGCTATAATTGGTTTACCACCTCTGTACACCATAGTGAGGTTATCTTCACCAAGCTCAGTTCTCCGCTTCATCTCTAGTAGAGTCGCCTTATGTAGTTCCAGTTGCATCTTGGTCTCATCGAAATTCACTGAGAATCCACGTTCAGAGATCCTTCTCTTATGCTTAATTACCGAATGAAAAATATCCGGACTATCGAATATAAGGCGAAGAGGCCTGCATCTATTAGGGGCAGGCTGTCCAATACGCACCACCTTTTTGAGATGCTCCTCACGAACTCCTGCTATTCCCATAATCTGATGGGCGATCTGTCTATCGTGATCGATTCTGTCCCCAAGTACAGTGGCCCGACATTCTCCGGCCTTAAAAACAATGATATTATTAGCCCTGGCATTCCTTTCCTGGAACTCCCTCCACATATCTTCAGGGTTGTTGTAGGTTTCGGCCCTGGAAGTTCCCCGGACAATGTCCTGGTCCCGTGAGTGCTGCTGCTTCCTCAAACCGTCTACTTCGTCCTTCAGTGATGACACTTCACTCTCCAGAAGAGCAATCCTATTCAGAAGCATTGGAATCCTGACAAAAGAGTCCCTGCAGCCGCCGCCATAAAAGATCACCGACCTCTGCTTCTGCAATTGCATAGCTCTCAGCTCAGTTGTTGGCATTACAGTACACAACTTGGTGGTGTGAAAAGCAGTTTTGCAGCTATCACAATAAATGAACTCCTCCTCATCCTCAATTGTAGACTTGCACTTTCCACAAGTTACTGCAGCCATTTCCTTAGTCTCAGACAAAATGTACGATCTGACAACGTTGAAGACCAGCTACTTATTTTATTGTTCGGATGGGAATTCCCAAACAGATGATGATAACGGCGATAATAGAACGTGTATGTTCTGTTGAGCAGATGTTCTAGATGTTCCAAGAACGAAATATTCGAAATTCAATTTGAATATATCAGTTTCAAAAATGATGCGAGGGAACAGCAGTGCAAAGCAGTGACACCGCCAAAATCAGGAAGGCTTGATCTTCAATTTGATACAGAAAATCACATTTATCACTAGCAAAAACCGAACCGAAAAACCATAAACTGTGGAGCAACCTATCAATTCTGTTATCTAAATCAACTTACACGTATTAAATTTTCAAAGAAAATATTATAGCACTTCCGAAAAAAAGGAAATGATTGAACAAAAGCTGTTAAAAACCATGTAACGTTTGACTCGCTAATGTGAAGAGAAGTATAGAGATCGTATTGCTATCACCTCAAAGAAAAACAGGATATCTTGAATCAAGCTTGGTACAATAGGACAGAGAGTAATACTGAGGCAGAATTAGCGGTACTTCTGCAGAAATTTGGCGCCAAGAAATACCAACTGAAATTTGCGAAACTAGTTTCTATCCAGCAAGAATCACTTCGTGCGAAAAAACTTTTGCTCCGTTCAATAAAGAAAAAACCACAGCTTTGAAATTGGCTAAAGAAACGACATGATTTGAAAAAAGCAGCTGAAATCTTCAACAAAACTAATACTGCACATAACCTGATTTCTTTAAACGGAATGAAGTTTTCTTCGCAATCTATGGTACTCCCATTAAAGAGCTCTCCACAAATAACTACCGCTATTCTTATTTGATTAAAACTTTGAGCAGAAGCAGACCAGTGAGATTAATCTTTCAACTCGAACTCTTGAAGCAGCACAAAATCTGTTTCGGGTGTATTATCAAGTGATTGAAAGTGATTGTGACGAAATGGTTGGTTTTTTTTTCTCTTTACCTCAGCTTAGGTCCTTTATGTTTCAACATTCATTGTATTATTTTAGCTCTCCAATTCATAAGAATAAATAAATAAGTATAAAAAAAAACCGAAACCTTGTTTCTGGGGAATTTCAGCAGCTTTCTTTTTGCTCTGATATATTTTTGTCGTAAGTTCGATAAGGACTGAGATATTCGGAACACCGAGACCTACCCGTAAAACCTTCATTTGCTTTTATATGAATTGGTCCGAAGCAAAAGTCTAATTTGAGTGGATTATATAAAATCTATAAACAAACACGCACATTCACATTTATAATGTGTATTTAGTAAAGTATAGTATAATAACTAACTAAAAGTATAGTATAATAGATATTTTCATTTGAAAATCAGTGGCGTAGTTAAAAAAATTTTTTGAGACCTCTTTTCCAGATTTGGCACAATATTCGTTTTTTTTTTCATAGTAGGCTATACATTTCTTCACACTGCATTATCCGGAACTGTTTGGGGTTTTCATTTTTAGAACATTTCTGGTTCCTATAGTTGAAAGACTTCATGTTCGTTCATTGTTGGCAACAATTTCTTCAAACTGATTGGCTTGTAACAATTTAGTGCAAATTTATTATCGTACATTTCGATATTGAAAAAATATTAACTCACTGTAAGAATTCACATATCAGCATTTCTATAATTAAAAATGTTTGATATAATTTTTGTAAGGGAGAGAAAACAATTAAAATGATTAAGAAAAAATTTGGAGTTAGCCAAGAATGCCTTCGTATGCTCAGCTTAATTCAGAACCAATCCGTTCGAAGAGGAAAGAAGAATTATAATAACAAATTTTTTTTGCAGATTTCATATTTGAATTATGTTCAATGAAAACAAAAAGATGGTACCCCCAGATGGTGGATGGGGATGGGTTGTTGTGGTCGGAGTTAGCTTGGTCAATGTAAGTAACATATTTTTGAATTCAGGGTCATGTACATAATCCGTCATGACAAGAGATTCTTCTTTTTTTGTACATACTCCTTCACAAAAATAAACCATAATATATGTCGTCTACAAAATATAACATGTGCGAAAAAATAGAATCCTTTTGACTGTCGGAACTTTTAAACTTCAGAGCACTTTCCAACCTTGAAACTGGCCTTTGGTCTTGAATCACATTCATGATAATTACAATACACATTTTTGGGAACTAAAAAAAAATTGATTCCAAAACTTGGGATGTTTTCGGAAGTTATTCCTTTTCAACTTCAAATTGAGACTGATCACATTCAAATTGAGATTAAACAATTTCAATATGAGAATAAGCATCTTCAAAATGGTAAAAATAATCGAACTTGGAACACATTCAAAGTGGCACAAAACAATTTCAAAATGATTATCACAATCGAATTTGAATTAAACAAATTCATATTGACACTTAACTATTCCATATTGACAAAAGTCCTTTCATTTCATATTTCGAGAGAATTGTTCTGAAGCAACGGGGAATCGTAATGAGGAAAAATTCAAAGGTGAATGAAAATTTATGAACAACTACGTTCACAAATGTGAAGTCAATAATCTACAATCTTCTGAATTTTATTTAGGGTGGTCTCTTCCAGTCTCTGGATCAGAAATCGATCAGAAAAATTTTTTTATTCATAAGAGAAGAAAGATCACTAGGTAGAACTTGTGCACGAAATGATCAAGGACCAAATTCATTCAAAAATCTGCTACCTCACAATAGAAAAAAAATACACTTCGAACTTTCGAAGATTGTAGCCCATTTTATCCATGAAACTCTTCAGAATGGTGACAATTCTTTAACAGAAAAGGCCATTTCTCAGCATGAGATTGTTTTGTCCTATTTTGAATGTCTTTATTCCCAATTCGATTGTGTTTACTAATTTGAAATTGCTTATTCTCGATTGTTCAATCCCAATTTAAATGTGATTAGTCTCAATTTGAAGTTGAAATGTTACCTTTACTCTTACGGAAAACTTAAGAAGCCTCTTAAAATTAGTTTTTCCCAGAATTGGTGCATTCGAAAAAAATATTTTTATGCGAAAAATGTAAAGGACCTCAACAGCTCCATTTCATTTCCTGAAGTCGATACCGTACGACTTGAAATCAAAAGAGTAGGTAGTGCTAGAAAACATAAAAATGGCTTTTGCTCTTTTTTGTCGATAAAACTTGTTTTTTAGTAATATTGTTAATGAACAAAGCATTTCTCTTGCAGAAATTTACAAAATTCATCCACACATATTTTTCTTTCGTAACGAAGGTTGAATGGCCAAAGAGAGGAAACAATAGCTGGTGACGTCCTCTACTTTTTTCGTTCATGAAACTTTTCTCTCAGAAGTAGCAATTCTGAGAAATATGAATTTCAAAAATATTTTGATGAAAAATACATATTTAATGTATCATATTTGAAATTTTATTTATTTTAGGTAAAAGGTTTCACATATGATACAGGGTAATACAGACTCATTGTACACCCCCATTTTCTCCCTTGTTTCTGTAGCTATATTTCTGAAATTTGGAACTTTGAATATACTCACTATAGGACACTTTTTGACATATATAAGAAAAAAATCCAATTTCCGGTTTTTCTGGAAATGACATCAACTTTGGATTTTCAAATGGTATATTATTACATTTTTGAAATCTCCATAATTTTCTTTATCTAATATTACCTCAAAGTTGATATTTGATTCGTCAGAACGCCCATTTTATTCTTCGATCTAGAGATCCATGAACCCCCTCAAATTATTCCAAATAATCAAAATAATGCTACACTCTAGTAATTTCGCTTTAAAGGGTATTGTCGTTCGAAATACGTACCAGAAAAGTAAACCAAAACCTTTTTCACTCGAAACTCCGTTTTGTCAAATAGTAGCATAATGGTACTCTGACGTCATTCGAAAGTACCATCGGTGGGGTATCCATCTATATCAACTTTTTTTCTATATAACCAATACGAACACGATAATGGGGTTTAGACAAGTTTAAGTATCTTCTCGGTTCAATCACAATAATTCATCAAAGTAGCTATTAAACACAAAGAACAATTTGAAGTTGGATTTTTTTCTGGATATGTCAAAAAGTGCCCTATAGTGAGTATAATCAATGTTCCAAATTGCAAAAAAATAGCTACAGAAACAAAGGAGAAAATGGGGGTGTACCATGAGTCTGTGTCACATTGTATAGTATTTATTTCATTTACACACGTTTTCTGAAACTCAAATGCATGCATTATTATATTCGAGTCCTGATTCTTGGTTTTTGATGTCGTTTACTTATATGGTTAATATTAAGGATAGCATGATCCGGAATAATATAACTGCCAAAACAACTCAACAAAAATCGTATTTTTCTCAGAATCTTATAACCTGCGAGTATATTTAATTGTTGCTCAATTAGCTTCCCTGAGTACCATCTGTTCAACATGAAACTGTGTACACTTTATAATGGATCACTCTATATTGTTCTATAATTAAAGAAAATACATTGATTTTCCAGCTTTGCACCAGATCCATAGAACAATCGTTCGGTCTCCTCTTCGGGGACATCTTAGAGTCGATGGAAGTGGAGACCACAGGTTCAGCACTTATCATGAGTGCTTTGGATGCGCTCATCAACTTCTCAGGGCTTTTGGTGGGACCTCTAATTCGTGCCTTCTCCTACCGGAAGATATCACTTGCAGGAGCCCTTCTTTGCTCCATCGGTTTATCAGCTACATCCCCTGCCAGCAATATGGGACATATCCTTCTATCATACAGTATTATAAATGGTAAGTTTGACTCAATTTCGAAGGTATCTATTATATTCCTGTAGATACAGATTTTCAGGAGAACTCCTTTGATGCTTCCTGCTCTAGCTAATAGCTATTGGAAATTTTTCAAATTGAAATTAGGTGCTTTGTGATAACTCCACTCAATTCTATGAACGAGTATAATAATTCAATTAATACTATAATGTTTTGTGTTTAATTTATCTGGTGATGATTTTATTGCACATTTGTTAGAACTGACTCTCCCAGAAATTAAATATATATTTTTCACCGACACAATCTATCCAATCATTATGTGTTCAATCAATAATGAAATACATCAACATTAAACGAATAAAATTGAGAAACACCTCCCAAAAACTTGAGTAGCCATTTCGGCAATCAATTGACTTTCAAACTAACTGGAACATTCCCAACACAAACTACTAATTTGAGACATAAGTTTTTCATAGATTCATTCGCTCTGTTCATTTTCATCGAACTAATAATATGGTCAGTGTTTTTCTAAGAAGAATAACAGCAACTCTGCCTAATTTCAGGACTGGGTGTAGGTTTAGCCTCCTCGGCAACTTTTGTTGCCCTGAATAACTACTTCTTGAAGAAACGAGGTCAAGCAGTAGGTCTCTCCCTAGCAGGAACTGCGTTTGGTATGATGATCATGCCACAAGCCATCAAGCTCTTGTTAGACGCCTACAGCTTTCGTGGTGCCATACTGGTTCTCGGAGCTTTCGCTTTGAACGGGGTGGTGGGTTCTTGTGTGCTGCAACCTGCTGAGTGGCATTACGTAGAAGAGCAGACTTCTGTTGAAGATGGAAAAATTCATAAGGTGAGAGATTGCTGATAGAATTAATGAAATGCATTATATCCTCTATGACCAGAAACAAATAAAAATTTTGAAAACTTCCAGGACCTCATTATAATTTAATTTTTTTATAAATAAGTCTTTTTTACAAAAATATCGTGACAGATGAATTTATTTACACTGCGCAAATAAATTAACGCACATTCTGAGAATCCCAATTTCAAGGAAAGTTTACTCTACATTGACTTCATTACCTATTTTTTATGTTCTCTCAGGAAGGTTTTGAACGGCACAAGACACATTGAATGGAAGAAAGATTCAGGATTTCACCGAATCTTATGTGAAAGAAGAAAAATTAACAATTTTCAAAATACTGAAATGCTGATAAGTGGTTTAATACTTGGTATTTCCACCCCTTGCGTTAATTACAGCTCGGCAACGACGGTTCATACTCAAAATGAGTGATCTTAAAATTTTCTGATCTAAACCTTCCCAGATTTATCAGAGTTGGATTCCTAAATCATTAAGAGTAGCTGGATGATTTTCTGAACTTCTCAGCCTTCTATTGAGGTTGTCCCAAACCTGCTCAATCGGATTGAGATCTAGACTTCTTGCTTGTCATTCGATTCGAGAGACTTTAACCTCTTCAAAATACCCCTGAACGATGCGCGCACGATGGGGTCTGGCACTATCGTCCATAAAAATTAAATTTTCACCAATGTATGGGGCAAATGGCACAACATGCTCTTCAAGACTCTTCCTTATATACTTATCAGCCAGCATTCATAGATCCATCATCAACGACCACTAGGTCTGTGCGACCCGTCTAAGAAATTCCACCCCATACCATATCTTTCATGTGGACGTCTGTATACAAGGGAACGTCGATCACAATGGTAGAGGCAGAATCTAGACTCATCTGTGAAGAGAACTCTTTCCTAATCGGCCTCTTCCCAATGGATATGCTCTCTCGCAAAGTCCAAACGCGCCCTTCGATGGGCTGGGGTAAGAGCTAGGCCTCTTGCCGCGACACAAGGCCTTAAGTCATATTCTCTGAGGCGATTTCTTATTGTCTGAGTGCTAATTTGCACCCCATGAGTTTGCTCAAGCTCATTTTGAAGGAGGCCAGCAGTTGCAAATCGTTGTCTCAACGAAGAAACTCTCAAATAATGTTCTTGAATGGCAGTTGTTACCCGTGGTCTACCCTGTCCTGGTCTTCGGACATTCATACCTGTCTGCCTGAATCGCTGCAACATTCTCGACAAACTTGTTTGGGAAACTCCAAACCTTTCTGCCATTCTTGTGTATGCCCGCCCTTCTTCTCGCAAAACTACCTCTTGGGTCAAATTGCATAGCGATCGAGTGTAGAAAATCAAACGAAATAAAAACTATTGATCGAGAACAACTGATTTTAAAATGGAGTCAATACATTCAAAACCTGATAATATCTTCTTTTTTAATGCTGCTGGGAAAAACATCTGTATTGAAGAAGAATGTTGAAAGTGGATGGATAATTCTGATGAAAATAATTATCATATTGAGAACATCTTCAGTTGTAGAATAAATTTGAGATTTCCATAATGGGCGTAAATTTTTTTGAGCAGTTTATTTAAATGATAACTTTCTAAATTCAAATGAAAGCTGCTTCTGAATCTGTTGAAAATCATGTGAATATTTGAATTCATTTTTTGTATGTTTCGAGGTACAATTACCCATAATTGATTTTGAGATGTATGACGCTATGTTTCCGATCTCATTGATTTTATGCAACTCAAATTGTAGTTACAGCCGTTATTCGGTTATTCCTGTTGGGGTTTTATTTATGTCTAGTCTAGCTTTTCAGTTGCTATAGTTCTGATGATCATCCGAAAAACCAGTCCGTAAGGCTGCAACTAGTACTAATAAATTATAAATCAATATGATAGCCAACTTTCTAAACTATAATGAATCAACTATACAGCAGACAGTCGCAATCGAGTATCTACATCTGTCGATATTTTTTTTCTTAATCGACTGAGGTGAATCTCGAAATTCAAGTTTTGGTGTCCACACTATTACTGTAACAATTTATTGTAACCTTTCCGACCAAAATAATTCTTGAGACTTGAATAAACGTCTAATTTCTTCGCAGGAAATGGAAACTATAAAGGAAACTGACGACGAAGAGGCAGATATTTTCGAAGACCAAAATCTTCTGCACCCCAGAATGAATCAAGATATGATGGTTGTTAAGACGCTGGAGGATCTGGGAAAACAATCGACATTGATCAGAAAAGGCACGTTTCCAAGGAATTTTTCAACATTGAGTTTCGTCGGTTCCAGAAAGAGAAAAGTTTCTTTAGAGTCTGTTATGTCGAGTTACTCCAGATTAGATTTCACAGGATCTAGTCTACAGTTGCATTTGGAGGTAAGTATGAGAAATTCCAACTTCACTTGTTATATCGATTTCGGCAATCATCAAATCAAACTTTTTTTATTTCCTACTAGCTTCATCTGTTCAAATCGGCTATTAAAATTATTGTTATTATTATTAGTCCAATATTATCTTCAAACACGAAAAATCTTGAAGAAGCCTAGATCCTGATTGTCACAATGCCCAGCAGATTGAAATTCCCTAACTTATACAGTTACAAATATGAGTCTTTGACTTGTACATATATTTTAACGGGAAATTGCTAAGGTCAAAAGAAACACTTTTTATCTCTGCCATTTCTTCCGATTCGGCTCAGTTAGAAAGACACAGGCTGTTGAAAATCCATAAAAAATGTAATTTTCGAATATATCTCGTAAATGAAATGATTTTCAGATTATGGGTTCTCATTAATGTGGCAAATCTTTCAAGAATACAAAATTCAACTCACATGTTTTATTTTTTCGTAATGACCAATTTATACCATTCCATGACCTATGATCCCGATCCTTGGAGGTGCCATTTAATGAATATTTGGCCATTTTGGAAAACAAAAGTATTCTTCGTGAAATCTTTTGAAATGCGCACTCTTCGAGTAATTAATGATTTAAAAAATTCAATATCAGCGAAATTAATAAAATTGGTTACTTTGGCTGAATATAATTCTGTTCAGAAGTCAAGCTGTTTTCGAGTTTTAGCGTACAGAAATTCATTTTTATACATACAAAGCTATACAGATGTGTCAATTATTAATGTCAATTATTAATTTTCTTTCAATTTTATATTTAAAAATTACATTTATCAACGCAGCATCGAATCACTTCGATTAATGATTTCTTGATCTGATTAAATTCTATCCGTTTCTCGAAATTTTCGTCTGTATATTGAAAAAAAATTGGTCAAAGGATTTGAGAAATATAACCATGTGAACTTTTTCGTTTCATTATTTCGCGAAAATATTTATTTAGAAGCCTCGTAACTTGATAGATAATTGTTGAATTATTGAAGATAGATGAAAGATATCATGAAATTACAAATTTCATTTTTTAATTTTATGGCTATTTCGAGAAAGTTTGCTTTATTTGATAACTGCAATAAATTAAAAAGACCAACAGTTGTGCAGAATCAAATATTCCAGTAATGATGAATGAATAAGAAATGGCGAATAAGATACATCTGATTTTTGCAGCCAGATATATTAAGTTTTTAAAAAATTTCGAAAAGAGGCTATTTCGAGGTTTTCTTGATTTTGAATTCGATGATGATATAAAACTTTCTTCAATGAAAATTTTGTATTCCATGACATAGATCCGACTCGTTTCCTATTTCCTCAATGATAGATTCTACCTACCTTCTATTTACTAAAATACATGGTATAAAAAATAAAGAAATGGAAACAAAACACGAGATATTCAAAAGAACAAAAATTAATGAATAAGAGTCGGTTCCACAAAACTTTGATTATACCGTTAAATTAATTGGAGCCACCGCGATTCGTTGAAATTCCAAAACGAGTGATTCGATTGGTTCGAATTTACATAGAGTTTTTCAATCGCACAATTAAAGTTTTGTGAAACCTACCCTAAGAATTAAAAAAAAAAACATCCCGCCCATTTTCAGACAAACCACTTACCAGACGATAGACCTGCAGACAACGTCCCTCTCAGGAGAAACATGAGCTACCCTGGGGTTCATCCTAAGAGATTCAGGGTTGCAACACCGTCGCCCATGCCTCTAGAAATAAAACCGTTGAAAAAGGACACCATGTGGCAAAAAGTAGTGGACTTCATGGATTTCGACCTACTCAAAGATCCTATATATTTGAATTTGGTCTTCGGACTCTCGATGTTCTACGTTGCCGAACAAAATTTCAAAATGGTTACGCCATTTTTCTTCAAGGATATCGGTTATGACAAACAGGATGTGGCTACTTTTTTGTCAGTTCAAGCTGCAACAGACATCCTGGCCAGACTCATACTGCCTCCGATTTGTGATCGACTGGATGTGTCGAAGAGAACCCTATTTATGACTGCAATTTTTTTTTTGGGTTTATGTAGATCAGGTAAATATAACCTTTATCCGAACTTTGATTGTCAACTGAAAAGCTCATTCTCATGATGAAAACATTATTTTTTCTGGAAATTACGAAATTGTCAATTTTTTTAAAGAAAATGTTTCTTTCAATTTCGAATATCCAAAATATTCATAGAAGATGTTTCATGAATTACTGGACATACCCTTAGTGCAAATGCAGGACAACTTGGTTAGTCTGAATCAGTTTCTGAAAATGTCCTATTCTTCTGTTCGTTCGTGAGTTAAGTGGACGAGTATTTTATGAAAAACTTCCAGGCCCGATACACTTGAAATCTTCCATAAAATCATGTGATAATTCCGGAGTTACGCTTATAACCATGATTTTGTTGAAAATATAATCAAAGGGGCGGATTTAACTGAGAAAATTATATTTTCTATGATACATCTACAGCACCTAATATATTTTTTTATTATTACGCGCTTTAACAGCCCCAATTACTCTATGAAACAAGCGAATTCATGGTATTGTCACTCTTCGTTATCAAATTTTATGTTTATATCATGAACTATCAGGTTCAGTTACTTTCCGAATGAAAACGGTTTCGTTCATCTTTCGAAATGTTAATAGTCTATCAATGTATACATCATACAGTATCCAGCATAACCCAGCTGAAGTTTTCGAGAAAATAACATGTCGACATGTTATTCATTCATTTATTCATTTTTGTGAGAAGCATCATAGATCAATAAAAAATATACTAAATGTATATCGTAACTTCAGACATGAGACAAACCATAGACCCGGTATTTACAGGATACCTCGTGACTGCGGCAAAGTCTACATTGGTACAACGAAGCGAAGTATCAATACGAGAATTAAGGAGCATGAACGATGCTGTCGACTAAATCAGACAGAAAAATCCGCACTAGCGGAACATGCTCTAACAGATAGACACAATATTGTTCTCTCAAAGGCAGAAGCTATTTCGAACATCAAAAGTTCCTTTGCTAGGATGAACATGGAAGCCATTGAGATATATAAACATAAGAACAACATGAACAGAAGGTAAGAAACTCCTTTGGTACATAGCGCATGGTTGCCGGTGTTGGAAAAGACTAAAATCAAGCCAATACGAAGTGGGAGAGATGGACGAATCAACATCGCGCTCGTAAACCCACTACCTTCTCCCGCCAATGATCAGGGTATAAGTTGCGGCAACGTAAAATACAGCATCAGGTGATCCTTTGGATCAATCTATGTGTCCCATTGCTTCCCTGCGGATGGTAGGAGGAGCGATGCCATTTATGTGGTGGTTTTCTTCAGGGATGTTAGCTTCAAGCCTCCAGTGATGGTTGTACTTGTCTTTGAGGACGACATCACTCTATTTTGCGTGCTCCGAGCTATACCAGATCGGGCATGCGACTGACAGAGGCGTGACAGAGAGCGAGTGGTGAAATTTTGAGAACTCTGGGTCCGACTCCCAATTAGAGCTTGTCAATTGGGAACTTTTTGTTTCTTCCGCTAATTTCAAGTTTTGTGTTGAGGCAGAGGCGCCTGAATGTTGAAGCCCTTTCCAGTAATACGCCCTGGTATTTAGGGTGACGGCAGTGCTCCAATGGTACTCCCCTTATTCAATCTATAGTTTCCTGCCGGCCGGATTGCTCAAACAGATAGGCACATACTTGCGTTTTCGTTGGATTTGCAATCAGCTGTTTTTCTCTATAGTACTAATCTAACATATTACATATCTACATATTTTATGTATTGTATTTTATTATACAGGGCGTTTCACAACTTATCGGACAAATCTCAACCACACGTGCACTGTTACGAAAGAAGTTGATTTCTCATATATTTAATTAAATTCCTACAGATATCTTCATAATAGAATAATGCTATTTAACAATTCACTTAGTTATAAAAGCTGTCCGTACGCTGAAACAATGTTCACTAAGTCCTCATTAGTGTATATGTTGCAGTCGGATTCTAAAATCCGTCAGTTTGCAAAATGACTAGTCATTTTGTAAACTGACGCACGTTTTCTAAAACGTTTTTGAGAGACAGATCGTTTCACAATCGGCCTGAAATTTTCAGTCGGTTTCTAAACCGCTTATAACGGATCAGATGGATTGTCATATCCTATATCCTTTTGAACTTTCCACCTGGAACTACTAGTTTTATGATTTTTTGAACAAAGTGCAATTGGTGCCGTTCACGCAATATTATGAATGACGATAGATCAAAATCATTCTATGGCTAATTTGGAGAAATCCGTGGAGAGGAATATTTTTGTCAAGAATTAGAGAAGTACTGTTCTGTTTAGTAACATAACCTTTAATGGGATAGGGATATGCCGATGAATTTATTATTGCTCATTTGTTATTCTCTGGAAGTTCATTTGAACGTGTCCTTTGATAATTTATTGATTGATATCAAATACAGCAGAAATTAGTCCTAGTAAGAAAGAAATACTCAGTTTTTGGTAGAATCGCTTCTTGACGTGATAATTCATTCAAATTTTCCCACATAAAGATTAGTACCTAAACGGAATTTGTTTTTAAGATTTTTTCTCATCCCGTAGAAAAAAACAATATTAGAAGATTTCATTCTAATTTCATTTCAACACTGTTTTCAGTAATATTTATTGTTGGCATGTTGGCCTCCTGTCACGGAATTCGATAAAAATTCGGCGAATTAGAGAAAGTAATGTATGATACGATGATACTCGTAAAGAAGGTCCATTCTAACACTCGTTCATTCCAAAACTCGCCATTTCGTAGCTCGTTTTAGAATTTTGAACTCGTGTAAGAATATCAATGCCTTCTGCACTCGTATCATAAATAACTATAGTTACTATAATAGATGTTGCTGTAGAATTCAATATAGCAATTGAAAAAACAAATAGGTACATTAAGGGAAGTAGTAGCGAATTCCTCAAAGTTCGGCGGCCAAGGTTTCAACAAAAATCAATGTAACACGAGTAGGTGCTTTTGTTTCAAATCATATCAAAAATGCAGCAATAATAGTTTTATTTTTCGTGGTCTTCCGATAATAAAATCTTGAAAGTGTGAATATTATTTTTCTTTTATTATTTTTATATCCAGAATAATGAAGTAGTTACAGCCAATAAGACGAATATAACAGTCATTCAATTTGTATCAAGGCAGGGAACGTTTTCAGAATATGATTCAAATGATTTGACAATCCGTCAGATGTGTTGTTCGCGGTTTACAAACTGACTGACAATTTCAGATCGATTGTAAAACGATCTTCATTTTAAAAGCGTTTTAGAAAACGTTCGTCAGTTAACAAACTGCCTTGTCATTTCGAAAACTGACGGATTTTAGGATCCGACTGCGACATATATACATGTGCCATTTTCATTAAAACATAGCTGAAAACAAGATACTTTCTTATTAAAATTCTTGAAAATTGGCCGTTCTTCTTCAGATCACTCACGATACAGATTGAACCTTATTTTTCAGGTATTTTGTTTTTGTCAGTTGTTTGGTACATAATTTGCTACAAATTATTAAGGCTTGTTCTGATATTGCGATGATGAACGCACAATACTGATATTTATTTATCAATTCGTTATTGAAACCAAGGTTTCAACTTAATATCTGTAGGACTATTATTACATTTTGTTTATTGAACAGAATAGAAACAGTGAACAAAAAAGGGAGCTCTATTATTCCTGAAGAACAAAATATTTTAATAATGTCCTGTTGAAGGTTGTCCTTTTAAAAAAAGGTTTAGAAGATCTCTATATATAGTAGCGCACCTTGGGGTGAAACAGGGGGCTGCAGACCCCCCTCTCTCGAGATTCGTTTTTGTTGAAGAAAAATTGAGACATTCTATCATACGTCAAAAATGTATGTTGGTGCATCCCCCCGAAAACTAATCCTGGGTGCGCCCTTGGCTATTTCGGTTTAGCTCCCTTCAAAAACACTATGTTGAGTAATGATACAACCAACCCTTGCAAAAATAAATGTCTTTTCCTACTCATCATGAAAATTAAAAATTATCCTCTCAAACTGAGCAAACATTAGTTTTATTCATACTTGAGTTCGTTTTAGTTCTGATATTTTCTTGGTGGCAAAACAAAATACATACTGGCAAATTTGTATCCATAGTATATTCTATTACATATGTAATATATAGAAGGCTGTTGAAAGATATGCCTACTCTACATAGGGGTATTTCATTTTAATTAAGGTACTTTTTTACAGTAAATCAAGGGCCGCTCTCCACTACGCTAAATTCGGAACTCATTCAAGCTCTTAGTCCTAAATCAGGAGCACACGCATAATAAATTCGAGATATTATGAGCACGCATCTTATTCAGGACTAAAAGTTTGAATTAGTTCCGAATTTAGCGTAGTGCCAAAAGTCTTAAAATCCTAAAATGTATGGTAATTTCAAAAAAGTCTTTTTACGAGATGGTGTAAAATTGCATCTTCTGTTTGGTCGTAAAAAATTTATATCTTTGGTTAACAAATGCTTTAACTCAACACTAACAGCTTCGACATGTCCGTGATAAAAATACCAATAATCTAAGTTTTGGATTATTACCACATCTATCCTAACACTGCATTTTCATAATCAAACATACCACGCCCTAATTCTGTCATATTGTTGATAATTGTAATTGACTATATGACTTTCTGTTGGCAGCTAAGGAGCTGAGATATAGGTAACCCACACAAGAAAAAAGTGTAAGGATTTCAATAATTCTTAACGCTATTTTTATTTTTTCATTAATGATGGGCTTTTGCTTATTGGGTGATTTTTGGGTTGTTTTCCGCATAAATAATCAAAACTCATTTTTCAAGAAACAAAGGAAAATATTCAACCATAATATTTTCAGTGCTTAGTGTTAAAATTTCGACAAATAATTCTTGATTGCAAATAAAAGTTTCCATATACCTACTCACTTTTGCTTAACCCTGCATACAAGCACTGAAGATTATCATCTTTTTGGGTTCGTTGTTTTCACTTCTCTTATCGGACTAAAACAGTATTTCTATTTTTTCAGTATTAGCCATGCAGAAAGAGAAACCAATGATTCTGACATGGCTGGCAATTGCTGGATTCGTGAGAGGATCAGCATTGATAAACTTTGCTATCTGTATATCCGAATACTCGACTCTAGAAAAATTACCTGCTGCCTTTGGACTTCACAATGTTGGCAAAGGATTGTTCGTAGTAGCCTTGGGCCCAATACTAGGTGAGATTTTTCAATTGGCCATCGCATATGCGCGAGATATAAAACAAAATAATCAAGAATAAAAATAACGATTTTCTGATAATTAAATAATGCCTACCCGAAACACAATCATGGGCGGTATAAAGTGGTGATAGAAGAAGGGGTATTTACCCCTCCCTCCCAGAACAACTCATTCATTTCAAATTTTTTGTTAATATCATGAAATGAAAGTAAGAAATATATATAAGGTACTTATTATAATTGCATAAAAATAACAAAAACATTCGATAAACAATGGGAAAATAAAATGAAACATTCTCAACAAATGAATTCGGACCGAATAATAATAATTTGAGAGCATTTTCTCAAGTCAAAAATAAGCATATCATTTTGGCGGGTATTTTTAGTGACAATTCTTCCACTTTTCTTTATTTTACAAGTTACACATCAAAATGGTGCAATGCCATTGAAATATAATATGGAAACAGGGTGTTATGCACAGTGTGTCAAATTTTTTGGGGTTATTCTTGTGGTCATTTGCGAACTTTTCCACCTTGACATCCTGAGACCACAGAATCACGGTAGTTTTGATTTTTGAATGTTTTTTTCTTAAATTATACCTCGATTCTTGCTTCTCAACTCACGTTACTTCTTATATATGGGTGTAAAATTGCAATTTTTGTCAAATGGTTTCCTTTCATATATACCTTCCAAATAACTATCAGTGTTTAATTAAATTTGATGGCCATGGAAAGAGATATAAGAAGTCTTTTATTCTATTAAATTAGTAACTGACAAAAAACAAATTTATTTCTGCTTCAAATCACGTAAACTCCGTGAGAAGAAAGGAAATTCTCTGAAATAATATTTGAATACTTACTCACATTACTGTTTTCTAGTTGTAAACACCTCTTTCATAGGTGCTTTTTCTAATACATAAAGTATAGCATAAACTAAAGCTTTGGCTTATGATCATATAGCAGCCAATGCTATTAGAGCAACATAATAATAAGAATATGATGCACCATTCCAAATTTCACTAGAAATTTGCACGTAACACTTTAAAGATGACGAAATTAACATTAAGAAATATTGCAATCGCCGAGTGCAAATTTTTGAATAACCATTTTTTTTTAGTTATAAGGTGTTTTTATGCACGAGTTCAATTTATTGAATGACATCAGGTTGTTACAAAGAAGTGAGAAAGATTTCAGCAGATGATCCTAAAAAAAGAATTCAGAGTTTGTTATATGACGAATTCTCACCGCTTGCTGAGCTATAACCCTTGAAAGGATGAATAGAATTTTTAGTTTTGAATATGTACTCATATCCAGAAACAAAAAACTGACACACAAATACATTTTTTGAAAATTTCTATATACCTTCAAGTTGTAGGTATGAACAAGTATTTTATTTTCGCGCGTCTCAATAATCGCAATCCCCAAGAAAGCAATTCGAAAATGTTTCAAGCGCTCAATTGGGACTAATTTTTTAGTAAAAATATGGATTTTCCTGAAGTAGCTTTACTATCACGAGCCAAATAAAAATAAAAATAGGACCTTCAGAACGCCAAAAAAAAATTCGGCAACAACTGAATCGCGATTGAATTGTCGCAAGTTTGGCTAATTCCGATTTGGGACAATCGCGTTGCTTCCAAACTTCTGTAACGCCTGTTATCTTGCGTTAATAATTTTTTTGAAACACCCTGTATATGTTGTTACGCGTTTGCTTCCGGAATTCCTCATTTCCATTCTCTCTGGCTAATCGATGTCTCTAAATTAATAATAATTATAATTCTTCAACCTTGCTTTTTCTGTTCCAGGCATCATTCGAGATACAACTAAAAGCTTTCCTATATGTCTGCATTCTCAAACCATCCTCATAATGGTTTGTTGTGTGGCTTGGATGACAGAGTACAGCATTCAATATTTCAAATCTAGGAAGAAACGGAAAGAACCCCCACCAGCCGTTTCATGACAAATAGAAATATACTGTGATGATACAATTAGTCTATAATCGAGAATATTCCGATTGTTTCTACCTAAGAGATATTTGGAAACGTGACAGGGACATTGTCTAGGTGTGGAGACAAATTTTAGTCTGAAGTTCTACGGAGTTTTTCCATATGGAGCCAGAAATCTTATCCCTAGAATATTTCTGTTACGTTTCCAGACATCGTTTGCATTGATTTTCTGAAAAATTGAGGGAATAGCAGCAGGGTAATCATTTATGTTAAATCTTCATTTACAAATTCCCACAATAATATCTGGGAGTATTTAGAAAATATGGTGACTGATTTAAATTATATAATAATATTATCGCGTCATCGAGATTTTGATGGAAAAATAATTCTTTTCAAAAACGGTATTTTTTGTCTCGAAGAAACATTGTTTCAATTTCATTAGGTAATTTTTTTCTACTATTCAAGTTGCATTAGATGCAAGTATAGGTACTTAATTAAACTTTTTAATTCATGGAATAATTTCGACAAAGATTTCAGTATTATATTTTTTACTTGAGTATTTTCTCTGCACATTATTTTCAAATGATGCAAGTAAATACAGCCTATAGTGAGCCATTTTATATCATTGATATATACCTATGTACATAATTGAACTGAAAACTTGTATTATAAATTATTAAATTGATTATATGAGTATAGATAGGTAAATAAACTAACCACTGATTCAAATATGGCGCAGTTTTCTTACCATATCCTTGTTAAGTTCACGAAATGACTCCAAATATACTTATGCATTGTGTATACATTCTCTGTTTAAGAAATGTAGCAGTTTAGAAAGATTATAACTTGTTAGCTGTGGTTACATCTGCGTTTTTATTTCTCTAGATAATATCAATTGTTCAGTAAAAAAATTTCGTAACGCTATATGTAGGTATTCAAGATGAAAGGAGTTGAAGAAAAAAGTTATACACATTTTTTACGATTTTGCCGAAACTATTGACAACATTGTAATAAAATTTCAAACGAATAGGTTCTGGGTTAGTATTGAATATATAGATAAATATTTATCTATAACTTTTGAATATTAGAATATTTTCATTTGAAGATTAAGTATACTTCATGATTCAGCATCAGTTATTATATTAATCGATGCTGATATAATGTATTGATAAACTTATTGATTATTATTAATTAGTGATCACGGTGGAGGTCTACCTCACTTTGATAGGTGTCGTAATCGGTTGAGTAAACATTTTCCGAATCGATGGATTGGTCAAGGTGCAGAAGCTCCTCGGTCATGCGATTTCAATACCTTGGATTTTGGGTTACACAGTTTGGTCGTATCTTGAAGGGGAAGGGAACTCATAGCTTACACTCAACCGTTTTGAAGATTAAATAAGGATTCGTTAGAAAAAAGATCGTGAAAACGCAGCACATTTTGACACCTAATCTAATTAAGTTCTATTTGGAGTCGATAGCCTGCTTTTTAAATGTTCATCGTGTGATTTTTTGTTTAATTACAAATTCTGAAAATCCCATTTATAATGAAAGTTGAATCTACAATGACTCCATAACTTAGAAGAAGAAAAAAATATATTTATTGCTCTAACAAATGGCCAACGACTTTCGTCTTTCTGCCAGTATAACATACAGGGTCTTTCAGGAGGAACCTCACTCATATTTATACGGGAAACTACTGAACGTATTTTCATGAAATTCAGCTCTTATAAGTATTTCACGATGCCGATGAAATCTAAAATATTTTCAAGGCATGAGCACCTCTGGTTTTTCCGGAAATGACGTCAACTTCCGTTTTTCAAATTAGAACACCATTTTTTTATTGCAGAAATAGATTCCTTAGAAAATTTCAAGTTACTTTGATGTAACATTTTTCAGTTGGAAAATTGTCTCTGAGCGGGAAAATTCGAAAAAAAAATCGAAAATAGAGCTCCGCTGAAACAAGAATAACTTCGAGGTTTTTGGATGGACAATTTTCATTTTTGGGATTTTTCAAGATGTAAGATTGATGTATCCACTTTAAAAATCGAAATCGCGATTCATGATACAGGGGGTGAAAAATTCGCGTTCAAAGTTAGGGATGACAAAATCGTGAAAAATCAATTTTTTCAAATTAGAACCCCATTTTTTTATGGCAGATATTGAATCTACGTTAAAAAATAATGTGATCGTATGCATCACACCCTTGCCCTATAATGGATTTTTCTGAGTTATTCACAAAAAACTGTTTTTCGTCTTGAATTTTCAGCTATTTCTTTTCTTTTCCCTTCACGCCAAAAAGATGAAATTTTTAGGAACTGTTATTTGAACCATGTTTTAGATTTTACTACCCTAATATGCAAGACAAAAAAGTTACAGGTTGCTCCTAAATACCGAATACTCTTTTCTCTCTTTTTTTTCAGGTTTTTCTCGATATTTTTGAAAGTATTTCGACGAATGCAACGATTTTAGTACGAATGTATTCAGAATTGCATACTCTGCCAAATTCAGAAAGAAAAAAACAGAAAAAAAAATTTTGAAAATTTATTTTTCGCTCCCTGTATAACTGAAAGTGGTCAGGCTCCAAGAATATTTTAGCTCGGTAGATAATGTCAAACAATATCATAATCCCAATTTTCAGATTTCAAATAAGTCTAGTTCTCCTGAAACGCCTAATAGGCCGTTGAACTTGGTACACCCTGTATATAAATATATATATATATACATGGATAAGATTTATTGGACATAACCCTCTGAAACTGAAATGAACCGTAGACAGCTGTTTCGGGCTTTCGGCCCTCATCAGTACGGTGAGAAGTGGGTATTCGAAAACGCATAACGGAGTCAACACAAGGGAGCCAGCCGCACATTTGCGATTTCGGTTGGAAGACCCTGCATTCCAGGGCAACATCCAACGTCACCACGGAGGCAACTTTAGCCACCTGCATGATATCCGAGTCCAGGAATATAAGTATAAGAAAGATATGAATATTGAGGGATCGGTAAAATACATGGATAACATTTATTGGACATAACCCTCTGAAACTGAAATGAACCGTAGACAACTGTTTCGGGCTTTCGGCCCTCATCAGTTTGGCTGGCTCCCTTGTGTTGACTCCGTTATGCGTTTTCGAATACCAACTTCTCACCGTACTGATGAGGGCCGAAAGCCCGAAACAGCTGTCTACGGTTCATTTCAGTTTCAGAGGGTTATGTCCAATAAATCTTATCCATGTATTTTACTGATCCGATATTGATACATTCTTTTGTATATGAGTTTTGGAGTTTTATCCCCGAAATTTTCACTATTTAAATTGTAATGGTTCAGGAGATCATTCATTTTATGAATTTCATATAAATGTAATAACCAGAGATCTCATAATATACAAAAAATATGTAATTGAAAATCAACATTAGAACAAAAGAGCAGCAAGAATAATTTAAGGATAGAAATCAATCAAAGCAGTATGAACAACACAAATTGTGAACACACCAAGATGAATAAGTTTAACAATAGTTAAAAGGATAAAGCTTTCAAAGTTACTGAGTGTAAGGTTATATCAGGAAGTGAAAAATAAAGAAAATCAACAGAATTACAATTACTGACCTAAATGTTCTTATAACTTCTAATATCACAATATTAAAATGCTCATGGCTTTTTCTCTGAATCTAGCATTTAGTGCGGGAAAAGAATTATTCTGAATCTTACATTCACGGAACAATTATTTTAAATTTAATTAAAGTCTCTCCCAAATAAATTGACCCATCAGAAAATTTACAACTGACAATTCAACTCTTGTTGAATGGAATTTTCAGAAACAAACTCTAATTATTTTTTTTAACTTTGCATGGATTTCTCACTTCGATAGGGCTACTAGGGGGAGAGTCAAATGCTTCTTCAAAAAGATCATAATCTGATCCAGATTCAATTTCAGAGCATTTTCTTTTGTTATATGAAGCTCCTACATTATTCATCTCAGTGTTTACAACAATATTTTCTTTGTCAATGGCTACTCTTGGTATTGATGCTTGATGTGTCCTTGAAGAAGATTCTTCATTGGAGATATCTATAATTTCATTCAATTTGATTTGATTGTTCTCCTTGTTATCAAATCCAGGATTATCAATGTAAATATTTTCTTTTTCCTTATTGTTCCAATTTGATATTCGATGATCTCCATTCGATGCCTCTGTCTGCAACAGTTTTTCATCTTCTCGAATTAGATCTTCACCTACTCTTAGAAATTCCTCCAATTCCATTTCTTCCTGAGTCATTATACGATCTGAATTCATGGCATATTCATTTGGAATGACATTTTCTGAGGAAGCGTGTAAGTCTAGAGAGCCTGCTTCACTTTCGAGAGATTCATAAGTAAAATCTTCGAAATCTTTGTAAGAAATTTGATTTTGTTCCAGATGGTTTCTAATGTTGTAATAGGTTTGAACAACTTTCAGTTCGTTCCAAGTGACTTCTGGTGGACATTTTTCTTTGATTGGGGTCAACATGTTTCCCGGTGTTTCAAGAATGGCTCTCAAAATGACCAATGCTTTATTTTTGTCTACACCCATTTGAGTTAATTTTATGGGAAGACCTTTTTTCATGCTATCTAATAAGTGGGTAAAAATAGTATTTGGAGACATAACCCTTTGTTCGCTTATTTCCTGAATGCTTTTACCTTGTTTGAATAGATTGTAAGTTATGTCGGTACTGGCACTTGATTTTCCCAGTAACGGTACTTTAAGTAGTGCTTCAACAATACTCATTTCTGTGTCACTCTCATTTTCATCTGAACCGGGTCCTAACTCTTGCACCAAGATATCTATCAACTTTTGGCCAAATTGATGAATTTTTACTTCTGAAAACATTTCAAATTTACACTTCTCAAGTTGTTTCAACGTCCTTGGTTTAATTCTGATGAGTTCTCTGATGTCAGGAATTGATATAACATTGTGTGGCATACAGTCATTCTCATCAGCAATTTTGTATCTTTTCTCCATGATCAACACATACAACTTTTTGTCTGTTTCTTCTTCTTTAGTTTTATTTATGATATCATTTATCAAAACTGCTTTTGAACTTGATTGGGCCACTCCTCCTGAGTTATAACTTCGTACTTCAATTTTTGGCTTCGCTTTCAGTTGGTCTAAGATGTCTGACTGAGGCTTGAATCTCAATTTTACAGAATTTTTGTTTGTGGAGCGGTTCTCCAAAAACATTCTAGCTTTAGGTGTTAAATCGTAAACGTAATTGGTAAAACCTGACAAACTAACAGTTTTCCTCATAATATAGTCTTCTTGTATAAGAATATTGCAAATTGACTTCCACCAAATATCGTTCTTATCTTTACCGCAACCGTGTGAGGGATGTTTTTTGTGTATATCTTTCAATTTGCTGCCTCGAGAACCACGGAGAAATAAGATATGTGTTGTCAACCCGTATCTACCTCCTAAGGCATCCACACTTTTCAAAACTTTTTCTGCATCTTCTGTAAAATCGTACTTGCCCTCTTCATCAAGACCTTCATATCTTTGTTCTACTCCACTCGATTTTGAGTAACAAACATCACAACACCGCTTATTTGAGTCAGTATAGTTTTCTCCAAAATAAGACAGGATGTAGGCCCTTCTGCAATCAGTTGAGTAGAGGTATTTTCTTACACTGTTAGACAAAGTTTGTTGGCGGTCCTTGGAAGCACTGTATAAATTTCTTTCAGCAAGTATCAGATGTGTTTGAAAGTCGCCCTCACTGAAAAACATGACACATCTTGACGGTTCTCCATCTCTTCCTGTGAAAAAAAAATTAATTGATTAGTCCAGGCCCGGATTTAGGAAAACTACAAAAAGCAATCACCGAAAAGCAAGTGAAGAAGAAAAAAAATTCAGCTAGAGGTATCAATTCATTCATTTAAAATTATTGTGCGCTGGTATTTCGAATTTTATAGTTTTTCGGAAAAAAAAAAAAAAAGTTTCCGAATCGTCTTTCATTTCTTTTTTGAATATTTAACCAATATCTTCAATAAAATTGTGTAAATACTTGGAAAAACTTTTTTCCCATGTTTCAAATGTAATGAGCTTTTCTGAGCAACAAACATGATCATTTAATTATTTCAAAAACTCGATCAGGTGAAACAAAAAAACGGCTGACTGGATTGATTTGGCTTTTCGTATGGTTTATGTGAACATATAGAACTGTAAAGAGCGCACTCAACATTATTGCTTTTCTCAATATTTTGATCCGGCGCTTCATTTTCCAAAAGAACACCTGAAGCCATCTTTTCCTTTCATTTTCAAATTTACGTGACAGGGAGCAACAAAATTTTTTCGAAAAAACAATAAATTGCCTCTGAAGGTAAATCATTCAGGTTCTCGAAAGCAACCGTTGACTTTTCATATGATTTCTGGTTGCCAAGATTTCGATAGTCAATAACAAAAGGTCTCTTTTTGATTTCAGGGTTGATTTCTCCATAATCAGTAGACGTTTCAAGAGCTGAAAAAAGAAATTAAAGCTCAATGAATGAAGTTTTCGAACATTAACAATCCAACAGAAAAAAATTTTTACCACGCCTGTGGACTAAAAAACGAAACTTGTCGTTGGTTTTTTTTATATTACTCAAAAACTACTGATGCTATAAAATTTTAAAGTAATGATTCTAAAAACAAAAAACACGAGGCCATAATTTCCTTTTTGTATTTCCTTCTACGACCATCCAACTCGTAGTTATGGCCTGTTGAAAATTGCTCAAAAAATTTCGATTATATTTTTAATGCTTATATCTAAAGGAGGAAGGCGGGCGCCATCATGAATTTTTGCCAGGGTCAGAAAAAATCGTAGATCCGGGTACGATAGTCTCTTTTTGATAGAGGGTAGATCAAAGTAAATCATTTCACCAGGAATCAGTACATCAATAGAACACTAGAAAATTGTTAATTATTTCTATTTTTTTGTTGTTGGAAGCAAGATGCATGATTTTGGGCAAAAGTGTGGAGATACAAGTTGTTCAAAGAATTCCAGGAAAAGACAGCTCAAGATATAGAAGAAAAATATTAGGAACTTATTGTAAAATGAAAAAATAATTACAAGGTCCATAAAAAGATATGTTGGAAAGGCACAATGTAAAGTCTGCAAGACAAGAAGGAAGAACAATTTGATTGGCACCGTCAGTATTTCCTAATGATGCAAAAGTTGACAATATGAGAATAATCCCAAAAAAAAATAGCCAATGTTCCATGAACTATTAATAATAATAATGATGACTACATTTTAATAAAATTTGGGAGCGAAGTCTAGCCAAGACTCCACTTAACCCCATAAATAATTAATAATAAAAAACCTCACAGAAAACCAACTCGCGTAAGAGAGAATTACAGAATTTTAACAGAATTACAAATATCAATGAAAGTTCTACTACATTCGCCCCAGAAAATCTGACATCTAGGAAAGGAAGGCGTCCGCGAAGGTCTACCAACATGGCTGACATTTGTGGCCAGTTTGCGATTCGTTGAAATTTTAAATCGAGTGATTTGATTGGTTGGAATTTTCGTGAGTTTTCTCGATCACACAATCGAAATTTTGAGAAACCCACCCTCAAGGATCTATATCATTTGCTCTAAGTAGTTATTCTTCTTGTTATTATGATCAAATTGAGTGTTTCTCTCTTTTTCAAGATTTTCACGTGAATCGAATTTAGTGATTGAAATTTGAATCACAAATATCAAGCCCATTCAATAAGAATCGCAGAAAGAACCGCAAATATACAGAGTGTTCATGCATAGTTGGGAAAAATTTTGGGGGTGATTCCTTGTTAAAAAAATAGGTGGGTCTTTCTCATTAACTTTTTTTCTCCCTTTTTTTAATATGAATATTTCATCATTTTGAATAAAAAATTATTCAATCTGTATCTTAAATAAATCCTATGATCTGTCCGAAGTCTTTTTGATTCACATATTTGATTTGGGTTTTTTCCATTTTTTGGTATAGCATTTTCTCATAATTTAACCACACTGGGAAAGATTTGGTTGAAACAAGTGTGCAGTGAAATTATTGAAACAGCATGTTCGGTTTTATTTCCAAATTTGTTTTATCTTTGACCATGTTTCGTTTCTTATCACAATGAAAATTGAAAAAATTGCCGATAATATCATATTAAGCATGATGATAAGAGACTTGAATTTGTAAATAGAATAACAAATAGATGTAACACTGGAGTATCAAACAAATAAATATAATTTTTGATTCAATACCCAAGTCCTACGCCATTGAATTAGGTCAAGTTACCGGAATTTCACGATTATTTTACACTGGATTTAAGTATTGAAATTGACCTCACCTTTGACAGGTAATATTCTATTTCCTCATTTTTTTTCAAGTAAGATCACACATGACACAGCAGAACATTTTTCAAAGCTACCTGGGACAGCTCCTTTCGAAGATATTAAGAAATAATGACTCACAGAAGAACTACCAAAGTGGCTTGCCACACAAGCAAGACCATCAGCGCCTATCCCTCTATCCTTTCCTTCTTTATTGAATGGTGTAAAATGAGCGGAAATGCGTGCAACTAATATAGTTTAATATAATATATATATATATATTCTTATGAAAATAGAGAGCTAAAATAATACAATAAATGTTGAAACAAAAAGTACCTAAGTTTAATATAATGCCTACCTGAATGAAGTTTTTTATAAAAAATAAATCAACCTCTAATAAATTAAAGGATTCCCAAAAAATTAACATCTGAAGAATCCAATTCATGGCTTGAAGAAAAAAGTAGTATGTATGCATATATTAGCAACAAAATCGCAAATCTTCACTATTGGCACATGCTTATCATTGACGTTCAAGGTCACTTCTGGATTCCGCAGTTTTGTTTGTCAAGTATTAACAAGAGAAAATATAATTCAAAGTACCCTTGACAGAATAAAATGATATTGATATACATACTGGCAAAAAAGTGCAGCAAAAACAGATAATTTGAGCAAATGTGATTCTTCTGTCAGGGCAATCATCAAATTGTATCTCAAATTCTGATTACTGTAAAGATTTGGCTTTCTCTCATTAATTATGTCAATAAAATGCTGTTAGCACTGCCCAATTTGGTTGTCAAATCACTAATTGCAAAATTGAGACACAGAATATCTATCCTTACCCAGAAGCGAAAGCTTACGTATTTTTAGGGGTCCACTTTCAATGACCTTGAGTAACCACCACCACAAACACTAGCCAAACAAAAGTGTGCAAGTGTGCACTGAGCTCTGAGCTATACACTGCAAACAAAAACAATTCTTCGCTTAATTTAAAAACGTTGTAATTTTCTTAAATTAGTATTATATTATTATTATAATATTACCAATAATGGTTCATTTGAACTTTTCAAATTTATATTTCGGTTGGATAGAATGTTGATGTGTTAGATGAACGTTGGAAATTTCAAGTAAAAGTTTTATGACTATATGATTTCTTGTTTGATGATTGTTCATCATATTTTTGCAAAGTATTCGACAGTATGCTTTCTACGATTCAATTTTCCATATACTGTTAATTTCAAAACTTGTCTTTGCTTCTAATTAATTATAAGAAATATTTAATTGTATCTGATGATATCGGTGAAAGGTTCAATATTAGGACCTGATATTTATGAGATTGGAGAATAGATATTTCTCAGCTTTCGGTATTTCGGAAGATCTATCTTCAAATATGTATTCAAGAAGTTGACCTCCTTGAATATATACTGGGAGAAAGCAATAAAAATAACTTGGTAAACGTAGTTTTCATAGATTTGAAAAATGCTTCTGATACAGTGGGCACAGAGATAATGATGAAAAAGTTAGAAAAAATGGGATTTAAGGGAGTATGGTACTTTTTGGTAAAATCATACTTGAGTGATCGAAGACATTCCACAGTGATTAATGGGATGCAAAGTGATATGGAGCATGTCAATACTGGTGTACCTCAGGGATCGGTCCTTGGACCACTACTGTACCTATTATATGTTCAAATTTCTAAATCTGAAATGTCATTACTTTATGTATTCAGATGACACAGCGCTTGTATTCTCTGGCCCAGGCTCAAGAGTTTGTGAACAGAATATAAATGATGATTTGACAAAGTATTTCAAGTGGCTGTGCACTAACAAATTAAGCACAAATATCAATAAGACTGTATATATGACAATTAAACAAAATACCAAAAATATGAGTGATATTATTATAGAATAAGCCTGAATGGTATAAGACTGAAAGAGGTTATTGAGTATAAGTATTTGGGGCTTTGTCATCACGTATTATCTTACCTGGAATAATCATATTGAAAATAAAATGAATAAAATTACCCCCAATGGCAGATGCAATAAGAAGATGTTCCAGGAAACTCAGTGATAACACTAGAAAGCTACTCTATCACAGCTTTATAAAACCACATCTCTTATACTGCAGCTACAGGATATCTCATACAAAAACTTCAACGGCTGCAGAATAAAATTGTCAAGACAATATATCAGTACCCCTATCTCACACCAACAGAACAATTATATAAAGGAACTAAAGTTATGAATATTAAGAACATTATATTTTTTGAACAAGTCAAACTTATATACAATATAGAAAGTAAGAAACTAAAATCGAATACAAAACTAACAAAAAATATAAATTTCCATTAATATGAAGCAAGAAAAAATCAGTACCTAAGAAACTGGGCAAGAAAAACAAAATGTTTGCATTCACCTATCTGGCAGCATTCATTTGTATAATCAAGTCCCAGTTGAAGTTGTGAAACAACAAAAAATGTGCCGTAACCTCTGTCATTTTCTCAGTGAGAGCTTCTTGTTTGTAATATTTAGGGTCGGTTTCATAAAACTTTGTTTGTACCGTTAAATTAATTGGAGCTACCGTGATTCGTTGAAATGTCAAAACGAGTGATTCGATTGGTTCGAATTTACGTAAGGTTTTTTAATCGCACAATTAAAGTTTTATGAAACCGACCCATAGTTTATTAATGTTACAAAATTTATTTTTAGTTGAACAGGCTGAATTATAGTATTTTGTAGGCCCTGGTGCCAGTTTTTTATGAACTGTTTTTGGGTCAACAATAAATGTTCCAAATTGAATTGAAAAATCGGTAGATATAACGAAAAATCAGTAGGTTCGGCAACATTGCAATATAAGAAGGAATGAAGCTGAGTTTGACAGATATACCACCAGATCTGGAGCATGCACACGTAATTTTGTCCCCAATAAATTTGTTCGAGATTTCGCTTCTGGGTAAGGATAGATATTCTGTGATTGAGACTTAACCATAAAATCATACGAAATGAATGAATACCTGCACGTCCAATCTCCTGATAATAGGCTTCAATGCTACTGGGTGTTCCAAAATGCACAACACATCTTATATCAGGTTTATCTATTCCCATTCCGAAAGCATTGGTGGCAACAACCACATCAAGCTGATCTTTGAGGAATTTCTCATGTACCTCTTTTCTCGCATTCAATCCTTTACCAGCATGATAAGCCTCACAGTTAATACCTGAAGGAGATTAAGTTACCTACTAAAATATTTATTTGAATAATCAACAACCTTTGGATTTTAGTAGTTCTGTTATAGTTTCAGTGAATTTTCTAGTTAAACAATAGATAATAGTGGGACCAGGAAATTTCCAAGCCCCCAGATTGTTCTCAGAAACTTTCAGAAGATCACCCGAGAATCCCTGTGGACTTTTCTGGTACACTTCAAGATATAGGTTCGGTCTATCAAAACCAGAATGCAAAATTTGTGGGTTCTTCAAGCTAAAATTAAAATGAACTCATAAATCTGATGTTCATCAACTGAATTCATCTACATTGAACTCCATTGAATTGATACATCTGTATATTATTACCATAGAGATTTTATTATATCACTTTCCACTTGCTTAGTGGCCGTAGCAGTGACAGCTAAAATAGGAATCCCAGGCAAGTATTCTCTAACTTTTGATAACTTTCGGTATTGTGGTCGGAAATCGTGTCCCCAACTGCTGACGCAGTGTGCTTCATCCACTGCTATCAAACAAACATTTAGTTCCCTTCCCATTCTTCCTAATATTTCACCTCCATAATCTCCACTTGCAAACTCTGGAGTAAGATAGATTATTGAGTATTTCTTTTCAAATATCTGTTTTATCACTTTAGCTTTTTCTGTCTGGGCTGTTCCTAAAAGACAAGCAGGTATTTTGGCAACTTTTAGAGCATAAACTTGATCCTCCATAAGAGAAATTAGTGGGGATATCACGAGAGTTATTCCTCCAGAATAGATTGCCGGATATTGGTAACAAAGGGACTTGCCGTACCCCGTAGACATAATAGCACAATTGTCTCTCTTATCATTCAGTATGGAACTTATAATTTGCCATTGTAACGTCCTAAAACTCGTGTGACCAAAAAATTTTTTCAGAATTTTCATGTGTTGTGGGGAAGGAGTTGCACAATTAAGTAAGGGTTTTTGTGTGGATATGTAGGGGACATCCTCTTTCCAAGTGTTTTCTTGATCCTCCAAAAATTGATCCAAGAATTCATCATCACTTCCACTGCTTTCCATTGCCAATTATTCGAGTGAATTAGTCAATTCAATTCAGAAAAGAATATCCATATTCATATTTATCATACACTGAATTTAGTTTCCGTAAAGTTAACTTCCTGGATAATGAATATGAGTGGACAATGGCAATGGGACATACACGAATGAAAATATGGAAAATATAAGTTTATTAAATAAGGTTAACTCCTTTGAATTTTCAAATAAGTGTCATTTAACAATTGACATATTACTTGCAATGTTTCCAACTATATATTAGCAAAAACTACATGGGGAGACCTCTACCTTTGCAGTTGCTGAAACTGATGATTCAAATAATTGAATTGACATATAACAACGAAAAATAGGTATCATAAGAAATAATAAACAATATAAAACATCGGCAATTCATCACAAACTGTGAATAGTGCGAATTGAAGGCCCGTTTGAGTTGACCAGTTGACGGTCAATATGTTCCGAGTCAACTTTTCGGTTTCTTTTTTCTTTTTAACGTACGGAGCACATTGACCGTCAAATCAAACAGACCGTGCGTGAATATCAGAGTACATTTTTGGGAAAAAAATTAGTTAGTAAAAAAATAGGTGGGTCTTTCATATTATTTTTTTTAAGCCCTTATGTTTATTTAAACCCCCCTGAAAGTGGCGCCCGAAAGTGCAGTTTTCTTAAAAACGAAAGAGAAAATCCGGACACATTTTATGCGGGCGAGATGGCACTTCTATATGATTGGGAGGGGTAGTAATATCTTTTGCGACAAAACAGTATTTGACCAGAAAATTTCTATTCTAGCCCGAGTCTAACTGTTGAGTTACACTAAACTAAAGTGTCTCAATTAAAGTTTTTGGGATTCTGACGATATTGTACAGTTCACGGCCGGAAGGTTAGACGTTGCCGTTGTTACGAGTAGCGTGCCTAGTGGTACGCGTAGATATAGACAGTATACGTTTTTCTTGTGCAATTCGCACTGTTTTCGATATAATTTCGAATTTATTTCAATTCACAATGTAATAAAGAACTGTAGGGAGGAAAACAAAACAGCATTTCGTTTATTTGCGAATAATTTCTCAATATTTTATCGCAAATAATCCAGAACTCGCCACGAGGAGGTAGCTGTGTTATTGAGTTCCACAAAATTACAATCAGAATGAAAATTATTTTACTTTCTGAAGCGAATAAAATAGGTGGATGAATATCAGAAGAGGAAAAAAAATATTATTTCGCTATCGAAAATGATTCAATTCTGAACATATTTTTTTTTAACATAAAATAAGTCTGAATAAATAAAAACAATTCTGATAACTGACGACTAAAAGTTAGTAATTTACTGTCGGAAGGAGCAGTTCTTAGGATTCTATCACTAACCATTATAGAATAATTATTAAGGAAGATATTACTCAAAATTTTGGGAAATTTGTTCAAGATAATTTCAGAAACCTGCTGACATAGTGAACATTAAATTTGTCGTGATAAATATCTCAAGTAAATAAACATTTCAAAACGTCTCTCTGAAATTTATATTGTAGAATTGAGCAGTGTCCTTTTCTTCAACGTTGGAAAAGAAGTGAGAAATTGCCTTGTCTTTGAAATGACCACCAAAGTCTGAAAATGAATCGATCTGATCTTGTTTGTCGCAATCGATGTAAGCATAATCATAATGGACAACTAATTTTTGTCTCCATACCTCAAGATCAGCTCTTTTTGGAGTAATTGAAGACGTCATGTAACTCAGTTGATTTGGAAAAATTGAAGGAAATGCATCATCAGTAGTTAATTTAGGAATTTTTCGCGGTATATTTATAACTGAACGACTGAACCTTAGGCGGTTGGATAAGAGTTATATTTCAAAATATGGGAATCTCCAAAATGTTTTATACAAACTAAATTGTCTTCGTTGATTTTAAATCTACTTTCTCTATGAATTGCGTTAAGCCATTTTCTAACTTCTAAATACTAACACCTTCTTTTCTCATTAGTGGACTTATAGTTGCTTTTGCAATCGGGGCAGAGTACTCAAATCTAAGATTTCCAAATGAAATTTTAATAAATATTAAAATGAAAAACCTCCCTGTTGATTATTCCTTCCAGATATGAACACTTGAAGTCGAAAAATTCAATGATGAACCGATACACACTGATCTTGCAACTGCAACACTCATCTTCACTTTCTTTGTTGATTAAAAAACCAATCACACGCACACAGCGAAAAAACACAAATCTCTTTACACGCTTCCCTGTCGAATTTTAGATACGCTTTTACTCTCACACCTTCCGACCTTCCTCACAGAACTGAAACCTGCAACTGGCGTGTAACACCTCGAGCCCAATAGGCAACGTCGCGTTTTAAGGCAACATTCTGGCCTGTTAAATATCGTAGGACGCGTACAGTTATTTCTTGAGTGACACTCAGGCAGTTTAACCACAGCCATCTTAAACACATAGCCGTGAACAAAATGTGGCAACGCCGCAAATGAAGGATCCGGAAGGCCGACTGGGACTTCGGACGGCCGCAGTAAATTTCTTATAATAGGAGCGCGATTTTCAAATATATTTCAATTAATTGTCGAATAGTCGATATGAAATATTTTAAATTCAATCAAATACCTAGAAGCAACAATACTAAATCCTACTTGACCAATGAATTGGTTTGATTCATCCTTTTTATTATAACTGGTGGATATCAATTGAACGAAATTATTTGATCTGTATAGAAGCACAAGAACTTAATGATTATCAATGTATTTTGACAGTACAGCACATTTCATATCCAATTTGTTGTTCAGCAAGAACCAAAGAGAAGGTGTAGGGTCATCTCATGCCACAAAATTTTGAATTTGAATCAATGTAATCAACATAATAGGTAAATCTGAGAAAAACTTGAGATCCAAATCATTTTAATAACTTCATGTACAAAATTTAATAACAGTACTTAAATAAAATCTCTGAATAACTTAATATCTATAGCTGAAGAAATAAACATAAATAATTAGGGGAGATTGAGAATATAGAATAAATGTCAAAACTATGCTACATGATGAATATTTCGGTTTTTTACTTATAATTTGTCACATTTGATCCGCCACCATCTGAAATGTCAGAGTTTTTCACAATTTTCATTCGCTTCCCCTTACAAAAATGTTTCTAATAAATATAAAGATTTGTTCAATTTATACAATTCAGCATCCGGACCTCCCAAACCTCGTTCATCTACATAATATTTATTTATACCGAGAAAGTTCATTTGTAAGTTGGGGCCACCTTGAAATCTTGAGATATAAGGTAGGATCCATTTCAAATTTTTAGATGATAATTCAGAATCTTTAATGAAAATTTTTACTTGAAGGGTCTCACTTGTTATTAAAACATTTACTGTTATAGACTCTCCAAAATGTAATAAAAAAGTAGATTTTGTTGTCGAGTTATTTTTTAGGTCATCATAATCTTTAATCAAATTCGAATTGAAAAAAACATTTATATCATTATTGTTTCAATCGTTCCATATTTTCTAAACTGGGGATTAGTTCTCTGTTTGAGAATTTTTTTAGATAAATAAAATGGTAAATTGGAAAAAATAAAGGAACTGCTTTTTCCTTGAGTTGTTGACGTCTCATTGGTTCCATCAGCTAATAAAACTTTGTAAAAATTTCAAGATATCGTTTTCATGGAAATGAATTTCGGAAACCAAACTGAATTTATCGGAAACGTAATTTTCTCTTGGAATTGCCTGATCCACATATTGATACAGTTCTTCATTTTTGGAAACGAAACGACACTAACATAATTGTTTCCTGAAGTCTTGTAATTGCTCTCGCAGCCGGGTACACAATATTTATTTGGCATGATTAGAAATAGGAGAAGTTTCTTTCACAGGACACCAGATGAAAGATGAAATTTCACTTCATTCACACACACAGAATTTTTCTTTCGAGCACAATTCACTTCACAAATAATGTGACACCATTTCTTTCCAACCTGGAATCAGGACAAATGCCATCAATTCTCCCAATTCTTTTTCTTGAAATATTCGAACCTGCTGCTGACACTGCTCGTTTGTATTCAACTGTTTTTATGTGGGTTTCAATGTCGCTTTTTCCACTTTTGCAATAGAAAATGTATTTCTACATTTCGTGAACTGGTTTTGTTTGATGACTAACCAGGACTCATGCCCGAAATTCAATACTGTATTGGTAAAATCAGTACGAACGGTCACCATTAATTCACAAACACAACAAACAACAAGGCGTCCACAAATGGCGTCAGAAACTTCTCGGCCTTCCGCTGCGTTGCCACAGCTCAGCTGTTCGCGGCTTGTTAATTGAAGGAGGTTATGGTTTAACTCAGTGATGACATCTCCGGAAATATAACTTCTGAAGATGCCAGACACTCGAACTGGCGAACGTCAAGAACTAATCTTCGATGACGGCCGAAATCTGAATGACATTCCCCTTATTCTGATGTCACCATGTATTCAGACAACTTAGAACTGACTAATTTTGAGTAACTTTGATTCAGTTGCAATTATTTTCTGATCTGGCGAATTAATCATTTTTGTACAACTGCCATTAAGAGTGACACTTTTAATGACAGCAAACGATGTTAAAATTGATTGTTCACTTGGAAGCGTGTCGAAAATATTTTTCTCTATTTCAGTATCGTAATGAGTTTATTACAGTACTAAAAGTAGTGTTGTAATGAAACTCATTACAGAATTGTTTTCAGTTATATTTTTCGTTTTATGATTGTCAGTACTGACCTCCGAGCGAATCAAGTTTCGAATCAAATCAATTCAAATTCCGTGATCTGTCAAATTTCGTATGTCACACCAACTGCCATGATACAAAACAAAAGTCACTAATCTGAATTTTCATTTGAATTTCGAGAGTTTTCCACAAAACTTTACTGAAATAGAGAAAATATCGTCTAATACTCGTTGCAGAAGGCAATTCCAACACTCATTCGCATTCGTGTTGGAATAGAAGCTCATTCTGCAACTTGTTTTAGAATATACTATTAACATTAATGTTGAAAATATTTTTAGCACTCCATTTTTTATGATGAGATCACATGAGAAAAATTTAGGAATTGCAAATTTTTATTATCAATATTCAACAATCATTAATTATGAACTTTGATATTAATCATAAAACTATAACAATTACTAACATTAATGCCACGTCATCAGAATGCTCAGCACTTGTAGAAACCGGAAGTACAATATTGGATGATGATGATCCAAAATCTGTTGAGGTTCGGAGAATTTTTTGAGCAATGACATTTCTATATGCAATGGAATGATCAACATAACCTCGACGTCGTAGACTTTCATCTTTCATCCACCATGTTTTTTTTATATCTGTAATATTTGCCCCTGATTCTGCTAGCAATGAAGCGGAGGATCTTCGAAAACATTTTTTGGGACGATATCCTCCACTTTTCTGTTTTGAATACTATTACCTTAAAATATTCACTAACATCCACACCATGTTTAACAAGAGAGCTTGACTTTATCATTGAAAATTTGCTCAACAACTCCAAATTTTTTAGTTTTCTTCTAAGTATGCCAGGAAAACAGTTCCCTTCTACATTTTTCAATTTACAACAGGTCAGGTAATTGTTATACAATACAATGCAATACAAATTTATTCATCCTTTAGGACATTACAGTGATGTATAGGACATGTCAAAATAACAGAATTGGTAACTTACATGGCAAAACCATTAACCCTGAAATACAGAAAAAAAGCAGCAACAATGCTCCACTATGAATAGTGAAACTATTTTCAGCGCCTCTGCTGAAACTGTATCTGGACCCGAACCCCAACTATTCTTCAAAGAATGGATGGTATCCATCAGGATCTCATCCGAAGTAATTGGAAAGAAAAAAAAGTTAGGTTCCAGTAACCTGAGGGTCGTGCAAGCCCCCGAAATACAGTGACCATAATAACTTCTCAAAGACTCTTCAATAATTTTGGAGAAGTAATTGCCGTAATTCTAGATCGGAGATATATATATATATATATATATATATATATATATATATATATAAGAAAGATATGAATATTGAGGGATCGGTAAAATACATGGATAAGATTTATTGGATCCATATATATATATATATATATATATATATATAGTAATTTTTTTTTGCTTGACTTACCAAGTACTTCATTAACCATTTGATATATTGTCTTATTAATATTGTCAGATTTTTCGATAACACCTTCATTATAGTCCAGCCTAGTTGTTCTGAGCAAATTAGAATACTCAGTTTTATATTTAAGGAGAGCTTCAGGTGTTTTTATATTTTGAGTCAGCCTCCACAATTTTAGAGTTCACCCAATTCGGACTTCCATTGGATGGAGAACTTACAGTTTTCAATGGACATGCGATATCTATCAAGGATTTCAGTATGTCGACAAAACTACTAAATTCATGTCAACCGGAGTATACTGGTACACGGCCCGAAAACGAGAGTAGCAAGAGCGGCCAGACTGTCTTGCGACATTACCTCAATTCGGAAGAAACACGAGGGGCCATCGCAGGCATCAAGTAGTCCAGTATGTGTGCCTATGATCACTTAGGTGCGGTTCGCAAACAAAAACATTTGAGCGGTTTAAGCCAATGTAGTCAAACTTCGTGGAAGAGGTAACTCATCCATTTTCGTTTGTGCTAACTCGAGTTTGTTCGATAGAGTCCAGTATCAGATTATATCCATGGGCGCCCGCAGAATTTTTTCTCAGGGGGGGGCAAATAATGATTTGATGAGGAGCAAGCGAAATCAGTATTCGGTTTTGCACAAAAACAAGAAGGGAATCAAAATCTCAGGGGGGGCCACGGCCCCCCCTGGCCTCCCCCTGCGGGCGCCCATGATTATATCTCGTGAATCATCGAATTGCCATTTTCTAGTGTCAATTTTTATATTGAGATCTCCACACAAAAATAGGATATTGGATAAAGAGGAACAGTATTTCAAAACATATTTTAAGTTCTTCATAAACAAAGAAAATTCACCCTATGGATATATGCAATATCGTACTGGTGAACAGATTTGTTAGGAAGGAAT
The DNA here is from genome assembly GCA_038502775.1 of Hippodamia convergens. Taxonomy (NCBI): domain Eukaryota; kingdom Metazoa; phylum Arthropoda; class Insecta; order Coleoptera; family Coccinellidae; genus Hippodamia; species Hippodamia convergens. The sequence continues at coordinate 18,762,493 of CM076614.1, read as the reverse complement.
TCAAGATTTGCTCTTCCTGCAGACTCTCAAATATCTAGAGGAACAACCAAATCGTTTATTTTATTGATAATTGAACACTCAACATACATATTGAGCAGTTAAAAACCCAAGACGAAAATTGGACACGAACGAAATTCCAATAGCAGCATCTTTTCTCCTTTGTTAGTAATCATAACATTGGCAACGTTTGCCATTCACAACAACCTCTTGATTATTTGAATATTAAAATGCATTTTGAAGTTTATTGTCGTTGCGAATTCGCCCATTTCATTATCAAAATAGGGCATTGTATGGTATTTGTGTTACAAGTGATTTTATTTTGTGAGTGAAAAAGTTTGTGAAATGAGCGGAGTGAATTGAACAATTTCACGAACGTCACATTGAACACTCATATCATAATTAACTATTTTTTATTGGTACCCTATTTTGCTCCTTTCGAGTACGCCTCAGCGTGTTAGGCTTCGTACACATTAGGCGTTTGGCGTTGCGTTTAACGCGCGTTGGCAGCGTACACACTGCAGCGTTAGTTCGGCGTTAGATCAGCGTTATATTTTATTAATTAAGGCGAGCATACCGTACTAGTTCAGTAAATACTTCAAAAATGAATGCTGAAGTGATTCGGTGTGTGTGGTTTATCTACGGTCGATATAAAAGGCGATGCCAAACACAAAAAAAATTTGGGTTCACCCAATATCACGCGATAGACTAAAGCATGGAAGGTTTCAAATACTATATCCAAAATAACGGCAACATTGATCGAAGTTTTTCAATTATGTCAGAATGTCTGTCACAACATTTGATGACCCACTCAATATGATCAAAGTGGATAGTAAATCAACCACCTTCAGAGAGACAATATCTCCAGAAGAAAAACTTGTTGTCACTTTGAAGTTCGTACTTCTGAATGGAAAAAAAAACATTTTTTCAAACTGATCTAAGCTTTCTGATTGCTGGCTTCGTTATGATTCCCACCCTGTCTGCAGGGGCGTTCGAGCTCTAGTCCACTGCTGAGAAGTCTGTGTTGATGCTAATATCAACATAGTTATACGCTCCTGGATTAATTGAGGAATATGGAAATAGATATGCTTGATGTGTTGTTTTCGTTTGAGGAATTTGTGCTCTTTGAATGATATTGAGCAATTCACTTGAAAGGCGTCGGTTCTTGGGTACTTTTTTCATTTCACTGTACAGGGTGGACAAAATTGGTGAACTAGAATTTTTCAACCGAAAGAGATAGAGGAAAATGAATCACACTTTACGGTCATCTTTTTTAGAGAAACTGATAAATCCATCAACTGCATTCCTCTTCTTTTGTTTTCGAGACTTAAATTGAAATTTGGGAGATTTTCAATTTCGGTCTCCTTTTTCTGAATGTGCTAGGATGTTAAATGAAAACATCATACAGACACTTTTTTCATAGCAATCCAGTAGTGATGTTTTCCCAGGAGGAAAAAATACAACTTCATCTTATAACATAAATAAGCAAGGAAGCCTATTGGGAAAAAATATAGTATGCTACTGGATTGCTTTAAAAAAATGTCTGTATAATGCTTTCATTTCGACATCCGAGCACAAACAGAAACGGAGAAAATGACCGAAGTTGATATTTTGGACTGAAATTCGAAAACAAGAGAAGATGAATAGGAATGCAGTTGATGACATTATCAGTTCCCCCTAAGATTTTTCCATGAATATTGAAAATTTCAACTATCTCTTCCCAATTCCTTTTTTGCACTATTTTATTTTTATATTCGGGACTCGTCATGTCACACCAAGCTGGTTTTTTTTAACCTCATCAATAAATAAGTCAGTATCGAAATTCCATTTTCATTTTCAAATTAGATACAATCGTCATGAAAACGCACGTTGAAGTGTGTACGACTGCATAAGAACACATGTATCTCGAAACGCCCACCTGACGCATATTCAACGCGCGCTTCAAAAAATATCTTGAAACGCACGTTTTCCGGGAGTTGGATACAAACGCTCATTTTGCATGTGTACGGGTACATAAGAGCACTTGTTTTTCGAAACGCGCGCTAGCAAGAAGCGTGTTTCGAAACACCTAAGGAGTACCCGGTCGAATATCTTCAAACGCACGTTTTACGAGCGTTGGATCAAAAACGCGCGTTTGCATGTGTACGGATACATTGGAGCACTTGTATTTTGAAACGCGCGTTTGGCTAACGCGCGTTTCCTAACGCCTAATGTGTACATGGTCTAAATCCCACATTTAAACACGCGTGTGTAGAAAAAAAGAAGCAGAATCAAATCTTGTCTACGAGTAATCTGACGTCAGTACTATAGGAAAATGGCTCAGCAATTTCAAATTCACCATAGAACCGCATTTTCAATCTTAAAGCGACAAGCAACAACTTGTTTATCTTCAATTTTCGAAAATGGCCCAATTCAAGAATGAGGCAATTTTTTTAGAAATCCAATAACTAATTTTCTCAGTAACCACATATTGGCTGTAGAGCAATAGCTAATGACCCTAGTAGTCGAAGCCGTAGTGTGAAAAAAAAGAACCCTTACGCTATAACAGTAGCTCACAACCCAGAAAATTTTTTTCTGAATGTCTGGCATAAATATGTTGGGATCAGTTAATTGGTCTAAAATTTCTAAGGATGGATTTATCTGAATCCCAGAGATTTTCCATATTTTCCCGGACACCCTGTATATGAATATTCTCAGGCCTTGAAATTCGAATTCGAAAACTTCTATGACTAGAATTAAAATACAAATTAAAAGATTCCATGTTTTCCCCTTCTCGAAAAAAACAAAATTCTTTTTGGATAGCGGACAATAATTATTGAAATAATAAGTACTTACACTTGTCGAATGAAGAATTCCAAATCAAAGAAGCCGCCTCAAAAAACGGCCAATAAAAATATCATCTGATGGTAACAATTGATGAGAATGCCGATACGCATGGGTTATTTTATGAATTCCTTAGGGGAGCGTTGAGAACTGTTTGGGTACACAAAATTCATGGTATTCATCGTCACCGAAAACTTTCCATGATTTTTGTTCACCAAGAAAGTGCTCAATGTCATAAATTCCTAAAATACATACCATTGCCGATCACATAAAAACAAGTCGATTGGAAATTGTTGTGAATTCAACACTTTCCTTTTTTCCTTGCTCTTTGAATCAGGAAAGTTATATTGAGGGTTTTGTGGGGTGTACAAAAACCTTAGAAGGCATCGTTTAGACCACACTATCTAGATTATCAGATTATCCATATCATATAGAACAAAACAACTTGACTATGAACATTTCTAATTATGTTGGAATCTGAAGATTTGAAACTAAACATATAAATTATTTTCTCTTAGCTAATAGTTTTCATGAATTTATCCAGTCATCACAATTATTATTCTAGAAAAAAAAATAGAGTACAAAGGATAATCTCTCGCGATCGTGCTTCAAATAAGAACTAATCGCTAATGAAGATAATTGCAAGATACCGAGTGTCGAACATTGGAGCTCGGAGATTTATCTACAATCTTCAGATGTTGTCAACTTTACATTTTACATTAATTTAAAGTAGGTATTAAGCCTGACAATAGTGCATTTAAAGTTATGGATACTTTGGGAAATTTCATTCGTGGTCATTTAAATAATTTTGTTCAGATATTAAGATTTCTAAGGACATTTGCAGTCCTCTGACACATTCCAGAAGGACAAAGGGCATCGTTTCAAAATAAAGGACTGTCCTTTGAAATGAAGGACTGTTGGCAACATGCGACGTCACTGAAAAATCCACAACAATCTTTTCGATATTGAAATGTACATGTTATTCCAATAACCCTGAATCCATGATATCTCGACTCTATTTTCTACATGCGTTTCTGCTGGTTTGACTGCAATTTTTTTTTAAATTTAACTTCTTTTATATCATCAACATTCTTTGAAGTATGTATTGCAATCCCATCCATTGAAAATTTTCAAACTGCTTTGAAAATTTGCCAACTTCGTTCAACACGAATGAAAGATGATGTAAACCGAACTATTTATTTCTCCATGGGGAAATAAGAAATTGATTACAGTAGTTGTCATGCATCTAGAACTACAGCTATAATGTAATAATAAAAAAACAACTATATACAATCTGGTAAACAGAACACTTATTCTTAATCGTTTGATTAGGTACTGAATCCGAAGATTCCCATTCATTCCATCACAGATTCTTATCACTTTAAGACCCAAATCAGACTTTCGCTAATGTTTTCTTCAGGGTACAAAATGCTAATAATCGCAAAAAAATGAAATTACAACCTAGGAATATTATGTCTTTCCAGAAATTCGGTTTGTCCATGCCGACCTCTTTTAGTAGTTCTATCGGAGAGACGAACATACAAATCTCTTCAGTTTCTGGGCAGGGTACTGGCAACCTGTCGTATCCGTAGATGCTTTGAGCAAGAGCATCCATTGCATAGCTCAGGTAAGAGACGTAGGTTAATAAGTACATAACGCTGGACATGTGGGTAAATAACAGAAGGAACCCAGCAAGCGACAGCATCAGCGCCAGAGTGATAGCACCGAAGAAGGTTCCATTCTATAAAAAAAATATTTATGATTCCAGGTTTCTTGAAAGAAGGAGGCATTATAAAAAACAAGAAAAGAAAATGAAATGATATGATTAATAGGCCATTAAATCATTCCGTATCATGTATCATGACACTTTTAAAATTTCGAATGTATTTTAAATCCTTCGTCCTAAGACATTGGTTTATTTTCGATAAAATAAAGAAATTTAATCGGATAAATACTATAACATAATAAAACATAGCTTTTTTTCCTCGAATAATACCACATAATTGATTTTTCATATTTTTTGCCAAGTAGGCCGTGGGTACTACATGACCCGGAGTACAAAGTTATCCTAACTGCCATTAACTGTCAGAAATTTTAGTCTTAATTTATTTTTGCCATTATTTCATAAGAAGTGTTATTTACAAAACTATTGACTCTGATATATTTTGCGAAATCTCTGGGCGAACCAGAAAAACAGAACAGAAAGAAGTCAGGCTAAAAGAGCCTTAACTTGTTTTCTCAATGTCACAAAACTATAACTCTTGAAATTAGCTCTGAATTGTTTTCGATTCTGGTACTTTGCGCAGTCGATGCCTTGTTGAAAGTACATGACCATCAAATTGTCATAAAGTTGTTCTGAATATTAAGCACAAAAACCCGAAAAATTACATTTTCTTCAGACCGATACAATGTGAAAAGATTAATTGAAAAATATACTCACGATTGGATTAACTACTGTTCCGAAGAAAACTCCCATGCTGGAAGCTACGGCACATACGCAGAATAGAACTAGCACCACCATTAGAAACCTGGATAGGTCAAGCGGTTGGGCACTCAACAAATAAGAACCAGAAATGTATGCGAGAGTGAAAATAAGCTGAAAGAAAAAATCCGTTTCGTGAAAATGGGTCATTTTATGGGAAAAGGGAGTACAAATCAGATATTTCATATGAAAATTTTGTTTGGCATTGCGAAGAATGATGAAATGAATGTTTCTTTCAGAACTATGAATTATTTTCTATGAATCTTCATCATTTGTTGAAAATCGACCAGCTTAGTAAAAAAAGTCTCCTACCACATTATTCTTGGATAAAGATGATTTTCCATAATATTTAGTATCTAAATATACAAGCAGAAGAGAAAAAAATAATCTACACATTTTTCTCAGATGATTGTACATTTTCATGTATATCAAGCAATTTCTTTATTTATACTCACTTGCATAGGAAGGTCTATGATAAGGAAAGCTGTGTAGTAAGTCTTCAGATTGTACCAGTTATTGAATCTTTCTCTTTTCAATATGTTCAATTCCGATGGAACTGTGAAAAAAGAAAATACATGTTTTTTTTTTAACAACGCACATTCCAGTCATATTAGGTACTGTCAAATATGTAAACAAAAAAGATACACTCGTAAAGAATGCTATTTTCGAAGTTAATAAGTGGTGAGATATATTTTTGCATCTATTTCAGATCCCAGCAAAAAATTAAACTTTTCGTAGGTACTTACACTTAAGAACAGCTGGCATCAGAGATGTGTATCCCAAATAAACAATGGTAACTAGCAGAAATCCTAAATTTTTCACCATTTTCGAAGCATCGTTTCCCACATTAAGATAAGTCAATCCTAAAAATATTCCCACGCATAAATGTAGGAATGTTTTAAGTGTAGATATGGTCTGAAAACAAAACAAAAACCTATAAAAATGTTTCTTGCACAATTAGCTGCATAAATTAACACTTAAAAGCTATTGACAAATCGATATCTCATTTTTTGGTTCGATAAAAAAAATTACAACAACATTAGTGTCGCACACAGGATTTTTAATTATTATTAATGAGGGACATTGGGAGTTGTATAACTAACTCGATACAAAATTCATTACTGAGAGCAATGAACTGTGTGAATTTTTTGCGGTGATACTATCACAATGAGCTGAGTATCTGAATACCAACAATGAATCGATTTTCAAAGATTTTTCCAATAATCTCATATTTTTTTTACAACCGTATTCAGTTTCAAGGGTTATCTTACCCAGTCTCTTTTCATCTTCTTCATCGACCTTTTTACTAGTATCCATAACTTGTAGAATTCCGAAGGCGAATCAACTTGTCTAAATCCGTTCTCGTCGTCGTTTTCTTCTTTATAAGGAATATTTCTGTCTGCGGCGTCATCTTCGTCTTTTGTGTTGTTTCTCCAAGTACTGACTTTCCCCTTGACTTCCAAAACATCTGTGAAATCGCCGTAATCACCATTTGCTACTTCTAATACTGCAAAAAAAACATCATTTCAGCACTTATGGTAATTAAAATTAATACTATTAACCCTAACAAGATAATTGGGGTGGGGCAGCCACCGTCTGTACACAGGGTATTTTTAAAAGTCCCTCTTCAACATTTAATGAAACTCATCGAAAGAGTCATTATACCAGGAACTATCATTATGAAATATGCACCGGGGCCCATATATTTGAAACCAAATAAACCCACCAAACTCAAAGTTGTTGAAAAATTACACACATAAATGTTGAAATAGTGAATTCATCGATATGATTTTAATTGGTGAGGCAAAAAGTGCTTAAGATATAAGATAACGCCTTGAAAATGCTTGTGAAATTATCAGTGAGCACAAAAGGAACAGCGATTACTTCTAACATTTTCTGTGAAAAATCTTAATTTATTTCAACTCAGATGATATATTTGTATTTCTATATGGCCTTTCGAAATTTTTCCTTTTTCTCAGAACTTCACTTTTAGGAAAATCTGCCTAATTGAAGGAGAATATACAAATTTGCGATAACTTCTCAAACCCAAAAAAATTTCGGAATAAAAGCTCAGTACTTTATTTATTCAATGGAAAACATTCTGAATGAAACAATAGAGTGAATCTTAAAAGGTGATTGATTCAAAATTCATAACTAACAGATATCAGGATCCAGAGTCTTGAGTTGAGATATCGATACCCACCATTGTATGCATTTATTTAACTTCAACTTTTAAAACGTAGGAGGCAAGAACGCACCAAGGATTAGATTTCGGGGGACTGCATCAAAATGTATCTTTGTCGTATGATCGAAAGTCTCAATTTTTGTAAAACAAAAATGAATTTCGGGGGCTGTAGCATCTTGGATCCCTCCCTGGGTGCACTATTGGTAGGAGGTGGGGAAAATGTTAGTAATTTATAATTACATCAACTTTACTGCGTTCCTTTATACTACTTTGTTTTCGAGTTATAGGCCGAAATTAAAATTTCTCATTTATGTCATCTCGATTTCTGATTTTCTACAATGTTTAAAATAATAATGCACCAGTGTTCTGTTTTCATTCAGCAGGATATCTACCTATTATTTCTTGTGAAAACAATAGTTTATTAGACTTTCCCTTTCGAAAATATATAACACAATATACAAGCAGGCCTACGTAAATCATCACATCCATATAATTCCGTGAGTTAGCCAAAAAAATGTTCACACATGATAATGTTGTCGCTTTCTGACGAACAATTTTAGGTTGTATGATCATACCCTTCCCGTTATCTCCATTCAAATCGCCACTGGATTCGAGTTTTTTAGTTCTATAGAGTCACCAATTTTGACCACCATGTATATCATCTGAGCACTGATCTTTTTTGATGATATATACCTACCGGTAAAAAAAGCTTCACCTTGGAAAACACCCTGGTATACATATATAGTTGATGATGACTTGCAGTTCACGTTTAAGGTCAATAAACTTCCGTTGTATTGTTTTAGTGCATCTGATTTATCCATTCATTCACGATGAAGGGTTTTGGTTTGCATTGTTATTGTAGAGAAAATCATTATTAATGAAAAAAAAGGAATAAAATTTCACATGAACCTATAGCCAGAAGTTACGTATTCTTTATGCTTGTGATTGTTTAAATTTTACTCAATAGCTATCCCAGTTTATATTGGTTGTAAAAAACGTTCAAATGATCGAATTCAGAATTAGTTACATGTTTTATAATAATAATAATAGGCCTTTATTGAATATTTCAGAAAAAAGATATTACAAAATCATCACTAACAACACTCACAGGGCGGAGTTCAGATGGGTGTGAGCCCTCTGTTCTTCCACTCAAACCCTGAGGAAAAATAGAATAAAAGAAAGAGAAGAAAACACATATTCATAATTCGAAAAGAAATAAAAATCGAAAAATACTGAGCCCAACAAACAAAATGAATCATATTATTAATGAATGTCACGATATCAAGAAAGGAAACAATGATAATTAGGTACCAATACTAATAATAACTAAGCCCTGAAGATCCGGCCTACCGGCGCGCACACTGTTCACTGTATAATAGATCACGGACACGACACCTAAAAGCAGATACCGATAGAGTTCTGAAATCAAGGTATTGGTTATAAAGTTTATAGACATTGAACGTGAAAGATCTCTCATATAGAGCAAGTCTATGGGAAGGGGCAGAAATAAGACCACGATTCCTAAGATTCAGACTGTGTACATCAGATCGAAACCTTATTTTTCTATGGAGATATGAAGGAGTTCCGGTCAACAATACTCTGTGATAAAGAACCAATGCAGAAAGCTTGAACCTATTCACCATGTTGAGCCATTTAACCTCAGCAAGCTTATGACCTACTCTGTCAAATTTACGGATACCATAAATAAATCTCAGACAAGAATTTTGAATTTTCTGTACTCTCCCCATGGTTTCCAGATCCAAACAAGCAGAATAAACCGGAGAACAATAGTTGAAGGAAGAAAGAACTAATGAATTTCAAAGTGTAGATTTTAACTTTTTAGGGAGGGACCGCCTGTGTGGATAAAGTAGACGCAAACTCATTATAGATTTTTGAACGCAAGATGCTATGTGAGATCTAAATCGAAAGTCCCTGTCTATCAAAAGACTCAGATTTCTTACACAATCCACTACCGGAATCAACACACTTCCAATCTTCAACTCACCGTTCATACTCAAAGCACTGCAAACATTTTTACTACCAAAAAAAATTGTCATTGATTTAGACGGATTTAATGTGAGTTGATGCGCTTCAGCCACCTCACTCATAATCTTGAGATCCTCGTTCACTCTTGCAATGCCCTGCTCCACTTGATCTTGGGAGAAACTATAATAAAGTTGCGTATCATCAGCATAAAAGTGAGCAAGACAGTACTTTAAAAATTTACTGATATAATGAGTGTAAAGTACAAAGAGCAACGGTCCCAAGATAGACCCTTGGGGCACACCCAACGAAACCTCCAATGGATCCGAAATCTCATCACCATACTTGACCTGCTGAGTCCTTCCCGAAAGATAGCTCTTGATAAAAGCCACAGCACACGATGAAAAACCCGTAAAGCGCAATATAGAAAAAAGGATGTCGTGTTTCAGGGTATCGTATGTGAACTGTTTTTTTTTATGGTACTCCCTGTATTTTATTTTTACAATTGGTAGAGCTCTTTCTGCTGATTTCAAATATATATACTTCATAGAGGTTCTCCCTGGCCGTTTTCTAAAAATATAGATATTTTTGTCTTACTCTTAGGCAGCTGTGGAATGCAACACGAGAAGGATGCTTTTCTCTATATCAAAATCAAATAACCCCCATTTATCTCCATACAACGTCTTTTCATTAAGGTTCTGAGGGAATTTTCTTACCGTTCATGGAATATATAATTGAGGTTGTCAATTTCTTCCCTCCATTTCGAATTTAATGTCTTCAATATTTTGCGGACCATATACACTTTAAATTTCACATATCTCCATGCATAGAACGATATAAAATAGAATAGAACGATATAAAAAATCCCATCATTCTAGAGTAGCGTTCTACAGCTGCCTTAGATTTAGACGGAGAAACCTATCATTTTAAAAAAACTGCCAGAAAAAACTCGATGGAGTATACATATTTGAAATAAAGAGAAATAGCTCTACCGATTAGGAAAATGAATTACAGGGTGACTTTATGCATTTCATAGTACCGAATTTTGAATGCACATGAAATATAATACAAACTTGCCCATTAACTGAAAAATATTCTATTTTTTTGTGTTATAAGATGTTTGGTTCATCATGTTCTGAAATTAGCCAGTGAACATGGTGTTGAGATTTTTTTAGAAACGCACATGGCAACAGAGGAACTTCGTGAGGGAGATCAATTTTTTTGTGTTATAAGATGTTTGGTTCATCATGTTCTGAAATTAGCCAGTGAACATGGTGTTGAGATTTTTTTAGAAACGCACATGGCAACAGAGGAACTTCGTGAGGGAGATCAATTGAAAGTTATGTATTCTCATGTTTGGCAATTCGAAAAGAGGAAATTGATTGAGTTTTTTCATTTCTTTTCGAACATTGTGAACTAATTCAAGAAGAAAGAATTTCTGCAGCGGGAGGTTATTACAAAAACCATCCAATTGATTGTAAATAGCTCGTTTTTCCGCTTTTGTCTTTTTTTATTTCATATCTAGAATTTCGGGTAGATTGGTGAAGAGTGTGCTTTTCTCTGCTGCCCATAAAACAATTACATAAAGATGTTCTTCTGATCATGTAGATGTCCTCCGATATGTTTTATTTTTGTAACTTTCTTCTTACAACGGTGAGGTCAGGCTTTTTATCCCTGACCTCAAATTATATCATACTACACAAAGGCGCACCCAGGATTGTATTTCGGGGGGCTGCATCAACATGTATCTTTGTCGTATGATCGAAAGTCCCAATTTTTGTATAACAAAAATGAATCTCGGGGGAGGTTTGCGGCCCCTTAGCTCCCCCTTGGGTGCGCTACTGATACCACAGACTTGTATGATTTTCCTATGTTGCACTAACCCCAGCTTGGTACTTTTTTGTTTCAATATGTGTTGTACTATTTTGGCTCTCTCAATCAAAAGAATATATAGCTGAGATAGCGACCAATATTAACTGAGATGGCTATTGAGTAAAATATAAGCAATCACCGGGTACAGCCTGTTGAAAAAACAGATACGATAAAAAATATATGGACAAGAAGATGGGATTCCCAGATGCCATTAGTAAAATTGCCCGTATTTGGAGCAGTCATGGTTTTTTGACTTTTGAACTATAGAAAATTAAGCATCCGAGTAATGATGATAATTAACTACATAATGTCTCAGATCAGCACTAGAGAATACTGTCTTTATGAAAAGTGTCCATTTTATTGTTGGACGTAGAATATTTCATCGGTTTTTCATCTTTATGTCGAGAAACCTGTATAATTTTAATCTTGTGTTGGTCACACTCATTTAACAAGGTAAGTGGGAGTTTATTCCAAAATCGTTTACACTATTTCATATCTTATGTTTTTACTGAAACAAATTCTTGATAATGAACTTTAATTACCATCTAGCATTGTGTGAACACGCGAGACACTGATACTAACCAAAAAATAAAATCAAAAGGAAAAACTCATCATTTTCCAGTGGAATACAAAGAATGTACAATATGTCGCGATACATTACAGAACGAAATCTTCACAGGTTAATTCAATTAATTTCTCGAGCTAAATATATATACTCACAATAATCAGCTGGATTATGATATTTAGGGCAGTTGAGACCGAATGATGCCAGATAGGAGACAATGTTTCTACTGGAACCTTGGTAGATACATCGGCCATCGGCAACAACATAAACAAAGTCAAACAACTCGAATAATGCTGCACTAGGTTGGTGGATGGTGCAGACGATGTTTCTTCCCTGCAGCGCTAATGTTTTCAACATTGCTATTACTTGGTGTGAAGACGAACTGTCCAATCCCCTGGAAAATAATTTGATTGAATATCTACAGAGAAAGTGAAGAAACAGTTACTGCTTTGTGAGTCCGAAACTTTTGTTAAAAATAGTTTAGGGTCTCTTGTTTTCGATATAGTCATTTTAGAACTATTTAACAAGTCATAACAACTTTGTCTAAGATTATATAATAGGTACATTAGATGGATTTGAAATTTGAAAAAACGAAATGCAACACGCGGAAAGATCACTGTGCAAAAAACTTCATATGCTAACTTCAAGAATTTAATATCGTTATGCCCAGTTATACAGGGTAGTGCTTATGAATTGACTATTCTTCAGGAGGGGTGATTCTTTGATTCATTTCCTAAAACTTTCAACTTATGAAATACATATAGTCAAAGTTTCATCAAAATCAGTAATCTGGTTCCTGTGTCCATAGTGGACAAACAACCACACTTTTATAATATTAAGTGTAGATAAAGTATAGAATCTCATTCGTTGTGAAATAAAGATCTCTCAATTTGTGCTCAGTCGATTTGAACACATTTATGTACAAGGCAAAACACGAATGAACGCTAGAGTAGAGGATGTAAAAAAATTTTTCCAGATCTCATTTCAATTTTCAGAATTTCATTACCTTCTATCTCAACAGTTAAGACTTTTAGAACCACCTCGAATGAAAGCATGTTTAGGGGATTCGAGAATTGTTTCCGAATTATATGGATCTAGAAATATCCTTCTGACAAATGAAAATTTGATTCGTAACTGGAAAGGAAACATTTACTCACGTCGTAGGTTCATCTAGAAACATGATAGAAGGATTTCCTATGAGCTCCAAAGCTACACACAGCCTTTTTTGTTGACCCCCAGAAATCATGCCACATCTTGTATTTCGACAAGGTTGCAGTTTCATGGCTTCAAGAATACCATGAACCTGAAAATATAGACTCATGTTCACATTTTGAATATGAAAGTATATATAGAAGTACTAGACTTGAAGTCTAGTCGTTTTCTTTGTTTAGGTTATCCGTAATAATTATTTTTATTTAGTTTCAAGAAACCCCATTGAGAATTTCGATAATATTTAATGTTTCGAGGAAAATTGAAAAAACTCTTTGTGTAAATATCTGTGAGTAAACTTCGTATTAGAATTTGTTCTTAATTTGACTCTCTGTATTCTCTTCTTGGAGTGCTGTTTGTCCTGATGATATGAGGACGTAGGTATCAATGATGTTGATGTAGACCGCTGCTTTCATGTCCTGTTATGGTTTATGAATTGATCGACAAAATTCTGGTTGAACTATGAGACGTGATTATAATCTAGTGGACATAAAATATAAGGAGATCTAAAAATCATCAATGAGATGTCCTTTCGACTTCAAATTCGAACATTTGAAAAGACAGTCAAGCTTCAAAATTAAGCTGGACGGATGGTTACTCAAGAGATCTATGAGAAAAATCTTCTTAAAACGAGGATTCGTAATTACTATTGATGTTATTGTTCATAAAGCAATTCCTGTGCATATTTCTACCTGATACTGCTTCTCTAGCTGGACTTTTTAAACATTATCAGAGTACAAATGAAATTTTGTTTGCAGTATATTGCTCAAACTGGAGGATAAAAATTGACGAATCTAGAGGATTTCCATGAATTTCCTTTTCCATAATATTTGAAAACTAAGCTAAGTGAAGTCCTAAAAATTCCTCTGATTTTAGTGTTATTGCGATACATAACTTCATACCTACTGAATGTGAACCAAGTATATAGAAAATTGAATTTTTGAGGTCCCTCAAATAGAAATTTTCCTGAAATAAGATGAAAAACTGCCGAAAAACGACAATGAGATTACTTTCCATGAACTTTCATCAATTTTAGAACATAGATGGTTAGTTTTCATGTTCTGTGGACAATTACACAGGGGTGATGTTGGAAAAAGAAACTTTGGCTTTGGAATGAGTCATAACGTATTTCTTTCTTATTAATAGATTGACTCTTGATGTCACTACAGTCACCAATAGAAATAGTTTTTCCCGAGCTATTTCATGATAAATCGAATAAATGAACTCAGTTATGAATTCCAGATGGTGTACCGAAGCATGACTTTTCTGTGTTTCATTTTTAAGTTATCTTTTCATTTTAATATTTTGAATAACTAAGTCACTTTCATTTTTGCAATCCCTTTTTTTTTCGTCCGACTGAACTCCTGAGCCACACATCTGAAATGGAGTGCACACAATAAATTATTTTCATTGTAATAAAATATAAGTATTGTGAAACCTCGGTTTTTTAAATTACTGGTTGTCGCTACTTATTCAGACAACGCCGAACCCTTCGTCTACTAGTAACTGCCTAGGTGAGTTTGCTGTTTCCCCCTTCTTAATAGGAAATTATACCTGGCGCCCGAAGGACATTTCACCGAGTTAGTTCCTAGGTGAAATATGGCGACTTGCACCGTAACAATGAGTCTTAAAAAGGTAACAGGATGCAAATAGTGAAAAATAAGTTGATATAATTGAGAACCTAGAATTGTGGAAAAGTCCTGGGAATGAAAAGCAATATGAGCGACTTGAGATTCGTGAATAGGTTCGTGAGATATCCCGTTAATAGAGTCGCAGAAATAAAAACCAAATACCTAAGTAAGTACATATATATGTTGTTCATTCAGGAAAGGCCGTGCTGTTGGTGCAAAACATATTTTGAGATTGACGTTCGAGGTACTGACGGGATATGCAGACTGTCGAAAAACTTCAAAACCTGATATGCAGAAAATCATGAAATTTTCAATACCAAACAGAACGGAGAGATTCAGCCTATTCGACTTCTTAATCAAACGATGTTTATCTGAGACAATGCTCCTTTGTTCCTTTTTGTCAGGCGAAATTATTAATTTTTGCATATTTTAGTAGTTTATCATTAAACTGGACCTTTGTGAAGTACGCCTATAGGGAAAACCAAGGTAAAAAAATGGTGGCGTGGAAATATGTGCATATCAAGTAGAATCTGCCTCGTAGAATCGGGATATCTCAGGAATGGTAACTCTTTCAAGTTCTACAACTTTTCTCGAGGTTGAAATTTTGACGTTTGAGCCCAATTATCTTTTGTTGCATACACATAGGATCTATCTATATCGATAGGGACTTTTGAAACTTTGGTAAATAATTCTAATGGTTAACCCTAATTCTTTGATTTTTGTTATTCCGAATGAGTTGGTAGGTACTAGGGGAAAAGTTGTACTCACAATTTCATGTTTAGTTTTCTTAGAAACGCTCCTGTCTAACTTCAGATCTGCAGCAAAATTCATAGTCTCTTCTACCGTGAATAGTGGGTCCAAACAGTTGTCTTGTAGTATATAGCAAGAGTGCTTCACATATTTTTTCACTCCTGTTGCACTGGTGGACGATCTTCTACTCCTAATCGTTCCTTCTGCCTCCCTGAAAAAAATACAACTTGATATCAACAGATTCATAAAATCCTTATTTTCACGAGATTTTCGTGAAAAAAGGTAGTCGAAATTGCCTGGTTTGTTCAGTAGAAAATGTTTATAACGCCATCCGTATTCCAGATGAGGGTTGAATAAGAAAAAATAGATATTTTTCAAGATTTTGCCGAAACTATTGGCAACATTTTAATGAAATTCGATACGAATATGTTTCGAAAGCTGATAAATCCGATGAAAATATTTTTATGCCTGACTCTCAGGGGAAGCTAGTAACACGGTTCGTACCAAATAGTATTGAACATAACTGTTTTGATATCCGATGTATTGAGTTAAAGAAACTTGAACATCATTAAATTTTTGTCAAAAAGGTACTCCTGATAATACCGGTGTAGTCGATGTTGGCACAAAGTAATAATAAATGTATTTATTGAACAAGAAAATTTAAAAAAGTCTAATAATAATTAGATATTCATTTCGAGTAAGTGTTCAAAATGTCCTTCGTTTTCACAAATACAAAATTATATCGTCGATGACAACCAAAATTATCTGCAGACTCATTTTATTATTAGACAATTCTTTCCTGTAACCGAAGTAGGCAACGAAATATTAAATAATTCTAATATTTTTATTGCGATAACATTCCAAAATTGTAAATTTCATTTCTGTTCCTTTGTCTGGCTTCAGCTGGCCTGTTGTATATATAACGCCGAAATCGATCGCTAAAGAGTGTAACTTCAATAAAGCTTGTTTTTTTCATCCTTATGCTACCTACAATAAACTATTAATTACCATCTTTTTCACAAAGATCCACTGAAATTTGATTAGAACTGTGACATATATTTTCGATTTAATACCTAGTACGAAATTAATCGAAAAGAAATAAAACTACCATGAGAGCAGAGTGAAATACGAGTTGATATTAGTTCCTTCACAAAGTATGAAATCAGAGAAAAACAATTTATGCGTGATGATCAATTCGAAGGTATTTTATTGAAGTAAAAACAATCTAGACAAAAAATTTGAAATTACTTCTAATCATTATCTGTTATCGAATCTCGTATGCATATATTTCCAGGTAGTCCTATGTTCTATTAGCATTGACGCCACTCGTGACGTTTACTTCTTACATAAATCAAATTTGAAACTCCATAAGACCAGGTCGAATTGGTTTTTGTTGGTGTTGTCATTGATAGTTCTTTAATCTTGATTCATTCGGGTCTATTTCAGCCCATTTCATTTTGGCATTTTATGATAATTTTTTTAAGTGTAGGTATTTCGTTCTTCATCTTTTTAATTGTGGTATAATTTAAAAGTCATTGTGGTCCATAAACTATTTCTTACATCTTTATTTTAATGGATACCGGTAAATTATCTCGAACACAGGATTCAGAATGAATCATTCCCACTCACATTTTTAGGTGAAATGAAATAAGTCGTAACTTTTAAAAATTTCTGAGTTTATTTCAGAAAAATGAAAATATACGTTTGTCTTAAAGTACAAACAAGGATCGTACTTTACGATAGAAATAATGTCTCTCATTTGAATCAGAATTATAACTAATATTTACTCATAAGTGGAAATGTCATTGCAAAAAATCGACCTCAACAAAAAAAGAATCGACATTCGTTCTTAGATGATAGCCATATGAACTGCATTAACAAGATTTTATTTACACGGAATGGACCGGGTCACTCTTTTTTAACTTCAAGGCATCTGAAAAGTGAATGCCTACTGAAAAAGTAACTATGTAATTGATGTGCCTGTACCATAGAATTGCCCTAAGGTATAATTATCTATATGTCTGGAGGTACAAATTCTTGCCATCATGACCTGAATTAAGTTTGACACTTAAAGATGGAACAATAATATATCTGTTAAAATACGTAAACACCGTCCTGCACTGATCACGGAAAGAAATCAAAACGACCAACTTTAATCAAGCCCTTTTCATGTTATATGAAGTGAGATACTGAATCGCCCTGCAAGTACTTTCGGTCTGCAATAGGTTTGTATTTGTATTTGTATTTCTTTATTTTCCTTAGAGACAATCTTACATAATTGTATAAGGAATAGTTAAGGAGAAAAAAACAAAAATTAGGCTTATTTAAAATTAAAATAGAATCTGAGCACACAATACGAAAGTTCATTCATGTTATAAAGACATTTATCTAGGAGATATTCTTTGAGACTTTTCTTGAAACTACGCAAAGGAAGAAATCTGATTGCGTCAGGCAACATATTATACACTCGAGGACCAGCAACGTTAGGTGCTTTATACGCCAACACTTGTTTTGCAAGAGGTACGTGAAGCATTTTTTTATTTCTTCGTCTTGTGTTTACTTCATGATATTCATGTACTTTAATGAACGAATGCCCATTCATATGTACATAAACACACAGTTCATAAACATACAAACAGAAAAATGTCAAGATCTTATATTCTTTGAAGTACTGTGAACAAGATTGCATAATATTTATACCTGCAATACTTCGTATTACGCTCTTTTATGCCAAAAAAACGTCTGCTACATCAGTAGACCAACCCCAAAAACAAACTCCAAATCTCAGGCGAGATTCCACCTCGGCATGATATAGCATGATAAGCTGTCTGCATGTTAAAATATATCTCAGGTTTCTGATTTCATAGGCCACGGAGTGCAACTTAGATACCAACGTTTCACAATGAATTTTCCAATTCAGGTGCTCATAAATATGAACGCCTAGAAATTTGGTATGATCAACCTGCTTACAAAATTGCTGCTCTGCTCCGTCATTCAATAAATCC
This sequence comes from Hippodamia convergens, assembly GCA_038502775.1. Lineage (NCBI taxonomy): Eukaryota > Metazoa > Arthropoda > Insecta > Coleoptera > Coccinellidae > Hippodamia > Hippodamia convergens. The sequence continues at coordinate 18,743,991 of CM076614.1, read as the reverse complement.
AGCTTCTTCTGAAAATTATGGAATTGGTCTTTTCTCTGTTGAAGTGAAGTAGATTATTACTGAACCACGAACTTAGACTGGACATTGTCATCATTAATCGATCCCTTATTTCATCCTGTGATTTACCCGCATCATCTGCATATTTAACGATGAATTCACTCGATATTGCTGAGTCGATATCATTCACATCATCATCATTCACAGGTTGGTCGCATTATGGTTGTCCTGAGGTATAAGGATATCCCTTATATTGCTGATTTGAGTGGTTTTATTCTTACCATTTTGGTTTCACAGATAAATGACTAACTTCAGACAAGGGAACATAATTACATTATTTTAATGAATTTTTCCTGAGCATATCTGACCTTAATGATTGCTAAACAGGGTGATCAGAATCAAATTTGTTGTGAGAGCTGATCTGAAAACAGGTATTTTGCATCCGATTCGGTTTGGTTACTTGTTTCCTTTCGCTCTTTTTTTAGAAAAAATACCAAATCCTGAATATGAATTTTTTTTTTTGATATTTAAATGAGCTGTATGATTTTCCACTTTCGAATGGTCCTGAGCACGTTGCTTTCATGCACAGTCTCATTTCGATCGTCAACTGAATAAACTTTCTTCTCATATGTGACGTTCAATGAAGTTTTTTGCTGATTGAGGTAAACTGGTTACTTTAGTATTCCAGAAATTAAAGAGCAAATTTTAAATATTGTGACGGAAAATCCTTGAACAAGTATGAGAGGAATTTGAGCGGAAGTAGGAATGAGAAAACCCCTTGTCTGGAGAACCATGCATCAACAACTTCTCTATCCATTGCATATTCAACGAGTGCAAGCTCTTTATCCTCCTGACCCTCAATCTAGAAGGGAACTCTGTCGATTGGTTCAACCAAAGATTGCTACACATTCGTATTTTACCTCTTTGTACTGATTAATCAGACTCCACTAAAGATAAAATTTTGATCTTTCACCATATATTTCACAATCTACATATGAGCTGATTGGAATTCAAATGCCAGGTTTCATTTTATTATTACCTCAGTGACAATCGATTCAGGTTCGGATCTTCCAGGTTTTGGTGCATACGAACGTACGAAAAACCAGCAGTTTGGATGACGTCTGACCGTTTTTCAGTATTGATCATTTTATCTTTAGACAGTGATTCATGCCATGTCTTCATCAATGTAAGATAACAATTTTTTGAACTGATGATAATGTAGTAAAGTTCAATGAAGTATCATCTCGCATAAATTATAGTTAGATAACACTAGAAATGACCCAAAAGTCACGATATTATCACCGAATACCTTATCTGGATCGATTGCCAATGTCATGTTGTGCAACTAGCTTATACCAAGAATATAGGTATATATAAACATGGTGAACTGACATATCAGTCTTCACATTTTGGTTGCGTTGGTCGCTTCATTGTTAACCAAAGGAGTTCTGACAGTCCACTAAAATCAAACGAAAAATAATCATTCTATATATATTCACTCAATTCATCCATTCATCATCCCATGCTGAACGTCTTGAAGAAATGTTATCGAAGTAAAGTCTACCTCTTTGCCAGTGTACGGACTTGTGGCCACAGGTTTGCAGATTTCTGGCACGATTGGTCATCAATTTGTACGGAGGCGAGTAGTAAAGTAGTCCAAGATCTTACTGAGGTTCTTCAGAAGACTCAAGCTCTTTAACCCAGACGTGGGGATATATGTAAGGGCTATTTAAACAGTAAGTTTTCCTTAATTACAACGGAGACTGTGCACTGCCGAAACAAGTCTCCTGGAAGGAATCAGAAAAGCAGCTGAGGAGGGTTTTCTGATTAGTTGAAGTCTGGTTCTCGCTGGCACCTTCGAAACTGTTGGTGCCGGCTATTGAGCTTTTTTCCTTCAAGGCTACGAGAAAAAGGTTTTCAGATTGGCTCGAAGATAGAAGACGTCGTCATCTCAGAACAGGTGTAACATAGCTGCTAAGCTCTTATGAGAGCTAATCGGTGCCACTCAGTTTATTGCAACAACGAACACCATATATTTAATGCCATACAAGAAGACAAATCTAAGTATTACCACCTAGGTGTTTCATCTAGCAGAATATCAGTTGAACTACCTCTCGATGGCTCACTCAACAAAAAGGTATCTCCACCTTCTTTCATTCCTGTAACTCTTTGTTTGAAATCGGAAAATATACCGGCCAGGAAACATCGTTTTATGAAAAAAAAACCGATATAGGGGTGAAAATGTGAAACTAATTCAGAACATCAATATATCTAGTGAAAAACCTAATCTTCAACTTAGCACATTCACCAGAATTAATTCAAATATCTATCATCATTCGTAAAAAGTGCTATAGACATTGACGAAAATTAAACTTATCTGATAGCCCTCAAAACGGTGTAAAGTCTAGTCCTTTATAGTTTATACCTAAACAATAATGTTACATTCGCAGATCACAAGAATTTTAAAATTTTCTATTCACTCGATTACGCCAAGTTGAATCTGCTGACTACCATATCACAAAAAGCTCATGATTCATGATTGAAAGTATTATTTCATATCAAAAGGGATACGAAAAATAATAATTTTCTAAATAGTTTTAGGTTTTCTAGACTGGGGATAAGAGAGTCTTCTAGTCTTATTGGCCGAGGTCTATTAGGAATTATGTCATCTAACGTTTCTCCCACAACTGCGGTATGCATTTTCAGAGGATTCTTGGTCTAAGGAGGTAACTAGACCGCTGAATTTCCGAAAGTAATGCTGGATTCGATACGTTAGCCCAACTTATAACATGAATGATGGCGAAAGAAGGTTTACGACCTCGATTTTTTGTTGGTTCGTATTGGCTTGATATTGGTCTTTGCCAATGCCAATACCGGCAACCATGCGCTATTTTCCAAAGGACTTTCTTCCCTTCTGTTTATGTTGTTCTTTTGTTTATATATCTCAATGACTTCCATGTTCATCCTAGGGTAGAAACTTTTGATGTTCGAAATAGCCTCTGCCTTTGAGAAAACAATCTTGTGTCGATCTGTTAGAGCATGTTCCGCTAGTGCGGATTTCTCTGTTTAATTGAGTCCATGCTCCTTAATGCCCTTATCGATACTTCGTTTCGTTGTAACAATGTAGACTTTGCTGCAGTCACAATGTATCCTGAAAACACCGGGTTGAGAAAGTGAGTTGACTTTGTCATTTCACCAAGTTTTTGAGTTGGCTTATAGACGGTCTCTATATGTGCCTCTTCAGTATTCTACCAATTTTATGGGCGACTTTCTGGATATAGGGTAAAATAGCTTTTCCATTGGGGGAAGTTGTGATGTGTTACCAACACGTCTGAAAAGTTTTGATCCTATCGCCCCGTGAATTTCCTTAGCATTATATCCGTTAGCGACGAATGCATGATGTAGATGTTCAAGTTCATCCTCCAGAAATTCCGGCACGCACAATTGTCGGGCTCTACAAGTGTCTTTTAACTCCTCGTTTCTGTTGAGGGGTAATGATTGGTCTGCTTGTGTAGATACCTGTCAGTGTGGGTTGGTTTTCTATAAACCCTGTGTCCCATTAGGGAAGGTCTCAACATAGTCGTTAAAACTTTGGCTAAGTCGTATGTTGGTGAATCGATGGTACTAACAATAAGTCTCAATGGGACATTATTCTTGTGTCCGTATATACGTCGAGCCCTTGTTTCATTCTTACAAATTTTCTTTTTGAGTTGTTCATCGAGAGAAGAAACTTTTATAATAGCCTTTGCCTATCTAAGCCTGGACGGGGTAGGATCTCCTTCAGGTTTCCTGTAGTTTCAGGTGATAAAAGGTTTTTGGAATGAACCAATATGAAATTAATGTGTTCATGTCTCAAGATCCTGAAAAGTGGGCAAACCAAATAACACACTGGCGACCAAGACAAACAAACCGCAGATGGCTAAATGATATCAGACGCCCAGGAATGCTTGTGCTCAACACCACATGATCTGACCATCCCAAAGGGGGAAGAAGAAATCGCCAACGAGCAACAAGTTCTTTTCTAAATTCGATCTGTGCTCTAGGTATTTTAAGAGCTCTTGGTCGTGAACTTCACTTCTAGCATGATATAAACAGTCCAAAGACAGTTCTAAAACATCTGGCATTATTGTGAAAAACAGGTTGTGAATACCAAGGGTATTGATTGAATAATGAGAAGTAGTGGTCGAATTAACCACATCGCAACGAATGAATCGCAAACACAAGCTTATCCAGGCGTTGTTACACTGTCGCCACTATAAATTGTATAAACTGGAAACGCGAATTGTTGATCAGATATTCTGGGATAAATCTATGACTTAGCAAGAAAAACAAACGCAGGTTTACAATTTAATTTTGTGTTTAAAGTGATGCAAGATTCGATTTCAGCTTTTGGACGACGGCAGCTCAGATATTGAAGGAACTCCCCTTCTGCACCCAATTGTCAGGTCAGTCTCCCAGAAGAACGTCTTGTGGTGGATATAGTGTCAATTCTCCTTCGAAGATTGTGAAGTTGTTCAATCTGAAGCGGCGGCCTATCATCATCTATGGAAAATTTCCGGTGGTTATCAGAGCCGCCAAGAATCCGTCTATAACATAGCGTAGAATATAAGCAGGTACATTGTTATCTATTGTGCAACGAACATCACGAGCTTATTGATGTTTATTTTTACTCAACCACTTCTTCGATATTCTGTTGTTCTGAATCAGATCTTGTAAAAGAAAGACCATATTCATGAAAAATAAATTTTTATATGAAATCTTCCGAACGAACAAATTGCATACACCTCTTCAAAAACACGATGAAGACTTTTAAATTGGTCAAAGATGAAATTTCTTCTCCTATGGAATGTGCAATGCAAAAGAAATAATCAAAGTCGTATCCAAATAAGGCACCATCTGCATATAACTGGTTTTTTTTTTATTGAATGCATCGCAATTATGTTAGCATCAGCGGCATGGAACGACAAGGTCATTTATATATTTGAAAATTAACATATATGCGAATTTCTTCTTTACAATTTACAATTCGTATATGGAAGTCATAAGAAACCTTCCGACGAAAAAAGTGAATAAAAATGATTAATCGGTTCTACTTGCCAAATTTTTTTTTATTTTTCGGGCTAATGATTGACCCCGAACTCAGAACTACATTATATTTATGTTTGCATGTGGTACATCGTTGTCAAGATAAACAACCTTCTACGTCAATAATTAACGAATCAAAGGACTGTAATTTATGACACTAACCAAGCTGTGGTGGATATAGTGGTTGTTTTCCATCAGATGGTAATATCTCAACTTTTTTTCTGCTTGACGGCAATTGATTCATAAATTTAATTCACAAGTACGAAGTATTAAAGATTACCTGGAAATATATAGAGAACATGAAACACCTAATTGAAATGTAAATATTTGGTTCCGCATAATTATTCATTGATAGCGAAACAAAATCCACATGTGAACTTTGAGGTTGAGGACATAAAATCATAAAAAATACATCCGGCATTCTAATTGAAACATTTGAAGAATACGGATCCTGAATATTGAAGTGAATTAATATTGATCATATCTTATGGTCGAAAGCTTGTGATGGAGCAGCCACTACATATATTTTTCAAAATTATATTGAATGATCAGAATATATTACATTTAATATATAAACTGTATCCACCATTCTTTTCTCATTAAAAAAGAACCTGTGATGTTTTATCAATAACTTGTGACGTGGTTTGGTCGCCATTTTGTAACGGGGTTAGTCGCCATCTTGTAACGCTTCGAGTTCCATCCTGCTCCAGGGGTTTCCCTCGGTGAAATTAACTTCGGGCGCCAGCTATTTTTCTTCTTCTGGAACGGCTGAATAGGGGAAAATAGCAAACCTACCTGGGTAGTCTCTAGTCGAAGACAGAGTTCGGATTTATCTGAGTTGTTAGCGATAATTTTCTAGTCGAGAGTGAAGTAACTGCTGATCTACATTCAAGTTCCCTGAAGGGGACTATGCCTTTAGTAATCGGGAATCAAGGGGGAAGGTAACATACAAAACCAACAATGCTGAGAACTTCAGTTTATGACACAGATAAAAAACTAAAGGAATAACTATCACAATTACACTTCGTGGAACAGGTCTGACTGTGAGCACTTTACACGGACGAAAGTATTTTCCGGTTGGTCAGCCAGAATTAATGTTCACTTATAGACGCGATAAGCTAAGTGGCCAAGTTGAACTGTCTGAATTGAGCATTCGTCGGTTCAAACTTTCTGTCCCTTGTGGGGACAAGTATTACTGGCAATCGTCCGTCTACTCGTTGTGTTTGATTGGATTAGGTGCTGGATTGGTAGGACGTTAGTTAGGGGTAACACGTCTGGAGATAGATCGAGTGGACACGGAATATAACCTCCGCCGGACCTCTACCACTACCTCTGACGCGGGTAAAGTTAAAACAAAGGGGGTCACCGAGACGACGTCGGTGTCCATTCAACAAGGCCAGATTAGGAGTCTTGTTTTTCTCGGGTTACTTACGGTTCTTGTTCACCAAAACGAACAAAAAAAACGGTATCTTACTATCCGGAATGCCAGTTTAAACGACTGGGTTAAGGAAATATTTTACAAAGAAAAACGGCTCTAACTCTCAATCACTCGGATTGCTACTAATACTGAATTCAACACTACTCGCGGTAGCTAACAATCACGAATTATTTGCAGTTTCTAATTAACAATTCCTAATTCAGAATTTCTTACTGATCGCGGACGGTTAACAATTTATAATTCTCAACAACTACCTCACGATTCTTTTCACGATTTCTTCACGATTCTCAACTATTTCTTCACGATTCTCAACTATTTCTTCACGATTCTTTCTGGCAGCAGGAGCTCCGTCTTTTATAACCTCTGAGGGGGGAGGTGCAGCGGCCCATGCGTCGGCGAAAATTTCCGGAATTTTCGATATCATAATACGTCTTCAAATCAGACCATATGTGAAAAAAAAACGCCGTTAACGGGACTGATGGTGTTTTTAGCGGTGTTTTTCTAATGTTTTGGATAGATAAGCAACATTTATAGGAATAAACGGTTTTTCTCACATCTTCTGAAATAATTCCGGAATCAAGAAAATTAACTCAAAAATGTTTAGATGAAAATCGGTTATTTACTTGAATAAACAACCGAGATTCATTACATCCCCCTCTCGTCGGTAAAAGAAAAGGCTGACAAAGCCCTTTTCTTTTGCGTCCTATCCAGTTCGGTACGAAAGCTCACAATCAGACTTACAAATAATCTTATTCCGGATGCTCCCAGTGGTAGCCGTCAGGTGGCGCTTCTAGGTTGACTCGAACGCAGTGATAACTCGGTACTACTGGAACGCAACGATGTATAACCTCCATCTGTGCTCTATGGTCTTAATTCTCAACCTCACGTACAATCTCCTTCCTTCTGACATGGATGGAAAATGGCATGGAAAATGAAATATCTCGCTCGGAAAACCATGTGCGAAACAATAGTGCAGGTGGAACCAAAGAAAAGGCCCCAACGGTGACTAACTGTTCTCTCGGTAAGTTCATTCCAGATATCATGTTGACGTAGTATTATCTTTGTGGTTTTTTAGGTGATCAGTCGAAGCAGGGTGGCTCAAGGTACCTCTATTGTCGCTGGTCGCATAGGAACCCTTGTTTGAAAAGCTGCCACAGACCAGGGACGAGTATATCTCACAGGTGGGTTGCATTCGTTCTTCTTTCATCTTTAATCCCAGTATGGTAGCTTAAACACACAAATTTGGTATCATGTATAAAGACATCTCTCAATGAAAAAGGTAGATACCACTGAAGCATAACTTTGAACTAAACCGAGTGCACTTTGGTTGCTCTGGATGTTTATATCTCCTACGTCTTCGATGGGTAGAACAGCCTTGACATAATGATAAAGCATATAAAGGTGAGAGGGTTCAGCAGAAGTTTATGATTGAAACAGTTCAATGATTACGAGGAGATGACAAAATAAATGTGAGGTACTTCAATTACATCTTCTAACGATACCATATCATACATCGGTGACATAATTCGGTGAAGGTCTGTAGTAAAGTTACTTAATAACAGTCATAAGTGGAAATGATTCAATGGAAGGTTACATACAGTACATAGTGTGAATTTTCCTTAAAAAAAACACAACTGGGAAACAACTCAATGAACGTTTACAGTATATAATCCAAAATTTTACAGATAATAGTGAAATTATTCAATGCCAGGTTACAGTTTATAACTCAAAATGCTTCTCCGGATATATGTACAGTGAAATGACTCAAGGAAAGTTTAAAATAAACAAAATTTTCTCGAAAAAGATTACATAATATAATTCAAAATTCCTGAAATGATTCAATGAAAGTACACAATCAAAAATTTTCTCTGGGTAACAACAAGTAATAGTGAAATAACTTTCTGGAAGGTTACAATTAAATTTTTTTTCTTTCTGGATTCAGATAGATATAACGGTTTAATTAACTTAACAATTATAACTTTCTTATACGGTTAACGACTTCTATATGTATAACGAAAAAGGTTATATTTGTGCCAAGGATACATAGACATGTCTACTGATAGTGTCCGTGTTTTCTTAACATTGAAGCATGAGAAAAGAACTATATTCCGGTATGAAGACATGTCTGTGTCCTTTTAATGTTACAGTTAATTAACCACGATATTAGATTTCTCAGTGGTTAGTTCAGTTAGTCAGCCTGTACCAGAACCCAAGTGCACCCTTTCGGAACAGGAACAATATATAAATAGGTAGTGGGTTAAGGGTTAGGTGATAATCATGCCACCGATTGAGTGGCACTTAGCTTCCGATGCAGTGTGTCATGTTCCGTTAAGATAGGTCTGAATTCATTGACTGTTGGAACTTGGACACAGAATAGAAGTTACAGGTTTAATAAGGTTAGGTCGGTTAGGTTTAGAAAAAGTGGAACAGCTATTGCGACGCGTAATGTGTCGTATACCAGCTCTAGGTACTTCAATTCCATGGCGTAGGCACAGATCCTGTGAAAGGTAAATCGGTTAGTATTTCTAGAATTGGGTTATATTGAGTTACTGTATATCTGTATATAGGGTTTATTTTTTTTCGTTATTCGGTTAGAAGTATTAAGAGGGTAGGTTACATGCATTTCACATGGATCGGTGCTTACTCATCCGAAGTTTACCCAGAGGCGTCGGATGGTTCCCGACGGGAAGCGGAACCTCTGTTTTATTTGCCCTTTTTCATGGCGCACCGGGACTCGTTTTAATATCGCCTGTCGTAGCCGTGGGGTCCAGAGACGTGAATCTGGTTGGGCCCGGACTCGGGTGGCCTCCTTTGAGGTCAGGGGGATGATGTGCGGTAGCACAGGCCTCGGTATGATTGGGGTCACTGGTGGTACCGGAATCGGGGATTCAGGATTCGCCGGAGGCAGGGAAAAGGAAGTGTTAGGACCTGGGGATAGCGGTGTCTCAGGGGTTTCCTGGATGACTTGCACCTCAGCAGAAGGGTTCCACTCCCACTGAGCGGCTGGACGACGACGAGCCGGATCTCTCTTCAACAGCCCCTCAATATACCAACGAACAGGGATAGGTAGCTGCCTCAGTATGGCCCGATAATCGGCGCCGAGTTGGTGGGCCCAATGTCGTGGTCGCGCTTCGTCTTCGTAAGGTGCTCGTCCAGTGGCCACGTCCAGTGCTGTCAGCCCCAGAGCCCATAAATCGACCTCCAACCCATAGGGTTCACGGCGAAATTGCTCTGGCGCCCAATATAAGTCTGTCCCCACGTTACAGGTGAAGTGTCGGCCCGGCTTTAGCTCTTCAGCCACTCCAAAATCGGCTACCACGAAGGTGTGACGTCGGCGTAGGATGTTGCAGGGCTTTACATCGCGGTGCACCACGTTTCGCCGGTGGCATTCCGCAAGTCCTGCCGCCACTTGTCGCAATATCCGGAAGAAAGACGACGGTTGTCTTCGGGGGCCTGTCTTGAGGATATAATGATCTAAATCCTCCTCATAGAGGGGTAAGATCAGGTATATATATGGAAGTTTTGTTACTACTCCATAAAGCCTCACAATATTCAGGTGTTCGAGCTTCTCCAGGAGCCGGGCTTCTTGTAGGGCGTATCCGTCCAGTTTTGCCTTTTTCACGGCGACGTACTCACCTCGTTCGAGACTCTTGGCCTTGTAGACGCAACCGAAACCTCCCTCGCCAAGGAGCTCCTCCAAATGATATTGTTCCATCTGAAACAGCAGCTGTATACTACTTTAGCAACAGTGGGGAACCGACTCTGGCTGACTTTTCGCACCCCCTTACAAGAACAGACAAAGGACAACGAAAGATTCAGATGGGAAACAAGGCTTTCCCCCACAAGTAATCGACTAGCACTGGTTGAAGTCATGGAAAGGACGGTCGGGAAGGAGTGGTAAGGAAAATATTATGACGGTACTTAGGGTATGGGATCGGTTAAGTTTTCAGCGTGAAAAGGTTTAAGATCTTTGATATGAATATTTGGCCATCTCTTACCTTTGTCATCTTTCAGGTCATAAACGACCGGAGACACTACCTTGACTACCGTGTATGGGCCAGTGAATTTCGGTGCCAACTTGGCTGCAAACCCATCAACAGCAGACGACAACGGACGGTCACGTCGTAGCACCCTATCTCCTACAAAGAAGCGGGCTTCTCTACGGCGCAAATTGTAATGGTAGGCCTGCTGGTTGAATGCGTGCTGTAATCTGGTCCGGACGAATTCATACGTCTCCTGGAGGCGCTGAACCTGGTGAGTCCTGTAATTTAAATCTGTTCGGTCTCCTGCTGCGTCACCATTCAATTCCTCTATTCCTTCACTGTGGGGGTTTTCCGAATAAATCGCCCTGGGGATTGTTAGCTCCCTTCCATAGTTAAGAAATGCTGGGGTGAATCCGGTGGACTCCTGTTTTCCGGTGTTTAAAGCAAAGGTTAACTCTAATAACTTGTCATCCCATTCCCTCTGATCTGATTCACAGAATTGCGCTATCATGGTCTTTAACGTTCGGTTGGCCCTTTCAACGGCATTACACTGGGGCGAGTACGGTGGGGTAAATCTATGTGCTATACCCAATTCCCGGAGGCTGTTTCTGAACAACCTGCTGTCATACTGCACTCCGTTGTCTGAAATAACTACTTTTGGACAGCCGTATCTCAATATAACCTGTTCATATAGGGCAGAATACACTGTCTTCGCGGTGGCTCTCCTAAGTGCGCGACATTCAACCCATTTGGTGAACCGGTCCTGCATTACAACGATATAGGAATTTCCCTTCTTTGATCGTGGCAATGGTCCAATTATGTCGGTTGATACTTCTCTAAACGGTGCTTCTACTATTCTATGCGGTTGCATTTTTCCGGCAGGCTTTTGTTGTTGTGGTTTGTAGCGTTGACACGACGCACAGTTCCTCACATACTTCGCGACTTCTCTAAACATTCCTGGCCAGTAGTAATTTCTAGCTATTCGAGAGATGGTTTTTGCAATTCCAAGATGACCTGCTAATTCAGAATCATGGTTCTCTTTCAGGACGGCCGGTCGTTGTTCTCTGGGTACACACATCTTCCATGGTGTGCCATCTCCATCTTCGGTGAAATCAGAATAATCCCAGAAGTGTCTATACAGTTTCCCCTCCATTATGGAGTAATCCGGGAAGTTCTCAGGATCTTTCTGTACTTCCTGTAGCTTTTTAGTGTACCATTTACACTGGGTTTCCACTTCTGCCAGACACACAGAACTTACAGATGGCAATGGGTTGCGAGATAGACTATCTGCAAGCTTGTTCATAGATCCTCTTCGGTATTGTACTTCAAAGTCGAATTGTTGCAGGAAAACGGCCCATCGTGCAATTCTTCCAGACGGTGATTTGATGGAATTTAACCATTTTAAACTCATGTGATCCGAAATCACTGTGAAATGGAATCCTTCCAGATACGGTCGCAGTTTCTCTATCGAGAATACTATTGCCAGGCATTCTTTCTCGGAGACAGAGTAATTCTTCTCTGCCGGGTTTAAGGTACGACTAACGTAGGCAATCACTCTCTCTTCTCCATCTATCACCTGTGTCAGGGCCCCACCTAGTCCTATGTCGCTGGCGTCTGTCTGTACCACAAACGGTTTCGTGAAGTCGGGACAGGCCAATATTGGGGATTCGGTTAGTTTCTTCTTCAGTAGTTCAAATGCCTTTTGTTGATCTTCTCCCCATCTAAACCGATGTTTCTTTTTCAGCAACTGATTTAATGGCGATGTTACGTCAGAGAAGTTTTCAATGAAGCGGCGATACCAGCTTGCAACTCCTAAAAATCGGCGTAACTCCCGGATGGTTCGTGGTGCAGGAAATGACACTATCGAAGCAACTTTGTCTGGATCAGTACAGATGCCTTTGGATGTAACGACATGTCCCAGGTATTTTAAAGATTTCCTTACAAATTCGCATTTTTCTGGGTTCAGACGAAGGTTGGCTTCTTTCAATCTACGAAATACCTCTCTCAAGTTGTCAAGATGTTCGTCAAACGTTTCTCCCAGTACTACTATATCGTCGAGGTAGGCAAAAGCTTTTGGTTCCATTTCTGGGCCAATTACTGTATCCAAAAATCGTTGGAACGTTGCGGGGCTGGCATGCAGACCAAAGGGCATCACGGTAAACTGGAACAGTCCTCTTCCGGGGACCGTAAAAGCAGTGATCGGTCGGCTCGATTTCTCCAATGGTATTTGCCAGTACCCTTGCTTCAGGTCGATAGTCGAAATGTACCTGGCTCTTCGCAGTTTGTCCAGTATTCCAGAAATGTAAGGTAGGGGATAGGCATCTTTCTCTGATACTTGGTTGACAGCTCGAAAATCTATGCAAAAACGATATTTACCATTCTTTTTCCTGACCAGTACCACAGGTGAACTCCACGGTGATTTAGAGGGTTCGATAACTCCTTCCTCTAACATATGGTCCACTTCTTCGTTGAAGATTTCTTGCATTTTTGGGTTCTGGGGTCGGTATCTCTGTTTAATAGGTTCAGTGCCAGGTTTCAATTTGATTTTATGCTCAATCAGGTCGGTAGTACCATGTAGTGTCTTGAATCCCTCCAATTCTCGGGCTAGGAAAGTATCAAGTTTCTTCTGCTGTTCTGGGGTCAGTTCTGACAGTTGTTTTTCGGTGGTGTGAGCTTCCAGAACCTGTTCTTTGACTGGTCTCGGTCTTGAAATCAATCTTCCCTCCAGGTAACATTCTGCGGTGTTGAGGTTAACTGAAAATTTATAAGTCGAAAGAACGTCCATTCCTAATATAATGTCCACAGGTAATTCAGGAATCAGCAGGAATCTTACATCAGCTAGTGTATAATCTTCTACTCTCACGAGGGCTGTATAACGTTTTGGCGTGATCGTGGTGGTGCCATTGGCGATCATCACTACTCCATGATCTACTGGTTCTCCTACGACTCCTCGTTCCTCGAATAGGTCTGCCACGGCTTGGCTGCAGAAACTCCTTGTTGCCCCTGTGTCTACTAAAGCTCGGAATGGCTCACCAGCTACGTATATCTCTACTAAAGGTCGGTTGTCGTTGATGATAGTCAGTGCCAACGGAGTCAGGGCTTCCGGAGATATATAGTTTTCCGAACATGGACAGTCTCTCGACAGTATTCCTTCTCTTTGGCATCTGGAACAGAACAGTCTCGCCCTTCCTCGGCATTCTCGACGCATGTGGCCATATCTACCACATCGGAAACACTGGGTCTGAAAGGAAACTCTCCTTCTCGGTCGTTCTTCGGTTGGATTTTCATTCGGTTCGGTTTGTCTTTCCTGAGGTGGAGTTGATGGTCGGCGACGATCGTTGTTTCGACTCTGGGAAGTTTGTTGAATTTGCTCGGTTTGGGTTGGTCTCGGTTGTGGTGAGATTGGACGGTTTTCTCGAGTTCTCCATTCCTGGTTCTGGTTATCAACATGTATCGGGAAGCTTGCTTGGTATCGGCTTGTAGTGCGTGAACTGTAGGTCAGGTGAGGTTCATCGATTAAGCCTGGTTTGGAGGGTGGTCCAGTATATTGATTCATCTGCCATTGTACTAACTCAAATACTTTTCCTTTTCGCAGAAGTTCGTCATACGTGCGAGTTTCCTGGAAGGCCAAGGCTTGCTGCAGAGATGGTAATAGCCTTTGTCTTATGAGACGTATTTGTTCCTCTTCAGACGGTCTGTTTTCGGTTAATTTCTGGAACAAATTTTGCATGCGAGTGACATATAATAGAAGTTTCTCGTTCGGGCCTTGTGTTCGTCGCTTTATCTCTTCCAGCAGGTTTTCCTCATAGTTTACAGGTAAGAAAGCTTCTTTTAGCTGTGTCTTGAAGTCTTCCCAATTCCTGAACGAGCCTCTTCTTGGAATGAACCAATCTCTAGCATCGCTCTTGAGTAGTTCGTATACCGACTCAAATACTTGTTCCAAGGGGGCCTTACGTGACTCAGCCAGTCTCTCCACTTCCTCTATAAAATTTGTCACGCTGCTTGTGCCATCAAATGACACTGTCCATTTGTACACTGGTATCGCTGGTGCTGGGGGTGTTCGGACTTCATAATCCGGTTGGGTGAACGTCTGGTTCACAGGACGGGGAAGGTTACCAATCGGTATTTGCAGGTCAGGAATAGTTACCCTCCGAACAGAGTTTGTCCAACGTCTCGGTGTATCTTCCTCAGATCTCATTTTCGGTTGTTGAAGTTGCGTAACAGGAACAGTGGGTAGTTGTTGTAATAATCCCTTACATGTTTGCTTTGTTTCGTCTAAAACTCTTTCTAATACAATGTTTCTTTCAGGTGTCGCTGGACAGGGAACCTGGACTACCGGTGGAGGATTGATTCCATCTCCAAGGTCGATCAGTGACGATTCCACTCTGGTTCCTGACTGTGGTTGAATCGGAGACATTCCAGGAGAATTCGGAACTTCGGTATCCAAGAGGGATCCACTCTGGGGATCAGCTTCCGTTTGCACTACCTGATCGCTGGCAGTACGGAGCTCTTCCAAAGCCTCCAAGGCTCTGATCGTTGTCTTCTTCATTTGTTCCACTGTTTGTACCTGTGTTTCATCTTCCGTGTTAATAAAGTTTAACCTCCCTTGTATGTGTCTTAACCTCGTGAAAATCCGTGGAAATTCATTGACCGCGTTACTGTAGTTGAAGTTCTGAATGGCTTCTACTAAGTCGGTAAGTTTATTCTTACATGTCTCCATTTCCAGTGTTGGGTTATCGATAATCGGTGGTTGAACTGGTACTTCGGATTGAAGGACCTGACGTAGCAGACTCCGCTTTGCCATGACTGTGCTGGGAATCGGTTGGCCCCGCAGGTTCAACTCATATGTCAGCTCGTCGCTGAGTAATCGGTACACATCCATATTTAATTTCCTGTAATTATCTATATCCCGGTATAATCCGCACTCTGATAATTGGCCTATCACGCACAATATGTCTCTAAAACTAATTCGGTGTCCAGTTGTGCTACCACCAATGTTCAATAAAATCTCACACAAATAACTATTTCTTGCCGAAAATTTTAAAGTTCTCAAATACTGTTAATGAAAGAAAAGGAGAAACCAGAATTCAAAAAGAAAATGTTTTATCAGTCTGACCAGTGTCAAGTGATCTGAGAATTCCAGGAAATATTGAAAATATAAGAAAAGTGAAATATTTAACAACTCAGGACGGTTAACGGATCAATTAATTTCCTGAAGTTCAAACAGTATCAGAAAACACAGGTCAATCGCAATATAAACTTGGATTATGATAACGGTTCAATAAAAAAAATTTGAAACTTTAAAAATTATAACTTCAGATATGAAAAAAAAATATTTAATCACAAAACTGTAATGAAGTTCTTGAAATTGGAAAATTCTCAGAGGTTGCAGGGCAATTTTGGAATATCAGGTCGGTTAACGGTTTAAACACAAAAATAATATTCTGAAATTCAAAACTAATAAGGTATGGCTTGACAACTGTAAAATAAATTGCCTATTCAACAATTACCCTGAAACTGAAAACTTTCTGAAAATACAGTTGAACACCAAATATCAACGGTTCAATAGATTTTCAATTCACTATATCAGTCCGAAAATAATCGAAATATTTAAACAGTTCATGAGATGATAAAAAGGTAATAAAACACAGGTATTCAAGTTTATTTCACTCAGGTTTTCACTTCCTTATACCAGAAAACGCAAGCACTAAAGAAAAAATGGTTACGAATGTCAAATCAAAAAAAAAAAATGCACAATTCACAATAGTCAGTAGAATTTCACCGGCAAAATAACTGTAATTACTTTATTTCTTGCGGTTTCCAAAAGTTCAGGTGTAGTGTAGAAAATAATCAAAAAAGAAACTCACTCTGAAAGTCCCTGCTCGGGCGCCATTTTGTGACGTGGTTTGGTCGCCATTTTGTAACGGGGTTAGTCGCCATCTTGTAACGCTTCGAGTTCCATCCTGCTCCAGGGGTTTCCCTCGGTGAAATTAACTTCGGGCGCCAGCTATTTTTCTTCTTCTGGAACGGCTGAATAGGGGAAAATAGCAAACCTACCTGGGTAGTCTCTAGTCGAAGACAGAGTTCGGATTTATCTGAGTTGTTAGCGATAATTTTCTAGTCGAGAGTGAAGTAACTGCTGATCTACATTCAAGTTCCCTGAAGGGGACTATGCCTTTAGTAATCGGGAATCAAGGGGGAAGGTAACATACAAAACCAACAATGCTGAGAACTTCAGTTTATGACACAGATAAAAAACTAAAGGAATAACTATCACAATTACACTTCGTGGAACAGGTCTGACTGTGAGCACTTTACACGGACGAAAGTATTTTCCGGTTGGTCAGCCAGAATTAATGTTCACTTATAGACGCGATAAGCTAAGTGGCCAAGTTGAACTGTCTGAATTGAGCATTCGTCGGTTCAAACTTTCTGTCCCTTGTGGGGACAAGTATTACTGGCAATCGTCCGTCTACTCGTTGTGTTTGATTGGATTAGGTGCTGGATTGGTAGGACGTTAGTTAGGGGTAACACGTCTGGAGATAGATCGAGTGGACACGGAATATAACCTCCGCCGGACCTCTACCACTACCTCTGACGCGGGTAAAGTTAAAACAAAGGGGGTCACCGAGACGACGTCGGTGTCCATTCAACAAGGCCAGATTAGGAGTCTTGTTTTTCTCGGGTTACTTACGGTTCTTGTTCACCAAAACGAACAAAAAAAACGGTATCTTACTATCCGGAATGCCAGTTTAAACGACTGGGTTAAGGAAATATTTTACAAAGAAAAACGGCTCTAACTCTCAATCACTCGGATTGCTACTAATACTGAATTCAACACTACTCGCGGTAGCTAACAATCACGAATTATTTGCAGTTTCTAATTAACAATTCCTAATTCAGAATTTCTTACTGATCGCGGACGGTTAACAATTTATAATTCTCAACAACTACCTCACGATTCTTTTCACGATTTCTTCACGATTCTCAACTATTTCTTCACGATTCTCAACTATTTCTTCACGATTCTTTCTGGCAGCAGGAGCTCCGTCTTTTATAACCTCTGAGGGGGGGAGGTGCAGCGGCCCATGCGTCGGCGAAAATTTCCGGAATTTTCGATATCATAATACGTCTTCAAATCAGACCATATGTGAAAAAAAACGCCGTTAACGGGACTGATGGTGTTTTTAGCGGTGTTTTTCTAATGTTTTGGATAGATAAGCAACATTTATAGGAATAAACGGTTTTTCTCACATCTTCTGAAATAATTCCGGAATCAAGAAAATTAACTCAAAAATGTTTAGATGAAAATCGGTTATTTACTTGAATAAACAACCGAGATTCATTACAAACTCTTCAGGTAATGTGCAAGGATCGTCGCTGAAAATGTTATTCCTATCTGATAAAACTGTAGTTTTGTCAATTCAGGTTTCAAGAATTCACATTATTGCTTCTCTATCTGATATTTTCCTCATGATATACCTTGAGAGCCTTGAAGTTTAAATATTGATTTAATTTGGTTCAGGTTCTCAGTTTTTTGAAATATCCGGGTTAATGCAGTTGCTATGATTTGCCAGTCATAACTTTATCTTCTACGATCCGATCCTTTTACAATTGAAAGATAAGCGAACACAATCCTTGTGCCGGATTCGAAATCAGTAGTGTTCATATGGCACTAGGATGTTTTAGATAAGCTTGAAGGTTATCGTGCACCAAACATAAGATCAAGTGTAATATTAGGTTCGTCCCAACTCAAGAAATTATCATACATGTACAATCAGGATTGAACGCAGTGAATATATATATATATATATATATATTTATATATATATATATATATATATATATATATTATATATATATGTATATATTCTTTTGAATAAGAGAGCTAAAATAATACAATAAATGTTGAAATGAAAAAATTTCAGTCGCGTCATCATTTCATCAGTTTCGGTCAACTCCAAAATAAAACTAAAAAACACCTTCGAAGTTCATCATCATGCATTCTTCTAAAGTCGAAAAATCTCAGGAAAAGAAAATTAACACAGTGAATGAAAATGTGTTTCAACTGAAAATGTATGTTTTGAGAACAGTTTTGTCTCTGTTCCATCCTATTTACATTGGTATCGCCAGTATCCTGACCTGTGTGCTGGAACGGTTCTGTAACAGTGAGTTCGATCCTTGGTCTGAAGCGAGTAATGAATCTCCTGTATTTCTCTTTTTCAATTGAACTGTCTTGCAGGATAACCTCTATTCCGACGTTGACATTATAAAAATTTTGATTTTATTTTATTTAGATTATGTATTTTTTGTGAACCGAATTTTATTTGGATTTCTCGAAGTGTGAACATGGATAATGAGGGAATTAGTGATTAAGAATCAAAATTTTTCAAGTTCAGATAATGAGACCTAACTGGGAAGGACAATTAAGTGAATAATTCAAATCATTTTGGTAAATATTTATCACTTTTGGAGCAATTTTTCGAACGCAATACAAGTACTGACGTCAATAGAAATTTCGAATTGAAACATAGAAAGAAGTAATGAAACACAGGTGAACAGGTTTTGTGCTATGAAACGATTGATTAGCAAAAAGGTGGAACACATTCATCGAAACAGTTTTCTCTCCTCGTAGAAAAAATGTGTTTGAACCTACTAGTAATAACCGACATTTTCTATCTTCTACATATTCACTGTGTTCTCCAACCCTTATTATTTTACACGCTATGTACCTGCAAGTACATACTTGAGTCTGGAGGGTTCACGTCTAGGCATCTGCATGTGAGTACTTGACTACTTGAGAACTATTCAACATACCCTCAAAATATATCTTCCGTCACCTTTAGAGATCCCGTAATCATATAAGGACTCGGTTAGCTTCTACTTATTTTCAGAAAGCATCCAGAATCGGAATTCATCTGTAAGCCAATGAAAAGCTACAGATTCGTTAACAGATGAAAGTAAAATACAGAAAGTTTATTAATACTAAATTAAAGCGCAGAAGTAGAGGGCACTTTCATATCGGATTACTCTAAAATAATCTCGTAATTCAACAACACCCCCTGAACTTCTTCTTCTTCATGTGCCGTCTCCCGTACGAAGGTTGGCGACTAGTAGGGCGATCTTAACTTTCGAAGCTGCTGCTCGAAATAATTCAGCAGATGTTTTTCCTGACCATGCTCCCAAATTCTTCAGCCAGGAGTCTTTTCTACGTCCGGGGCCTCTCTTGCTGTTGATTTTACCTTGAATTATTATCTGCAGCAATTCATATCTATCTCCACGCATGATAGGTCCAAAATACTCGAACTTTCTCTTTTTGATGTTGTATAAGAGTTCTATCTGAGTATCCATTCTGCGGAGTACCTCCTCATTCCGTATCCTATCAGTCCAAGATCTCCGTAGCATGCGGCGATATGCCCACATCTCAAAGGCAGTGATTTTTCTGGACAGTGTTTCCGTCAGCGTCCACGCCTCCACCCCGTACAAGACTATTGGAAACACGTAGCACCGGAAATTCGCTTTCTGAGTTCGATGTTGCTGTTCTTGTTACAAAGAAACGATTTCATCTTCATGAAGACACCTCTGGCTTGTTCGATGCGACATTTAATTTCAGTATCTTGTCTCCAATCGTCAGTGATGATTACCCCCAAGTATTTATAAGAATGGACTCTCTGTATTTCTTCATTTTCAATCTTTATTGATGTTTGTGTTCGTAGCCCCCGCTCAATCACCATATATTTTGTCTTCTTGATGTTCATTTCTAAGCCGTATATTTTGCTACGATGATTGATGACGTTGGACAAAGTTTGAAGATCTTCAAGTGTTTCCGCCAGTAGTAAGCTATCGTCTGCATATCTGATGTTATTGATCAGGATTCCATTTATGTTAATACCCACATTGATGTCCTCCAAAGCCTGTTTAAAAATTTGCTCCGAGTATATATTGAATAAAAGTGGTGACAGAATGCATCCCTGCCTTACCCCTCGATGGATCTCAACAGTTGAATAGAACCTTTCAATCGCAAATACTTGATGAACTAAACGAATAGTCAGGTAAGGCCTGGTTTTACAATCGAAGGTTAACTTTTGGTTAAGGACATTTTATAGCTTAGGCGTTTTACAATCCCGCGAAATGTGGTTAACTATCAGTTAAGTTAACCAACACCGAATGAAAAAAGGGATTTTCCTCAAAGTGTGTTAGCAGGAGATAGTGGCTATGGAATTGAGTCTTAAATAATCACACGCTCAGCTTATACAAGAAATCCTTCTGAAGTCCCATTCAACAAATCACACATTTGTACACGAAAACTCGTTGAGAGAAAGAGTGTGTAAAAACTTCGCTTTCTAACCCTTGTCATGGGAATGCATAGCTCAGGCTATGTTAGTGGCTACAGTCATTCTTCATAATTTAGCATATTATAGAATTCACTAGTAATATTAATCTTTTAGAATTTCCTGATAAAAGGCATAATGCAAGTACCTCTATTACAGATACCTCCATTTTCATAGATTGTAAATTAAAGAAATAATTGATCTTATGTATAGATGAACTATAAATAAACTGAGGAAATATTTATTTGAATGAAATATAAAAATTAATTAAATTGAACTTGTACATTGCAATAATTGATTTTGAAGTTTTAATATTTCTTTGACGTCTTATAAATTCAAGGCGTCTGACCTACTATTTAGATCAAACGAACCATTATTTTCTAGCAACTTGAGAAAAACAGAACCCATAGTTACGAAACCTTTATCAATAAAATTATTGTAAAACGCCAGGTACGGGTTAACCATCGTGTGTCGGTAACCTAACCATAAAGGTTAACCTTCGATTGTGAAACCGGCCCTTAGTCAAGTAAACAAAAAGAGGTAACAATCGTGATCGTGAATTATTCAATATTGTTTACTGTTTGAATTTACTCACCTAAAGCCGGTTAAAATGTTGAGAAGAGAAGATTTCCCTGCTCCACTAGGTCCCATGATTGCGGTTAGCTCTCCCGATTTGAAACATCCAGAAACTCCTTTGAGGATATTTCTTGTTCCTGAAAAAAATGTGGATCTAAAATAAAATACATCACAACGAAAATGGTTCGAAATATCCTCAAACACAATATTTAGGATTTTACGAAGCGATGTAACATCATAAAGGCGAAACCCAATATGAATAATTTATGCTTTTCCTTATTTTTATAGTCCACAATTTCTGAGATCTTTCGTTTTGAGTTCAATATTCTATTTGCATTTGTGACTGATTGCTCAACCGACGCCATTTATTGACTACATAGTTCGAGATTACCGAAGGTAAATTTCAAGAGTTATAATAAGGTTTTTTCTCTATTTCAGTATCGTAATGAGTTCATTACAGTACTAAAAGTAGTGCTGTAATGAAACTCATTACAGCATCGTTTTCAGTTATATTTTTCGTTTTGTGGTTGTAAGTACTGTCACTCAATTTTCGAATCAAATCAATTCAATCTGTCAAATTTCGTTAATGACACCAACTGCCAAGATACAATACAAAAGTCACTAATCTAAATTTTATTTGAATTTCGAGAGTTTTCCACAAAACTTTACTGAAATAGAGAAAATATCGTCTAATACTAGTTGCAGAATGCAATTCCAACACTCATGCTTTCGAAAACTCGCTCCTTCGTCGCTCGTTTTCGAATTTCGCATTCGTGTTGGAATAGAAGCTCATTCTGCAACTTGTTTTAGAATATACTATTGTGCCATTGCCAAACGTACATATTCATTTGGACAATTCGAATACATCGAGAATAGATTCGGGGTTCATAATTCATTGATAATCCTGGCTTTATGAGAGATCAGTAGGGAAGTGTGCCCAGGTAGGCACCCATAAGACATTTTTCGAACAGCTCATGAAAAAAATGTATGTATGTTAGTATTCTTACCCGTATTTTAGTTTCAATGTGAGAACAACCGAATGACAAAGTTTCGAAAAGATTGGCTAAGGGTGCCATCATGAACACACAAGATTTTTACCTATATAATGAACGGCATATAAAAAGGAAGTTACACCAGTATATATGTATAGATGTAACCGTTGGTTGAAGGTGTTACTACGTTTACCTTCTTTTATGCATCAATAGAAAACGTTATCTTTCCAGTTCGCCTTTTCAGGCAAGATATTGCCATAAGCAAACTTTCCTTAAGTCATTAATTTGCACTTTTGAGAAAAGAATATTCAGTGCTTTTAAATTTCTAGAAAATGTATGTGGTGGTGATGGCTTCGAAAAATATGTAGTGTTGTGATTGAAACCGTGTATATTTCTGGCAAGGGACCGTTCAGGATATGACTTTTCGACAGAATAGTGTGGGAGAAATTCATTTTCTATGTATAACTGTAACAAGGGCGGATATAGCTTTTTTGTGAGAGAAGGGGTAATATCCATTGAGAACAAATAACTAGAGACTTCCGGTTTTTTGAGCTTGATGAGTATTTGCTTACTACATATTTAGGAAGTTTTCATTGCTAATTCACTTAGCAAAACATTTCAAGGAACAGAAAAATTTTCAAATTTTTTTTAACAGACTGTATTCCAGTGAAAAAGGGTCGTAGAGAAAAGGAAAAACCAACTTCTGAAGCTTGAAAACTCTTGTTTCTGAAATAAGTGGTTAACAATTTTTCAGAGTACCCATGACCACGCAATCATTGTATCAAGCACGAAGAAAATTTTTCGGATTTTTATATTTTGCTCTACGCTCGGAGAATTTTCTCTAGCTGGACCGATTGTTATCTCGCACAACCTGTTCATCCAGCTCTAATTTGCACTTCACGATTTTCGAGATATTGAGTTCTGAATGCGAAAGGATTCTTCTCACTCAACAGCCGATATCTTCGGAAATAGGGTACTAGAAACTGTAAATTCTTTCCATGATTTTTTTCTGATGAAAATGAAGGTTCAAATGTATCCAGTGTCCATAGTTTCAGTGGAGATGAGTCGGAATTTTTTTTCAATTTATTAAAAATTTGAGGTAAAAGAGAAATAATGTAATTATTGATTAATTCAGAAAATTAGGTCAAGTTCAAAGAACAAAAACCTTGTTCCCTTAATTTATACAAAATTCCAATAAATTGGTTCAAGAAATCTGCAGAACCGATCGATCTACCGAATTCGGATAACATCAGGCTGTGAAATTTTTCCGTGACCTAAGCTTTTCCGCCAATATTGACGAAGATCAATAAGTCGATTAAACGAAAAATGTTGAAATGGAATACAGCCATAGGCGCCACCATGAAACAAGAGAAAAAAAAGCAAGCAAACTTCAGTTCTGAAAAATTCTCCTCAACTGATTTCTAATTGCACCTCTAGTCTGGAAAAATATATCAATGTTGTCTTTATATACATTGCAGTGTCCATGCACGCAGAGTTGAATTTTGAAAATTTTTCTTCATGCTTCATCCGATGATTGCATGACCGGTACTCCGGAAAATTGTGAACCAATGAATTCAGAAACAAAAGTCTTCATGCTTCAAAAGTTTTTATTTTCTACAAGACCTTTTTTTACTGAGATGCAGCCTGTTGAAAATCTCAAAAAATTTTGAAAATTTTTTTGTTCGCTTGATTGTTGCTCGAAGTATATATTGAAAATAGTTGAGAAATTACGAATTTAAAATTATTGTATGAAATTTTTTATGTGCATCACACCCCCATTACCCCCCGTAAGAAAGTTGTATGTAGTTTTTTCATATATATATATATATTTATTTATGTCGTTCCTCTGAGTACAAAATTATTCACAATGATAAATGTTCTACATCGTCCCGGACGGCGAAATATGCACTTGGGCTAATTGCCTGTATAATACAGCACAATAATTATTGTGCTTCCCACTCACCCTACTAGGATGATACAGGGTCAGATGAACCCTAGTGTTTCAGCTAGATGTTACTTCTCGATTATTGGGACTGGCATCACAGAGGAAATCGATGAAATCATTCACATGAAAATTTTCTTGTCTGATTTCGAAATTGTCATTTAGACAATTTCAAATTAAACAGGAAAAGATCTTCACTTGTAACAAGTTAATCTTTGTAAATTCCACACATAAAGTCCTAGGAACTAGGATTATGGAAGATTTGCATAACCATACGATAATTTTTTCACTCGAATAAGTTGAAGTAGAATTGAGTGAAAAAAAAATTGTTTCCTACCTGATTTCATGTCAAAAATAAATTGGCAACTTTAATAAACCATCAATTATAATATCAAAACCCCATGTTAATTAATCCTTGCATGGAATATTTTTAAATAGTACCGATTCTAAGTCAAGGATATCTAGATTCAAATCAGATTAAATTTTTGTTTGAAAAGAAGTTTAACTTGCAAACTGTTAGAGTCTGAATGTCTACTAATCATGTAGGAGAACAACTCGAGATGACTGGAAACAGAATCACAAACAAAATTAATTATTTCTCGGTAAACGTCGGATTGTTACCCAGGTAATAAGTTTCCATTGCTTGAGCAACGTATTCATTATTTTTCCTGATTCTAGATGAACATGCTGCATTTATTCCAGTATCTCGATCTTCGAATGATTTTTACTTTGTTTATATTGTGAAAGAGTGTATCATACAAAAATGAACCGGAATACTGAATATGTTAATTAATTTGTTTCTCAAGGCGGAATCACAAGGAAATAACACATTACGTTTAATTCAGACAGATTTTATGATTGTTATGAACGTTAGTTATTTCAGTTGAACATTTTTCAACTATGCATATGTAGCAGAACCAACTTTGTATCTTAAAAAGTAACCCAAGGGATCTTTCATTCTCAAACAATAGGCTCGAAATTTATCACATTCTCAAAATATTCTGGGAACGGGACGTCCGAATATAGAATAAACACATAAGTTCTGTTTTTTGAATCAGCAAGTCCCCATTTTTGTTATATTTTGTAAGTCGTGTTATTGCAACTTGTAAGGTGTATTATATCCACAACTTAAAGAATTTATCATTGAAAAAAGCTGAACCCATGTTTTTATTTATGTTTGTAGTGTGAATAAATCAACTATGTACATCGCTTGCACAGGAACAAATACTTAGTCTACCCATGTATAACATACTAATAATAATAATAATACTTCATTCATATAGTTATACATTTCCCTATTTTTCATGGGTGCCCGCAGGGTGAGGCCAGGGGGGGCCGTGGCACCCCCTGAGATTTTGATTCCCTTCTTGTTTTTGAGCAAAACCGAACACTGATTTCGCCTGCGCCTCATCAAATCATTATTTGGCCCCCCTGAGAAAAAATTCTGCGGGCGCCTATGCTATTTTTACAATAGTTGTATATATCATGGTCCTTCATCTTCATCATTTTGGATTTTGAGTCTGAATGGACAATGTATCACGTTGAGTTCTTGTTCTATTGCATTAGGTAGCACTTAACACTTAAGGCTTCACTCGATCAGTGCAAGCGAAAAAACGACTCTCACAGTCCAGAATAAGGTTGCCGTTGAGATGACGCGATTTTTATTGTGTATGATCGATTTCAATGATTTTCATATTTCTTGCTTCCTAATACACTAGGCGCTCTAAGGGTGCGGCATGGAGGATGGGTGGTTTTAAAAAAATGAAAAAAGCGTTAATTTTTACTCAAAAACACATTTATTGACGGAATCAGATTCTCAAGGAAATAGCATTTGAGACAGTCAAGTGTGGAAAATCACATCAGGCATGTGGTGGCCGATATCGGTGATGCAGTGCTGGAGGCGCTCTTGGAAGTTCGCGTAGACACTCTCCAACATCGCTCTCTCAACTTGGGCAACTTCCACGCGAATAGCCCTTTTCAATTCGTTATGGGGACACCTCAAGGCTAGAGTATACGAGACCAAGCCCCGAACTCTGGACGAATTGAAAAGGGCTATTCGCGTGGAAGTTGCCCAAGTTGAGAGAGCGATGTTGGAGAGTGTCTACGCGAACTTCCAAGAGCGCCACCAGCACTGCATCACCGATTTCGGCCACCTTTCTTATATTATAAAAAAAAATTCTAATTTTCTCTTATTTCAGAGACTGGGAGAGAAAACCCATATTAAGTTTTCAGGAAAATGCAGAGACCTCCCAGAAAATATTTCAATAGATATCTGGTGTTCTAAATGTTAGGTAAAAAATTGGGATCAAGATTTTTTTATGATTGCGTTGAATTCTGCGAAGATGAATAATGATAGTGTTGGTTATTCATGATTTTTTGATTTTATGTCGTATGTAGAGTAAAATTCATGAAATCTGTTTCATATCATATTAACAATGATCTATGTTCATAGAAGTTAAATTATTCCAATGAGTCACCATAGCGACAGATCTCTTTTCTAAATTTTTTTTATGATTGTTGATATGAACCGATATGATGAATTTGACTCTACGATAAATTAGAAAATCCTCAGTAACTCAAGAATAATTTTTTGATTCCAATTTCTGACCCAATATTCAGATAACCCTGTCACGAGTTTTTCAGAAATCTAGAAATATACAATATTTCCACAGTCTTCCACTCCAAAATTGTGAAAACGGTATTCCGACCAATGTAACGATTCGAATACGACTGTTTTTAGAATTGAATACTATCAAAATTGGAAACGAGAAACTGGAGAATTTTCTTTAATTCTCTGAAGGTGGTCAAACTCGGTTCAGCTCGGTAGAAAATGCTGAGCATTATCATAATCCCAATTTTCTGATTTCAAATGGGTTCTGTTCTCCGAAATTATTCAAGATCAAATTTAACATGAGGTAAAATGGATCATTTCGTTAATACCATAAGGGGGCTCATAAGATGATTTTTTTGTACGGACGTACGGCTTTGTAAGTATCTTGAAATAATTTTTCTGACTAAATATTTCTAGTAGTAAAATTGGAAGAGTAGTATAAGTTGTGTATTATGTCCATTCTTCGGGGGATCATCATGGGCACTTTTCACCTACTAACTGAACTACAAACTAAATACATTCAATAATATAATAAATTAATTTAATAATAATTCACTTCTCAGACACTATTTAATTTTTGACTCAATGTTCCTGAAGTGAAATTCCATCTCAGTAATTTATTCGGTTTTAATAAGTAACCTTTACCCACTCAACAAAAAATCATGAAAGACAGGTATCAGAATTAGATGATGGATTGTATGAAGACTGAATTTTCAAAGCAGTAATTTGAATATTTCTCCTGCAGATCTCTGTCGATATCAGGATGGGCATCCATACAAAAAACATCGGATATTCTGAAAAAACCTCCTCGCTATAGATTGGTGAATGAAAAACCCGTTATTTTGATATTGGTATTGATTGATTAGTCAATTCTCGTTTTTTGTCGTCATCTCAGAGATTATCGTAAGAATCCCAGTTACTCAAATACGTCATTTGGAAATTAAATGAAAATATGTAAATAAAGCTGTTCGGAATATTTATGAAAATAGTCATTGTAAAATAGTATTGGCGGTTTCAATCTTTTTCGTAACTGCCTAACTGCCATAAATGTTTATAACATCGTAGTGAAGAAAGAATTGCTCCTGATGGATATAAATTAGAAGTGATTTGAATATTAAAACCCAAAATCGTTTCATAGTTTTATTTATAGCTATGTAAATGTATTAAATGTTCAATTCATTGATTCTTTCTCTAATTGACAGATATTGCGTGAATATGTAGTTTCATATAATTTCTCAACGAACTCAATCAGAGCGCACAGAGAAAAAACTGAATTAGAAAAAGTATCCCCTGAAAAAAATTTGAATTTTGTAATAATGATTTTCCCAGGGAAAATCCTCATATCCGATACGAAAACGAAATTGTTATCAAGTACATCCAGAAAATATTGAATAAATTGTAATTTCAACAATTTGACATATACTATGTTGTCATAATAATATGTAATGATTGTATGTATGCCTTTCGTTTGAAAGTCAGTATCGACGCCAGTGCTCTAAAGTGAGCCTTTTTAGGAAAGACTGGATTTTTATGATCAGAAACAATTTTCTAACGCATTGTGAATTTCTTGTGATTAAAAAAATATGTAGTGATAATTAACAATTTTATTGATTTCAACAAAATACGACAACTAAGCAATTCAAACTTTTGAATCTAGTTCCTCAATTTTGTTGAAATTAGTTAACTTGTTAATTACCACTACTCATTTTTCCAATTACAAGATATTTACAATACGTTGGCAAATTATTTTTGATCATAAAATTGCAGTTCTCTCGAGAACGGTTCACTTCAGAGTAATTATTCAGGAGTGCCTACTTTTAAGTAACACACATTTGTAACGTTCGAATTCTCGCGGGATTTTGAAGTTTTGGCGTCAGAGTTCGATCGCATTCATTGTGCGTCGTAAACATTGAATTTCTTGTCACCTCTTCTTTCCATGCGTTTTGAAAACCGGAATTAATCTGAATTTGTTGACTGAGAGAGAAATATCTAAGCGTTGAAGCGAACCGTAAAGGGATTTTAAATTTCTACTCTCGTTAGAATTACTCAAGTTCTTTTTCTTGTATAACTTGATTAATACTCTTAAAAAGAGGATTTTTAGTCATCCAAATATATTGAACCCCTTTAACATCAAGGGTAAGTTGAAGTTTTTGTGAAAGGAGAGTCGACAAGAATTTGTAATGTTTCAGGGTTTTTTTTCTTCCATTTATTACGGTGAGAACGCCGTATCCTTATTGATGTTCACTCAGGAATGATAACTGGATCCTGTTCATTGTTTAGCCTATATTTTATAAGAACATTAGATTTCGCCTAATTGGAGAGGATAAGTACCCCAAGTGGGATTATTTGTATATAATCTTCAGAGTAACAATTAAGATTTAGATTGAGATATAGGACATACCAAGCTAGTTAGTTGGCGCCCATTCATTCAAATTAATTGAGAATTAATTTCATATCGAGGGTAAAGAACCCCTTGCGAGCTAGCTGGTCACCCTTTTGTTAACGGGCGATTCTTTTTTTTCCATTTTCTTATTTAATACACCCGTTACACATTGGCGCATTAGAATTTGCTGCACAATATCAAATTTGTCCAGTGGTGTAAAAGTTGCGGGATAGAATATTAGTGCAAATTCAATATCTGTCACTGGTAAGTCCAATAAAACCGAGTAAAGTACAAAAAGGTAGCTATTATTAGCGACAAGAAGGATACAAAAACTGGAAAAGCTATAAATTGTTGACACCCTGCATCTCGGAGGAAAAAACCGAATAGAAAAAAATTTTTTTTCGTGACAAATCTACAGTTGATCGTTGAGACACTCCTTAAGGAACACTTCGCAAATGAACTGGGATATCAAGATATCTTCTGGCCAATCTGACAGGATAAGTTTCGCAATGTGTAGTTACATTGAGCTAGATTTCAAATTGAGGCAATTCCATCGAAATAATGGTGAATGGGATGTTTTTCAATCATCTTGCTCATTAATCAATGTTAGAGCATTTCTTCATCTTGTTGTCCACTTTTAACACCCAAGAAGAGCGGTTCTGAATTCAACATCATCTGAAACTCAATTCCTTGACCCATCCTCACTTCTCATAGACGTATCCACATTTAGATTACATAAACGAATTAATATGTCGGACTTGTTAGGCAGTGTTTTCCTTATGAAATATTTTCGGAATATCTCGTGAAAAAAATTAACCTTTAGCTCCTACATGATTCACTTCATCAATTGGATTGCAGAGAGTTGAACGACCGGTTTTTAGATAACGAGAATTCGGATATTTTGAGTGCTTCTATAAATTAACACCCAGGTACGGAAACCATGCTCGTGCACTTCGAATCTAGTTAACAAAATGGCAAATATCGTTTCGTAATATGAAACTATAAAAGATATGTCACAGAATGATAATATGGAATATATAAGATTGAAAAGAAAAAGAAAAATATTCTGAACGGAATTTTGGCGCTGTAACCACAGGTTACCGCGTACCCGTAGTTACATGCAGTTACAGGGTTACCACGTTTTCGCGAAGGTGACTATGTACTATGTAACTATATGACGTCACGTACGTATCTCCTCTCTCTAGCTGGGTAACTCGTGTAGTATGTATTTTCATCTTTTTCCAATGAGTGAAATTGTAATGGGATTAATTTGGGACCATAGATTAACGAATGAACTATTGGAATATAGGCTTGTTAGATTTTTTTAAATAAAAAATGTAAACTTAAAACAATTTAGATTCTGGTCTATATAACGATAGATTCCGAGAAAAAATCCCTACTAGCAGAAGAAAGCGCCATTTTCAAATTTTTCGACATTGGTGGATCTATACCTAATAAAATACTAATCGAATTCAAGAGATATATGAAAACGATAGAATGAAAATATAATTCGAGTGAAAAGCAACTGATAAAAGAAGTAAAAAAAAAAGATAAACAAAGGAAATCGTCGATTGACACATCCCGACAAATGACAGAAGTAACTATGATCTCATAGGTTACTAGTAACTATCATGGAGGTAACTACCTCCATGATAACTATAGTAAGTTTTAGTTACAGCGCCGAAATTCGCCTCTGGTCTTTTGGCACAGAAATGGAATAATATTTATCATTTTTCATCTAATGAAAGTTCACGAACAGTTCTGTATCTGACTTCCACAGAAAAGAAAGAGACTGTCGACGAATATTATAGCAATGCGGTCTTAGAATCGGTTTTGCTCAAGAAAAAATTTATATTCGCTTGGAGCAACAAGAAAATTTAAAATATGTTTTCTTCGTGCTTTATCCGGAGATATTATGACTACTCTGAAATATTGTTAATCAATAAATTCAGAAGCCAGCGTCTTCAAGCTTCGAAAGTGATTTTTTTTTTCATTTCATATATAAAAATCAGGAAAAATTTTGAAAATTTTTCTGTTCCTCTAAGTGTATAATTCCGAATTTTTATTTCAACGGACGAATTCGACATTAAAACGATGGTAACGCTAACGTTCTTTGCTAATCAATAGGAAATGTTGGTTAACCTTCTTAAGTACGAATATCAATAATAAAGCGCCGTAGTTTCAAAAATTCTCACCAAATTTGCTACAGGTTAGTGTTCTTAATTTAGGGTAAAACCCGGTTAGATGCAGCACTTTTTGAAATTGCCTCATATTTTCGAAAATGTCGATTTTATCCGAATAATTTTTATGAAAGTAGCCCCTTTATTTGAGTTCAAATACTGTGGGTTTTTTCTGATCTAGTATTAGCAGATTTCCCAAAAAATTTTTCATTTTTTGTGGGACATTATTTCTAGGGATAGATGCCTACAGGTATGTGTAGTTGCCCCACTATGAAAATAATGAGAAGGATAGATGCCTTCAGTCCGAGATATATGCCCTTCATATTGTATGATCCAATAACAAAGCCAAATTCAATTAAATCTCTTATCGTAATGTCTGTCATAATCGTAATATAACTTAAATCAACCTATTCAATGAAATTTCGAAAGCATTATTTAAAAAAAATATAAATTCTTCATATCATAAAATATTAGGTTTAGGTAGGTATCAACAAATAGGTCTACGAATTTTTCATTTTTGTTATAAAATATTAAATACCTAATAGATTTCAACAGAAATGGAAAAACTCTTTTCAAAACAAACAACACAACATAAGTCAGATAGTGCTTTAAATTTTCCACATCTTGAGCAGTAGTTCCGACTAATAAGTCATAGTAGGATATATGGGTGATTGATGAGTTTGGGAACTGTGTACGTGCACAGGTGGAAAATTAAATTGAAATTTCAAAGTTTGTCCTCTTGAAGATCTTTCAGACCCAAAATTTTTTCATCCTTATCTGAATGATCTGAATGAATCTGAATTAAAAAATCCTTAGGGCATGAATATGGACGAAAAATTGTTCGTCATTAATCAATTAAAATGAAAACTTTCACGCTCTATCAGAATCTGCAATGAAAAAGGTGGGTTTGCGTTTGAAATTTGAATTTTGTACCACATACCTCGTATAAAGCCTTTTTCAGCTTAAAATCTGATGAAACCATCAGATTCTGCAGGCAAAGTTACTAAAGACCACAGTATTATAGGAATTACATTTTCTACCTGTGTGCTAAATCAATTAACCGTTTTCAGACTTTTGATCCATCCCGTATAATATTGTTATAATAATCAATTAGAGTCGAATGAGTTCTCAATAGCTACTCGGATGCATAAGTACAATGAAAATTACAGAATTCGGTGATTTCATATTTCAAAGTCCCTAATTTGAACTGAAAAAATTTCAAATAACGATTAATGTGGGCATCAACTCCATGGGAATGTTCATTTTCTGCATATAATTTCATAATTGGAAACGATATAGAATATGATATCGAACCTTCCGAGTTCAGTGATTCGGAAAAAGTTAATGAACTGGATGATTACTATGAGTAATGCATTGTTCTGCTGTTTATTTCATTTAGATTATAAACATTCCAGAAAAATCTAGACATATTTCCTCTTGACTTCCAAGCGGAATTCGAACATAAATGGTCAATAGCAAGTTTTGACTTATCAAATGCAATATTGGTTCCTCATATATTATTTTTTTAGTTACTCAAATTGTCAAAAACTGGCTGAATTCTTTGTTTGTGGTACACATAAACGAACAGAAATAACTTGAATAATTTTAAAAATCAAAATTTTTGTACCTCGGACCAAGGACCTTGGTCTTCCATCATGCCCACCGTGAGTAGACCATATGAAAAAATGGGGGATTGGACTACTGGAGACCCCGTTTGCAGATTCATACATGATGAGAAAATGCCGTCATCGAAGCTTAGCAGAGACAGACCGGTTTCGTCCTCCTTAGGACTCATCAGTGCCTCTCAGCCAGCAACGATGTCTTCTCGCATTGCTTAAATTCTGGCCTCTAGGATGCTCGTTCATCGTTGCTGGCTGAGAGGCACTGATGAGTCCTAAGGAGGACGATACCGGTCTGTCTCTGTTATACCGAAGCCACACAGAGCACTATGCTATAGATGCTATGGACGCTAAGGATCCGATGTTCGCTAAGTTACCGGCCACACGGAAAGCTACATACTTTAGTATATCTTTCAAGTTTCGCAATCACCAGGCTCAGTTGTATTTGACGATGTTACCAAGCACGGTGCCATGGGATAGTGATAGCGATGAGTTGTGCAAAAATGAACGTAAAAGAAAATGGGTCCACGAAGTGAACAAAACGAGAAAGGATTTCGGTGAATTTCATCATCTCGTAGTTCAGTTGCTAGAAGATGAATCTAAGTTTAGAGAATATTTTCGAATGAGCCCGCAATTGTTAAGCATTATTGAAAAGGATATTGAAAAGCGACATTATCCTTCGACAGATCACACTACACTGAAGCGAAAATCACCGCGGCAGCCCTCGTGATGTGTTGAATATAGCCGAGAATCAAACATAAGGCCACGTGGCTTAGATCGCGAACATAGCGAATATAGCGTACCAGTGTCGGTGTGGCCGCCTACGTGCAAAATAGAGATGGCTAATTTTCGAATGCATCGCGAACGAAGCGAACATAGCGTACGTATCGCTCTGTGTGGCCTCGGCTTTAAGCTTCGATGACGACATTTTCTCATCATAGTTGAATCTGCAAACAGGGTCTCCAGTAGTCCAATCCCCCATTTTGATCCATCATGGCCCATGATTAGGGTGCTAACTTTTCCTTTTATATGAAAAAATATTCAACGCAAATGTAATGAACCAGCTTCTACATAAAATCCTCATTGATAAATACTTTAATCGAAATGTGAATGAAGTAGGTATATACGTACAACTAAATGTAAATGAAATCTTTTTTTGATGAAAACACGATGAAACTTTTACAATGAAAACGTGAATAATATCTTCAATTAAATGAATTCTAAAGGTTAAGCCGGGGAATGATATTATATCATTTTAATAATAGAGAAAAAGTTATCTAAGTTTGATGCTTCGGTTCTTTAGTTCTGTCCATGCTTAGACTGACTTTTATCAGACGACTGAGATCTGCATAAGGAGCATGCTTTTATGAATTTCAGCGAACTGAATACTCAAAGATCCAAACCTACATTTACCTTCACCGAGCTG
Source organism: Hippodamia convergens (assembly GCA_038502775.1). NCBI lineage: Eukaryota > Metazoa > Arthropoda > Insecta > Coleoptera > Coccinellidae > Hippodamia > Hippodamia convergens. The sequence goes on along the minus strand of CM076614.1, from coordinate 18,709,428 downwards.
GTAATAGAATGAACCTATTTCATGACGAATTTTCTATATTAGAAAATACATATTAAAAATTGATTGCTTAAGGAAATCCTGGTCAGCATATTTTTAATTAGATACTGAAAAATTTTTTTCATAACATTTTGAAAAACATCGTAATGATGAGAATTTATTAAACTGGATATATGAAACATGTAGAGTGTGTAGGTGCAGACATGGGGTTTTCTATTGTTTACCTGTTTACCTGCAAAAACGACTGGGTTGCCAGGTATAAACAGGTATGTAAAAATTAATAATCTTTACTTGCGTGATAATAGAAAAAATCATATGTCATCATGAGATCTGTTTTATTGTGAACACGTTAAGGGATCGTACATTGCAATCGTATCTGATAGGCCTCTAAATGTGAGAGATGCGAATGCTCTGTATGCAAACTATGTAGAGCGGGGATAACGCCACTACCCTCCGGAGTATGGTGTCAAAAATCTCAGAGCTCACTCTTTGTTTTTCAAGAAGTTCTTTTCGAATTAATTATTTCTGTGGTACATTGTAGTATGTAGTCTCCAATAATGTTGGTTGTTGGGACTGAAAATCTAAGGTGTTCATGAGAATTATGGATAATTCTTATGTATTAAAATCAGGATTTTGAATTGTTATAATTGATTGTTTACTTTTCAGGTCATTGTTTTCTCTGAGAAGCTGGTGAGATGACAAAAAATCATAAAAGAATAGAGAAAAATTCATATGTGTTGAGAGGGAGGACTGGATTATTTTAGTAAATGGTCAGTAATATTGTGAAATGATGTAATATAACATTAATTTGGTTATACCGTAGCTGTGTTAGGAATAATTGATTTGAATGAAATACATATTCAATTGAAGATCACTTTGTTATTTTTTTAGCATATATTTTCCACTTATTTTGGAAATTTTTGGAATTATTTTTCAACATGAGTCTGTAGAAGTGAGATTGTAAAGCCAAAGGTCTGGGATCTCTGGGACTTTTGAATGGAAAGCATTATTATTTCTATGCATCATTTCATAAAATGCTTTTATCATTTCATTCGCAAAAAAAAGAGAGTGTTGTTGAAATGGTGAATTTTAATAAATATATCATATTTAAATTATAGTGGCTCATTATCATTCCAGAATGAATGTTATGAAAATATTAATCGAAATATCAAACGATTGACGTGGAAAGTTCATATTCTGAATTCAATCATTTCATATCAGCATAACCAGATTGTATTCTTCATTCTATTAGGGTCATTTGAACCAACCTCCCCTGAAACTTTAAGTGACATTTCAATGCTCAAAACTGACCTCAAATTTAAAAGCCTTCTTTTAGGATTAAAACCTCGAATAATTTTTTAAACTCATAAACTGATATCCGAATATTAGAACTCATGGCAAAATTTTGTATGAAATCTTCAAAATGACAGTAGAGTTCGGAATGATAACTATAATCAGCCAATGAAAAGGCTTTATTGAACTAGGGTGGAGTTCAACAACATGAAAAACTGAAATATCACTTGATAGAAATGTTTAAGATTCCCTTACGTAAGAATTCAATTCGAGTGACAGTCCTGCAACTGTCAATAAATTTAAGGGATCGTAAACTTTAAGGAATGTTGGTGAAAATTGCTCCCAATAATATACTTCGATTAGGCATTCTTATGAACAACGGATATGCAGGCAAAGTTTCGAGAAAGTAGAAAATTGCACAAGTCAGGCCGGAAGGTTAGCGCACGGTGCACAAGCCGGACTAAGCATGCAAAACGGTAATCAAGCTTGGGTGTGTGGTGTGCCCATAATTGATTGTCCTATTTTACATTGGTTTTTAACCGACTTCGAAAAAAGTGGTTACCAATTCGTACGTATGATTCTTGATTTATTGGAAGAGAATCAGATAACCACATTATCAACAAATTTGATGTTTGAAATTAATTTTCAGGATATTATGCCATTGAATATTGGTCTCAAAATAATGTTGCTACCATGTTACACATTGAGATAATAAAAGCGGGACTGTTACCGAACTTGAGAAAATCGAACTTTCCGGATTCTTCTAGCAAAAAAATCCAAAATGGAATAACGAAATTAGGACCTAAATGAGTTGGAAACTGTTAAAAATTTCTAGTATTTTTCACTATGGTTTTTTTCATCTTCATATCATGAAAATTTCGAACTTTCCCATATTGAAGAAGCAGAGAAAAGTTCCTAATCTTGATAAATTGACACATAATTTGGATTTTCAAAAAATCTCGGAATTCCAAAATATGAACAAGTTATTATGTAGGGAAATCCTAACCTTCTCTTGGGTTTTTTCCACTCTTTACTTCCTCTCCCATTCGTACATGGAATTTTCATCACTTTTTTCAATATTTATCTTTTTCTTTATAAGTGCTGAAAATTAGTGAAAACATATATTCATTTGTGGCATTAATTGCATTTCCGATAGAAAAACTCATCTTTACTACACGTGAACTCCAAATCAACATCTCGCACAGGTGTATCTCGGATGGAGCGACAGTGAAAGTCATTATCTTTCTTTCATTTCCTTAAACAGACATTTAATCCGGAACAACGTCTGAAATACTGTGACATCAGAACGGTCACCAGGAAGAACAGAAAAACTCGTTTTCAACTGCCGCAGGAACAGGTTACATTTCCTCTTCGAATATTTTATAGGCTATTCTCTATTGAGGTTGAACGAATTTATCATATACATAATTGGTGTTTCACAATTTCTCCGCATGGAATATTTTTTTCGTTTATATGCTAATTGTTTTCGGGATCCTTGTCCTTTCGACTGAGAAGGATAGATGTATCCTCTGTTTTTCGAAGCTTTGTTTAGGTTGATCTTCAGAAGATATCATAACTGGAACTCCATACACAAAATAGTAATGAAAAAGTCTAAGATGTTTATTATGTAGTTCGATTTAATTGCTTCGGAACCAATGTCATCATTGATTTTTTCATGAACTTGGACTCATTTTGAAAAAAAATCGTTTGCCTTTAAGCAGGGCATATCGGAAACAATTCTGAAACATAAAACTTATGAAAGAGAAAACATTAGTTTATTCCAAATCTCTCCAAGGGAACTTCCGTGTAGGTAGAAATAGTAGTAGTTTTCACAAAATTAATTATTCTCGATGACGATGTAATTTGCTTCAAATGACGTCTAGTATATCCCTCCCTCCCTATCAAGAATCAGGTCGAATTATCAAACACCCTGAATACAGTGTCCATCTATCTCTTCCTCCTACGCAATTCCGGATAGTATTTTGTGACTTCATTATTCAAAATGGTGGACGGGTGCCATTTTGTAAGATAATTTTAAATGGGATCATATGGCAAGTGAAACATCATTCGAATGATTTTACCTAGTATTGTTCAACGACATCATCACGATCAAACTAATTTAAAATAGTTTAATTATACTTGAAGCCAAGATTTAAGTTTCAGTCCTGGGGTTCCATTCCTGGATGAGGAAGGAATGATCCTAGATTTAATTTGTCAGCAATGCTGGTGTATGCACATTGCACGTGTCACTTCAGAAACATGAATCTCGAATTGAACTAAAAACAGTTATGTTTGATTTTATTTTGAACTTGCACGTTAACTATGCATAAAAACATTCAATCAGAATACAGAAATCGAGGTCAACAATTTTTATTTCTTGACCCGGACAAGATCCCGCAGCCAGATGCTAACAGACAGTTTTAGATAAAAATTTCCAGATGATTCATATGAGATATATGGTAATGAGCTTGCTAGTTATGAATGTTCTATCTGGTAAGAGAACCCTTGAAATTTTTCGCGAGTTCCTGATATAAAACTTTCAACAGCTATTTATCAACACGATTCAAGGCATGCTCTACTTAGCAATATCGTTGTGAACTGACTAAACTTTGATCTCTCGATTCATTGCGTTCGAGAAACTACGTCAGAAAATTCAAATTTCAATAAAATGCGGAGTATTGGGCAAAACAGTTTGCATTCTATAGAGCTGATAACATTTGCAATTATGTCCTTTCTTTCGTGATGATGTTCTTATAACTGATCATATCTACACTGATAATGAAAATCTTGAACAGGTTTTTTCTTCGTAAAAAATCAAGTATTCAGTATATTTTCATTATTTATTGTAGGAGTTGGCTTTCAAGAAAACCAATAATGAGAGAAAAATTCGCTTTATGAATGAATCTACCTCTGAAACTTTTTTAAGCTCATTGTCCCAAGTGAACCGGAGTATTTTTTCATCCTATTTTTGTTCCGATCCTGACTTTTTATGGGGTGGATTTCATGTATTCTTCAAACGCATATTTGACAGTTCTTTTACTCATATTCTTGTGGATATTTATTCGAAATACAAAAGTCCCGTTACACCTAAGGTTGAAGAACTCCGAAACTGTTTAGATAGATGCCTTCTTCATCATGTCAAAACACGATCCCAGTTATCTGAGATGGCTTCAGAGGGTGAAGTTTATGTATCATGAAGCATTGCATTGGATGAACCAGAATAATTCTAGAAAGTTAATTTCTACCAGTAAAACTAGATCTAGGAGATCCTGGAATATCTGAAATATCAAATTCCAAAATACATAACGATTGTTCATGAAGAAACAGTTGAGATATTATATGAAGATAGGAGATCGTCGTCACAGAGATTTTCATGAAAGGGCGAATGTAGATCATATTTAATACCTGAAATATTATATACAGGTGTCCGAAAAACAACGTCAAACGAAAACTTTATGTAGATCACAATGTGCTCTACCTGATATAAAAAATTTTTGAGAGAATATAGTCAAATGTTTGCTTCAAATTATGCAGTGAGAAAGAGCTCAAAATCTCATGAAGGGATTTCGAAAAAAAAAAGTTTAAGAGAAAGTGTTTTTTTGAGGTGGTGTGAAAAAATTGACTGGACTTCTTCTGCAAACTATGTTAGAAAGGGATTTTGATATGGTGAAATACAGGTGATAAACCTCTTGAAAATTTAAATACTTTCGAATGTTAAGCGAAAATGGACCATTTCGGAAAACCAATTTTCATTGTATCCTCGGTGTTCTACAAACCTGAATTTTTAATTGTGAATAACCCGAAAAGGGCTCTGGATAGCTACACCGAATACTAAATAAAATGAATGTGGCATCTATTAGAGAAAACAGTTGATACAATTTCCGGTGAAAGCGGAAGATGCACTTGGATTACTTTTTCACCCAAAATTTGGACCACTCCCGGTGGGACATCCTGTATATTAACCGAAGGGAACTTTCATTCTATAGATGAAACTCACAATCAAGAGCTGCAAATTTAAGAAAACAACGATAATCCATATCAGAATGAATCGAGCTATGTATTTTTTGTTAAACTAGGACTCGATTGAGGACTACCATGATATAAAAGAACTCAACAAACTATATTTTTATTCAACAAGTCAAACTGACTTTTCATACAACTGATCATAGAACTGATGATTAGAAACCATAACAACGTATGAAATTATTCATAGAACATAACATTAACTTATTAACAATGCTGCAAATCAATTGTCCAACACCCTCCCTATTTGCAGATTCCTTGGTACTTGACATTAATCAATTAATTCAAGTTTGTTAGTTATATAGTTATTGAAGAACAAATCGAAAGTTATTTTGTTCGTGCCATTTTGTGGGATTATATCTCAGCCTAGTCCAATCAAAAACCAATTTATCAACCTCCTAGCCTGCTGCATAACAGGAAAACTGCTCAAAAAATTTGTAGCAACTACTCATATTCGCCATCTTCTTATTCCTGGAGATTGGTCTAGCCGGAATCTTAGATCATGAAAAAGATATGGTATCTTATCAAAAAAAAAAAATAAACCAACACTTCCAGGCGGTAATTACCCTATTATGTTTAATATTCGGCCCGGTCAAACGAAAAGTGATTTATGTCACGAATTCCGAATTTTTGAGTTATACCTATATTTGTGTACACACAAGGTTGCATATCATTCTTCTTATCAAGTGGTATAAGTTAAATCATCCTTTTGACCAAGTATGTAACACTCTTTTCCACACCCATTAATGCAATTTTTAATAAATGGCAACATGAAAACTTAATTTCACCTGATTGTAATTAGACCATTTTTACACATTTGAAAAGAGTAATATAGGTAGAAGAAATCACGTAGAAAAACGATTACTTTGAAATATTCTCTTCGATTCTTTTCATGTCATATGGTCAATTTAGAGCGTATTGAAGTCCAGTTCCTACATGTTTTGTTACAATTCAACTTACTCCTAATGAAACCATCATGTTAACAAGAATTCACAATATTCCCACTCATTATGATGACAACTCTAATAGGTTGAGAATTGTTCATTGTCTGGAAAAAACAAATCTGTTTCGATTGAACTATTGGAAAATTACATTATGTCAAGGTGAGATACTATCATGTTATATACAAATATTTTGAAGTACGAAAATCATGCATGATGCAATTGCTACTTCGTCATTCGACTAGTTTTTTTAATTTTGTTTGAATGCATATTTTAACGTCGATCTTTAATCAAAACCTCATAGCGAAATGTTTCTCTTTGACAAATAATGGTCAAAACATGAGAACAACTTTGTAGGAAGGACGGATTCAAATTTTTGCTATGATCTCAGTATGACATCTTGAAAACAATAATTCCACATCTCTTCGAAGATTTTTAAAACGTGCGTGGGAAACGTATTCATTATATCTTTAATTCTATTTGATTCATTACCAGTAATAAAATAATATTAATTTTCGAAGTAATGAGAATGATTGCATTCTGGAATTGATTTACCATCAATATTTCTTGGAAATAACTCAAACTTGGATCATTGGAAACAAGAATCAAGATTATTGGAAAAATATATTAGATTATAACTGGACCATATATCTAGTTCTGAAGTGCGAAAATGAATTATTAATGTTTTTTTTTCAATAGATGAAATGTTGAGATTCAATTGTGAAACCAATTTTTCACTGATAAAACGCTTACATCACCTTCAGTCCCAATCTGTGGAGAGATTTGATGAGGAATAGTATTTAAGGACTGGTTTCATCAACGCATTCTCAGTCTTTTTATTTTTGTTGTCTCTGGTGTTTTCTCTTCCACTTTTCTCCTTCGGAGGTGAATTTTCTCTCGAAAGATATAGTTTCTTCGAAACTGTTGAATTACGATTAATTTGAGAAAAGTTTTCATTCTTAGTCAGAATAAGTTCAGCTGCAGTTGTGAAATCAAGATTCGACAAAATAACTTTGAAAATTGGGATATATTCCAGTTGAGTCGAATAATTTATTGAATTAGTTTGGAATACAATAAAATAGTTATCAATATAATAAGGTCCTCCCATTTTCCACAGAAAAATTTACAATTGATATGACTTGAAAAAAAAGAATAATTTTAAACAAGTTGAATCCAATCAAAGACATTCAACAAGTGGAACAAAGGATAACAACAAACATATCCAATCTTGAACACCAATCATTGTTCACACTGATCAAGCAAATATTCCAAAAATATCCTACTGACAAAAGTAAAACATATCGCTACCCAAAACCCCCATGAACAACGAACACATTTGCCTTATAGGTAACCGAATAGGAGAATATGTTCTAAGAGTACTCAAGTAGAATATATACACGATTGACTCTACATTGCAACCTTGAAACCAGAAAACAAACAGATACAAGAAGATCACAATCATCGGTTACCGTGTAAGAGGTTGTGAAGCAATTTCGAGGACTTGAGCATAATGCTGGCTTCAAGCGTTCTGACCCATAGATAACATATCCAACAGAACGCTTGAATAGAAGCCTTTGATCGGGTGAATACCATCCTCCTTCCAAGCCAATTTTTTTTTAATTAAGGACGAAAATGGATCTTATGGATAGGGCGCCAATAATGCATCCAATAATCTTTCTGCTCTTATCTATCGGGTAAAATCCCAGGCTATCGCTTGGGCAAAACCTCATTTTGTTAGGTAGTCATAAAAACCAATCTTTATTGTTTAGGATATTTTAAGAATCACGTTTCACCAATTGAATTCTGTTAGAATAATGATACTTTTTTGTTTGTTTCAATTATTTTTTGGGAATATTTCTGTGATTTATATATCATTTCATTCGATATGAGTAATTATAATTCTCCGTTCATTTGTCTCATTATCAATTTATGAGTATCCTTTTTTTAATATCTTTGGGCCGCGTTCGTCCTCGTTAATTCAGATCTCAGTACGGGCATCTAAATATTCTTCATTTCCAGAGGAGGCGCGCTGATTGGGCTGGGAGTTATCGCCATGAAAGCTGCTTCTTTCAATTTCATTCTCCTCCATATTTCTTCCTTTGATATTATGGAAGCTTCGTCCCATTTGACGTTGTGGACCTCGTTCCAAGCATGTTGGGCTAGCCACGATTTTTCTGTTTCTCCTAGTTGAGCTAGTCTTTGGTGCTCTTCGATTCTGACTTTCAGAGGGCGTTTAGTTTCACCAATGTAGGATCTGCCAACTTCTCATGGTATTTCATAGACGAGAATCAAAACACCAAAAATTGCATCTATGAAATACCATGTCGGATCCTACGTTGGCGAAACTAAACGCCCTCTGAAAGTCGGAATCAAAGTGCACCAAAGACAAGCTCAACTAGGAGAAATAGAAAAATCCAGGCTAGCCCAACATGCTTGGAACGATTACCACAACGTCAAATGGGACCAAGCTTCCATAATATCAAAGTAAGAAGGATGGAGGGGAAGGAAATTGAAAGAAGCAGCTTTCATGACGATAACTCCCAACCCAATCAGCGCGCCTTCTCTGGAAATGAAGAATATCTGGATGACAGTACTGAAATCTGAATTAAGCAGGACGAACGCGGCCCAAAAAAGCAAATAGTCCTGACATGAGCCAGTCCTGACGTAGCCTAACATACTAAAACAACTACACAAGAGATAAGTACAATTGATTTATGACTTCTTCTTCTTGGAGTGAGACTGAGTCTTGTCAATTCTGTCATCAGCCTTCTTGTGACATTGATGTTCATTATTTATTCATGACATTTATGTCCAAGTGTCAGTATGGAGCGCAAAAGTCCAGACGGAACAAGTTTGGCAAAGACCTGTCCTTCTCAGGACCAACAACACCCTGATACCAACAATATAGATAATGAAGATAGCCCAAATAATGTCCCAACAAATATTCCATTATTAAGAATATCTCGTTCACAATCACAATCGGCTTTGTTATTAATTTTTTTTATATCTATTCAGTTTCAAATATTCCATCTGAACTAAGTGTACAGGCCAGTTATCTGTCGTCGAATCATCAAACATGAAAGAATCAGAAAAAATTGTATTTTAAACAAGAATGCTTTGATGCAACTAATCATTGCCTACTACCTGCTATCAATTCATTTCGAAACCTAAATTCAACGATTTCTTACAAAGCAAGGTAATTGAACATTTCTATTTGTAATGACACTGAAAGGCTTGAGTAAATGATTTGTTCATGATTACCTACGTTTCATGTACTCATTCCAAATAACATAAAATTATGATTAATTCTATGAATTATATCAATTATCATTCAAATTGAGGGTTCGATAGGACCAGAGCAAATTGAATGATATTTTGGTTGAATTAATTATTTTGAAATCTCTTGAATGTTTTCCTTAACGATTTCGTGTGAGCTAATTTAGTAGATAACAGTTACAGGAAAGCCTATGCTTGCGATTCAAAGAGGGGTTTGACCAGAAAAGAGAAAACTTCATGATACAATATACTACTATATTTGATATGACTGAAATATGTACCCCAATTTTCTTCTTTTATCTAAATCATCATCCGTCGCTTTAGGATGAGATGCCAATAATTTTGGTTTATGCAGGTTGCCGCAAGAAAAGTTGTCATAGCACGTTGACATACGAATAAAAGCGAGGAATTTGTTCAGAGTTATAGGAATTAGAGTGGCAAGTAAAATTTTCCAATTTCTTGGAGATTATATATTATGTATTACTTGACAGTAACAGCCCTTACCAAAAAATGTAAGAATTATTCGCTCTTTATAGATAATGCGGTCACTTGTTAAAAAAGTCAATATATGTAATTCTGAATAAGTATGCAGATGAAAATTGTGTTTCGAGTAAACTTCATTTGAATGGGTAAAACAAGTAGTGAAATTCAAAAGTCATTTTGGACATAATGAAGTATTGTATGAATTCTTGTTTTTTTTCAAACAGATTTTCGACTGATTTGTCGGACATTTTCAATACAGAAATTTCTTAGATCAATATCCTCAAAATAGATATTCCATCTACAATGAAATTTCTGGTCTAATTTAGAAATATATTCGAATATATTCATTTAATAGAATAGAAGAATCCTTAGAAAAATCAAAATTGATAGTGTAAAATGGTTTCTTGAAACAAGTGTCAAATTTATTCCTCTCATAATAGGACTATGTTTTGCTAAGACTTCTATATTTATTTTCGAATATGACTCTGAAGATATTTGCCTTTGAGATTTTCGGATGAGACATATTGAATGCATTAAATTAAAACAAAGTCTGGAGCATTCTTTGGGAATATGCCCACATAAAACGTTTAATTGAGTAATATGCGGAATCCTCAATATGGTACTACGAAAAATAAGCACCATCTCTAATGATTAAATCACAGAATACAGTTATTACATAACCAGTCATAACCAGTAATTTTTTCATGATACTGTAATGTTGGAGTGTTTGCAAACATGGTCTATTCGTGTCTTCTCACCTAATAAATACCCATTCTTCGATGATATTTTTGAATGTTTCATATCAACATGAACTTTCGTTAATAGCTCAGTTTTTCCTCATCTAATTACTGTAATTAATTTTTTTGCAGAACATAAATCTGTAGCAAAACGGTGTATCGTGTGTATTTTGCTCAACCTGAAAATGACACGTGTTGAATTTATGGGTTTTAATTGTTTCTGTAATTCTCAGGATTCTTATTTAATATTGAAATTTTCACATTGCATTTATGAAATCGTCGATGGCGTAGAATATAAGTAGCATTATGGTCTTAATATTTTGGCGAAATTTTGCCGACATATGAAATATGTCTACTTTGATACTATTCTTAATGAAAATAAATCTTTTGATTTATTTCGATTATCATCCATTTCAGATATCGATCAGTCTTCGAAACATACAATGAATGTATCAGAAATCATAGTTTGAAGTTGGCTACTTAACAATAATAGTTATTAACAATTGCGTTTCTGAAACAACATAGTTACACTATAGTTAGTGTAATTTGTTTCGTTTGACAAACATAAAATATCCCAGGTACTTCATCGATCCAAAATACACTGAATGAAGTGTTCCATTGCACCGACAGATATGAGGACTAATAATTTTTCATTTAATTTAAGTGTTGCGGAAATTTCCAAAGCGATTATAAGATAGAGAAAAATTCAGGTTCCGAGATAAAACTTAATGGATTTCAATTTTCATGCATTAGAAATATCAAGAATATGCAAATATCTGCTATCTTATCCAAATTATACAGTGATAAAATCGAAACTACAAAAAATTTCCATTCGTATTGGAAAGTAGAGTTCTATCTTAATTTCGGTGCAATTGTGCATCGTGGCTATCAGATATGATATCAATTTCGTATATGAACAAATCTAAAAATTGAAGTTAGAAATAATATGATGTAATAATAATGGTTTCACTTCCACAGGATTGAAATATTTATAGAAGTATTTACATGGGCGCCCGCTGAATTTTTTCTCAGGGGGGACCAATTAATGATTTGATGAAGCGCAGGCGAAATCAGTACCTATTCGGTTTTGCTGAAAAAAACGAAGGGAATCAAAATTTCAAGTTAGGCCACGGCCCTCCCTGACCTCCCCCTGCGGGCGCCCATTAGTATTTATATCAATATTTCGAAGTTTAAAAAAAGGCGGATTCCTTTCAAACAATCATGCATTCCCGCTGAACTCAATAAGATTATTCACCAGAAAATCCGTCCTTCATCCGAAGTACCCATCAACTTATTACAAAGAAAAGAAGTGAGAGGATTAAGAAAACCAAATTATCTTTATGCTCAATAGAGAAAAACGAAAATTTAATCACTAGTAGCGACTTTTCAAATCCATATTTAAATACGAAGGCAGAAATGTCAAATGACAATTGAGATGTTTGTAAAATTGTCACCTGTACGAATGAAATTATCTTGACGCTTCTTGCCTTATCAAATTCAGAATGATCAACGTAATTTCGTATAACTAATATAAAATGTTCTCAACGAATTTTCTGAAGAATGGAAAACACAAGATTTTGGCAGTTTTCACCGTGGTAAATATTCCGAGAGTTTGGGAGAGTTATTTTTAATAAAAGCCCAAGTTTTAGTATAAGGAAAATTTCTGTACGTTCAGTATAAGTTATTTTCTTTTATTTTCATTGAAATTAATGAAATAGATTCAGGAATACCGCTCGAATAAGATAATAGATAATTCTATGCCAGGGGAGTTCCGAGTAGCAATAATTCAAAATGTCTTCAAATTTGTGTGAAACTGATATATTTCAACAAGATCTTAAACGGATTCGTAATAGATCTATGAAAAAATTTTATGTTTTTGTGAGACAATCTTGAAAAATTCTCTCTGAACCATCGTGTATCTATTTAAAATTAAAGTAAGAGTTTTGATTCGATTCAATGTGAATTTCTTGCAAAGATATTGCAAACATGGTTCAATTTCTTCTATTCATTCGATTCACGAGATATTTTATGTAAGCTGCCATTGATTTACATCAGTATTCGAAGTTTCATGCCATAAGATCGGTAATTTTCATATTAGTAAAAACGAAAATTAGGAAAGATATCTTCAGTTATACTTTATGTAAAGTATGCGTTTTGTTTCATGATTATGTCACATATTATTTTGATCACTCATTCCTGTTTTCTGTAGTTTTCAGCACGAGAAATATTTTATATTCAATGAGCTTCCTCCTAGAATTTGAACTTCCCCCTTATACTGTCATAAATTTTGTTCCAAATTTATAAGAAAACTCATTCACGAAATGCTGTAGCCGATTTCGTACTCTAACAAATTTATCGGTGCATTCAGGTCATAAATATACAATGAATATTTCAAAAATATTGTGTTTACTGACGACAAAATTTGACCATGAATTCTTTATCAGTGAGTCAAAACATCTTAGGCTCAATGGGTTTGCAGAAATTTGGATTGAATTTAATCATTCATGTTCTTGAAACCACCACAAATAATGGTGAATTTGAACAATGAGAATTAAGTAGGTGATAAGATATAAGAATTTTCATTTTTTCGAAAAATTCCAAGAATATTTATTCCCAGAAGTATTTCCCCGAAAACTTTCTCTATCCTACTAACTTGATGTTAGTGAATTATTCTATAACAATTTCAGAAATAAAGTATCATATGTACCTATTAATTGAGATTGTCGGTATTAATTTCAAAAGAAATTATGCTTTACCCCAGAGCGGTTAGAAGAAACTACTTAAAGCAGATTCGAGCACATTTTTTCATGTTGAGTTTGGTTGAACATCTACTCATCACCTCCCATCATGAATACTATGAAAAATTGCATTTAGAATCCAAAAAACTGACTACCTCGAAATGTAATCAATGGGAACTCACCATTTTTCTGCTGTACAGTATACTTTAGATCATCGAATTCTATGTCGATGGAAGCAACACAACGCATCTGTAAACAGGAAGTCTGTTTCTGCATGGGAATGTGACATTTCTTCTCAGTCATGTCGATATTCAGTCCGATCAGTTTTTCTAGAGACCGATTCGAAAATGCAGCATTCGCCGCAACACCACCAGTTCGAAAGTTCTAGTCGCTTGAACTCGCACTACGAAATGTTGCTCGAAGAGTAGAGCCACAACTTCCTAGCTCTACGACCAAAACTGGAGTGGCTGTTTCAGTATCCGCGATGTTGAACAAACAACGAAAATATAAATTCATATTCACATTCATGCGGGAATCGAATTATAGTGGGAATGAATAATCCTTTCTGAATTGATTTTCGACCACTTCAGATAACAGCGCATATAATCTATGACAATTTGCGTTGTTCGTATTGATAAATTTCTGCCGGATAAATCATAGTTCAAGAATGGATACACTGCAAACCGTTTGAACGGGACCTTCATGATTTATAGTTCGAGCATCCTAGATTTATTGCAAATCATTATAGATGGTACGACGCAAGGATTAAAAGCTAGATTTTCAACCCCTTCGAATATAATTTTTTATTTAAAACTTTTTGAAGATGCAATAGAGCAACGAATCTAGAAAGATCTTTTTAAACCTGAAATATATATATATATATATATATATATTCTTATGAAAATAGAGAGCTAAAATAATGCAATAAATGTTGAAACAAAAAGTACCTAAGCTGAGGTAAAAAAAGAACGGGGTATCATAACATTCTCCGTATGATACTATAGAATCATACGATACTATCATCACTAGTATCATATGATACTATAGAGCCAGGGGAAAAAAACCTCAGCCGAAAAAACCTGCCACCCCTTAAAAAAAATAACATAAAATATTAAATATCAGGAAAAATCTTGAAAGACATCAGTGTGAGATCATCTGCATGTTATCCGTCGATAGATTCTTCCCAAAAACGGCTCGCGATTCTTAATCTGAAATGAAAAAAGAAAAAAGCAGAAAAGAAACCGAATATTCAGAATAAATCAAATAATTTTGAAATTAACCACCCATTTTAGAAATGCATTCGTTACTTTATGTATAGCCTCGAAACCATCTTGAAATTTATAAATGGGACAACTATTTATAAGATGTTCTATAGTCTCCTCATTTTCCCCACACTCACAACTAGGACTCTCAACCGAATTCCATCGGAAGAGCATGCTATTGCAACGTCCATGGCCTGTTCTAATGCGATTTAGAACAGACCATATTCTCCTGGAAAGGTCAAAACCAGGAACTCTGATGGAAGGATCAGAAATAAGATCTTTATTGAAAAAATTGGATACATTCCATTCAGATTGCCACATTTCTTTGTCGCTTCTATTCATATTAGTCAGAAAATTTGACCAAAAAGGTTTACGCGACTTCAATCTGGGGACCCTATTATCTGGAATATAGGTGAGTATGGGAAACGGATTTGGAAAGGAATTGAATTTGTTCCAAAAATTCAAAGCTGTTGTCTCTCTGCGAATATGGGGGGGGACAATATTTGAGAGGACTGGTAACCAAGGAGTAGGTGTAGACTTGATAGTACCAGTAATAATCCTCATAGAAAAATTTAGTTGGGCATCAATTTTTTTTACATGAACACTGTTCAACCAAACAGGACAACAATATTCAGCAGCAGAATAAACCAAAGCAAGCGCTGCTGTTCGAAGTATTGTTGCATCAGCGCCCCATGAGGAACCAGCTAGTTTCTGAAGAATATTGTTTCGAGTTTTAAGTTTCAAACGCAGATCATCTAAATGGGCATTGAAATTCAGAGAGGAATCAAGTTTGATTCCCAGGTATCTAGGATTGAAATTATGACAATAATCACTGATGTTCAATCTCAGTAAAAAAAACTATCCTGGTGAAAAAAAGAGCAGGTTGTAATTTTCAATTGAAGGACGAAAGCAGTTATATCTTAGAATTAGCGAACTACAATGGTAAAACGACGATTTTTCTCCCAGAAACCCATAAGGTACCAGAAGCAAATTTTCTTGGATAATTATTTTTAATTTCTACTACCTTTATAGCTTTCGTGTTCGTTTCAATTTCATGAATTTTGCTGTTCTCACCTTTCTCTATTTTCAGATTCGAATTTGGGTACTCCATTTTCCAGTATCCCGGCCTGTTTCACTTCACAAAGTACTACAGCCACGTGGAGACAGGAATTATATTTGGCAATTTTTATTCTACAGGGTTGGCCATCTATAACTTTCCACCCCGAATTTCGAGTTTTGGGATGAAAAAACGAAAAAACTCTCGGACAGGTCGAATTCTGTTGAAACGAGGACAAATGAGGGTGTTCAAATGAGTTTGATAACACTACTGATATCTCGGAAAGAATATTTAAATAGAGAACAGAAAATTTTCCGAAAAGTGCTAGGCTAGAGAATTTTTTCGGTTTTTGAAATATCTGAAAAAGGAGCACAGATCTAGCACAACTCAGAAGAACCAAAATTAAATAAGAAGGTGCTTTTTCAAATAAACAGGCACTTCCGGTCAAACTGGAAGTGATTCTCAAAGGCCTTGAACTAATTGAAAAACATGAAATGTTCAAATTACTATCATTCGAATTGGCTGGAATGATCCATTTGAACATGTATTCTGGGACACCCGGTATATACCTAAACTAAGATATACTTAACCATACAGTGGACGGGTGTCATCTTGAACACTAAGGAACGTGTAGGATAACACATACCCTAGTATTAATAGTATATTCTAAAACCAGTTGCAGAAAGAGCTCCTATGCCCACACGAATGCGAAGTTCGAAAACGAGCGACGAAGGAGCGAGTTTTGGATAGCATGAGTGTTGGAATTGCCTTCTGCAACGAGTATTAGACGGTATTTTCTCTATTTCAGTCAATTTTTGTGAAATACTCCGAAATTTAAATGAAAATTCAGATCACTGACTTTTGTTTTATATCTTGGCAGTTGGTGTGACATACGAAATTTGACAGATCACGGATTTTGAATTGATTTGATTCGAAACTTGATTCGATCGGAGGTCAGTACTGACAATCAGAAAACGAAAAATATAACTGAAAACAATGTTGTAATGAGTTTCATTACAGCACTTCTTTTAGCACTGTTATGAATTCATTACGATACTGAAATAGAGATACTGATTTTAAATATATATAAATCATTTTTGCTGACTTTTTCCTCATAATCTGGGGGCACGGTAGTTCCCTCGCCAAGAAGAGCCTAGCGAAGCGCCGCCCCAGGGCGTCTCATTTCTGAACCCTCATAACTTGAGTTTTCAATTTAGTAGAAGTAGATGTACAAAATTCTCAGGATATAATACCAGTAGTGAACTCATTAAACGTGCAATGTTTCAAGTGCATAGCTCGTACACTTGAAACTCTTTAGATATCTAAAAACCACTGATTTCGTCACTCGTTCACGGATGATCATAAAAACTGTTAGGGTACTTCCCGATGACCTATCAAAATGAAATTTGGTATGTGAGCTATTTTCAGTACAAAAACAATGGAAAAATTTCACCCCCAAGCCTTAGTACCAGAGGATGTAAAATTTTGTTTGATGCTTCTGCCAATTTTGATGCAAGTGGTATGAAAATAGATATTTACGAAGGACTGCTCGTTATGAATAAAAAAAACATCCAAAAATTATCTGGGAAAATTGCCCCAAATTTTGAATAATACGATGAAATGAAGCGCTCGAAAAACGCCTCATGTGAATTCAAACCAAATAAATAATCTCAACCACAGTTCCCATTGTGTAATTTCTCGTTGTTGTCATTATAAAATGATAGGATTTCTCATACAATTGTTGTGATGGCAGCTCTCAATTACATCGGCATCGCAGCTCGAACCTAGGTAAGTAAAGGTAGATTTCTATACTTCTTACATTGTTGAATTTAAACTGTCATTGTGAATTAGTTTGACTTGAAATAATATTGCCAAGACGAGTTTTTCTAACATTGTCAAAAAGTTATCAGATCTTATGTAGAGCCAAGCTGCTAACTCTACACTCTTCATCTTCACAAGTCCTCATTTCACAAACTCTATGCCTTGGAAAATATAAGTGACTTCGCTGTTTCGCTACGAAGAAACTATTGTAAAACAGAAAAGTTATGAACAGCGAATGAAATTTTGACCTTACGCTCACGTGGTGAGAAAGAAACGGCCAAGACACCAAATCATAGAGTTTGTGAAATAAGGACTTGTGAAGATGAAGAGTGTAGAGTAAGCAGCTTGGCTCTACATGAGATCTGATAACTTTTGACAAAGTAAGAAATACAGTCTCATCTTGGCAATATTTTACATTGAAATGTTTGGGTTGGTATAACTTTTTTCATCATATTGAAAGAGTTATTTTCTGAAGAATATATTCATTAGAAAAAAACAATGAAAAATATTCCCAAAATGTACATACATATACGAACATGTCAGTACATTACTCAGAGCAAATTTTTCTGTGTTCTTTTGGAAAAATATGAGTTGAATTTTTTAGAAGACGAATGTATTTTTGACAACTTTTGCAGAAGTATTTGGTTTTTCGATCTTTGCAGGGAGCATATACCGCTTTTTTTTTTTATCAGAGAGGGTTGGGTCTACTGGATCGAAATATATGAAATGAACGACACATTTGGTAGAGAATATGACAATATTCAAAAAAATTCAATTCTACTAACATAGATTAACTACTTAATTTAAAGTGGAAATCTCCACTTTTTCTCTGTAATATCGAATCATCCTCTATACAGGGTGGGCCATAACTTTCCACCCCCGAATTTTGAGCTTTGGTACCGGTCAAATTTTATTGAAACGGGGGACAAACAAGAGTTTGAATTCACTTCTTTTCTAGACGCAACTCCTAACAGTTCTCATTTTTGGATAGAGAAAAGGGGTCGAGTAGCACCTTGCTGGAAAGCCAATTTAATTTCCTGTATGAGTGTGTTCATTTCATTGCTTTATTTTTATACAGAGTGATTCAGTATTTTACAAGAATTTTCACACGCTGAATTTGAATGGAAATAACGCTCGGACGGGTCAAGAAATGAATTCGATATTACTACCCCTCTAGCCGCTACTCTAACATCAACTGATATCGAATTCATTTTTCAGCCAATCCGAGTGTTTTTTCCATCTCAAAGATTCAAATTCGCGTGTGAAAGTAATTGAAAAATACTGAGTCACTCTGTATAAAAATAAAGCGATGAAATAAACACATTAATTCAGGAAATTGAATTGCTTCTCCAACAAGGTGCTGATCGACCCCTTTTCCCTATTCTGAGAGCTGTTGCACAGAAATTTTCGATTCAAATATTATAAATAATCACTCTTTTCAATAGAAATATGCATACAAGATGGTGACATTTTCCATGAACCTTTTTATTCTGTTCATCTGGATCATAAACATAAATAGTTTAATTTTTATAATCATCTCTTCGAAACCGAGAATTCAATACAAATACAGCTGAGATTGTTTTTCTAGCCGTCGAAAAAAACCACAGCTGAGAGTTTGACTGATTACATAATAAAAGAATTAGGACAGTTCGTTATAGCATTGCGAAAATGCAGAGGTCAAGGATATAACAACGAAGCCAATATACGTGGTGAAAAAAGTGGTGTCTAAAACCGTTATTCTTGAAATGAATCCACTTGCTTACTTTTCACCTTCTGGAAGTCATAGCTGGAATCTGATCCTAGGAGTTGCAGCACCGTCTTGTCTTGTGTCCAAGCAAAGCTTTTTTTTGTAATTTGTTTTCTACAAAGTTTGTATAGTCTGTTTGCCGGCTTAACTCAGGGGTGGGCGATTTTAAAGGATCATGTAAAAGCCTTATCACTAACACCGCTTTATAAAACTAGATTCACGAAGAAAAAAGGGCTTCGCGAAAACCTCCCGCCCAGGGCTTCGCAATGGGTAAGGCCGCCTCTGTGGCTGCCACCGACTTCAAAAATAACAATTATTATGAGTACATTGTTATTTATACCTGTAAACAATGAACTTGTTCTGAATAATACTTTCGTTCAATGAAAAAATGGAAAACAATAATTATGTGTGATTTTTACTGCTTCTAGGAAATAACTAGGCACCAGGTAATTAAAAGATATATAAAATGATCTGAAGCGAAAAAACCTGACAACTAGGAGTTTCAGATCACAGTCACTAAATGCATTTCTACGAATATTTGATCAGTTTTCGTCAAATGAATTCGTCTCAAAATCTTTTTCTACAACATCTTAACTAGCTTTCGTATATTCTGAGAATCCCATTGAGGATTACGTATATGATGAAACTGTCCCGATACAGTAGTAACCAATTAGTTGGATACTCATTTCTCGTTCACTTATCCCGTATTAGAAAAATAGTCTCTTGCGGGAATAGGCCAAGCAAATTAGCTCAAGAAATGGCGTGCCTGGAAATAATTGGTGAAGTTCTGGAAAATGTTTTAATCATTCATTTAGGCCTTTAATATGATGAGTTCAAGTTTTGCCCCAATCTCCTAGTGGAGCGTATCCCGTGGCGGTCGAAAAACTTCGAAATTTTCGGACTATCTTAGGTTTTTCTCGAATAACTCCCAAACTAAGCACTTCATCGAAAACTTTGTTATATTCAAAAGTGTTCAGCATGAAATTCTGCTTCTGAAAAGAACCATGACTTCATATTTTTATCGAGTAGGTTCATGGATGTCATACGTCGAATAATGGAAAATTTTGGGTCCGTCAAGTTGGCCCGGTAGTTGTGGCATTTTTACAAAATTTTTTGTATATTGCTAATGCTAGGTAAGTGCTTTCGAGTGCTGAAAAAAAAACTGGAAAATCTTCGATGGTACTCGTGAAAATGAAAATTCAATTTTCCGGGCCAACTTGTATGCAGCCCGGAAAAACCAGCATTTTTCATCGAGAGCTTGAAGAAACTTAATGCTAGCTAAGTGCTGGCGAGTGCTGAAGAAAAAATTTGAAAACCTCACTCAGGAGTGGAAAAATTTGTAATTGAATTTTCCGGGCCAACTTTATGCAGCCCGGAAAACCCAGCATTTTTCAACGGAATTTCGCAAAAAGTTAATGCTAGCCAAGTGCTGGTGAGTGCTGAAAAAAAATTTTGAAAAACTCACTCAGGAGTGGAACAAATTGCAATTGAATTTTCCGGGACAACTTCATACAGCATGGAAAACCCAGCAATTTTTCGGAGAAATTCTGAAAAAAGTTAATGCTAGCCAAGTGCTGGAAAGTGCTGAAGAAAAAATTTTAAAATCTCACTCAGAAGTGGAAAAATTTGCAATTGAATTTTCCCGACCAACTTGATGCTGCCCGAAAAAATATGAATTTTTCATTTAAGTCTTGAAGGAAGTTGATATAAGTGAAGTGATGGTGAGTGCTGAAAAAAAATTTAAAAAATCTGCCATGAGAACAAAAACTTTTAGGGGTGAATTTTGCGTAGTAAATTTCGCGGGACAACCTATGACTGCCCTAAAACATCGTTTTTTTTTCGGAAGCTAGTTCGATGCTTCCGAGTACTAGTTGGATTCTAGCAAGTAATTACTTGAAAAAATAAAAATTTTCGAGAACAGAAAAATGAATTTCGATAAAATTCTCCGGTTCAACTCATAAGTCTCCCGGAAATAACAGCATTCTGTATTGATATTCTGAAAATGATATTCTGAAAAGAATATGTTTCGGGTAACTGGGGAAAGCTGTAGGAAAAATGAATAAAATGAAAAACATTAACGATAAAATTTATCAGAAAAAATCTGAATGAATCCAATACAGATGAATTTCGAGGAAAGAAAAACTGAAAGGAAATTTGCCATTTTTGAAACATAGATGAATTCAAAATAGTAATCATCGAAATGAAAACCATTTTCAATTCCCAGGCTCAGAGATCTTTTATCAAGAGGTTGGAGAAATGATATTAGATTTTGTCACTGAGATGAGAGATATACCGGTTTCGGCCTTGTTTGGTCTCATCAGTATCCCATACATCTCAGGGAAAAAATCTGCATGAAAAACTTCGATATTTGAAGCAATTGGTTGTGGAGTTATGAGTAAAATATTACAAAGTACTAAGGTGGTGACATCCAATCGCGTCAAAATGAAGTTTCACATCTCCAATCGAATGCTAAAAAAGAAATCTATACTTCCTCTTTCACTGAATGATTACTATTTTGAATTCATCTATGTTTCAAAAATGTTCTCTATGTGGCCTGCGTAAAGGCAAAGAATTTTCTTTTTCTTAGAAATTTTTCATATTTCATGTTAGAAAATATCGTCTGAAAAAGTGAGAAAATTGAATTTGTAATCCTTGAGAGAGAATATGATGAAACGGACAATTATCCGTGAATCCTAGTTGAAAATTATAGTTGTTTTTCGATGATTTCGTTAGATGAGAATGAATCAAAGAGAAAAGTTTCATTTTGATAAATTTATTCGTGAAAAAACATAAACATTTTTCTATACATATATTTATATACAATATTGAAGTTGGATTACAAAAATTAAATTTCAATAATAAAAACATAAAAATCTATTCCTTCAATAAGTGAACATCAATAGCGCGGTTGTCACTCTAGTATCCTCATTTATACGAATTTTGTTTTTCACCAGTTATCTCAATTATACCTTTCAGAGTGTGTATTTTTCTTGCAGAGAAATGCAATTTGGAATATCTGAGAGTTTGCATTGTTGATCACCTCCTTTTATATCTCTCCATTCCAAACATAAAAAACAATCATTTGTTCTATATTTTATCTCCTTAGATTTCCGCTTACTACTTCCACAGAATATCTATTTGGTGGAAAGTGAAGTTTGGAGTTTTTTTCGAAGTCATCTTTACAACTGATCGGTAATAAAGCTGATTTGATGACTTCTTCATAGTCACAACCAGGACAAAAAGCATCAGCAGTTTTACACAAAGGTAAAAAATTGATATTCATGAGTTTGGTCAGCAGTTCTGGTAGGGTTGTGTGTGTCACAACCATCTCGTGTGTCGAAATGAGGTTCAAATTGTTTGGCAGCATTTGTCCTTTATGAATTGTTTTCATAAGTTCACTCCTCATTTCATGAACTTGAGCACCCATTTTATCTGTGACAAGTTTCTGAACTATAGAAATTATGTAGTGTTCTTCACTCTCATACCAGTTTTCTATTCTCAACCTAAATTCAGGGGAATCATAATATGCTCAGAATTTGAAGAACACAATCTATCCTGCAGGTGTTTGTTATGACATTTTTTGAGTCATCGACATTTTGACAGCACTTGTGCCTGAAGAAGCACTCGAACTTAGAGCAAGACACATTATTCCTTCCTATACATGTGCCTCCTAATCACGTCATCCACTCTCAGAATCAGCTGAAAGTTGTGAAAAATTCAGTTTTTCATATTGTTGAAATTGCTTTCTATGCTCTTTCTATGCACTGGAACAAACTGTCCCGCCATTATTCAGGATTGGCGTCATCACTGCTATCCAAAGCAGCAATGATTAATTTACATAAATTAGTTATTGGTTTTATGATTTTAGGTAGGTACTGCATATTATCATGATCCCCATCAATTTCTTTACCACTGGCCATTTTTGATTCATCTTAAATAGATAAGGACCAAGTTTTGAACTTAGATTCATATTCGTCTGATTCCAGTAATTCCAACTGAGTTGAGTTAGTTTCTTCATCAGTGAAAACGCTATCTAAAATAATATTTCGTCTGTAGATTCACTATCGTCAGCGATCAGGGATTTAAGATATTGTTTTTTCTGTTCGGATAAAGTGGATTTACCCGATTTATCTATTCCGTCAGTTTCACTCAAACAACAAATATGGCAAAGAGAATATTTTCCTGGAAAAATACATATCTTTGAGACCAGCCACTATTTTGTTTCTCACAAAAATTTGAGGTGTGACAGCTAATGTCTGGAAAATTAGAGAAATCGATGCAGGGGAAATATCACTACATTTGAAACGTCACCCCTGATACCGTAAAGAATCGGTACAAATTGCAGAAAAGTTTGTAATGCATCAGCGTCTTCAAGCACTATCAGCAGTTGTACCGATAGGGTAGCCATTGGTTCCAATTAACTAACCAACGTAGTAAACGCTAGATCCACACACACACCGGTTTTTGGTCGGTCAGTTTCATGCCGGTCTTCCAAATCGCATGCTGATTGGTGAATGCGACCTGGCATTCACGCCAGCATCAATCAGCGTGCGATTTGGATGACCGGCAGAAATTCGGTTTTGTGTGAATTTAGCGTAACAATAACTTCAAATAAGAAAAAACCGTTGGCGTTCTCAAATTTTAATATCAGTGTGAATTCAGCTTGTAATAGTTATGAATAAATATGAAAGTGGGTTATAATCCATAAGTCACTAGTGCGTTATGGATCATAACATACTAGTGTTTGATTTATCAACAATGACATTGATAAGAAATCTCATAATTGTTATGTGTTGGATAAAACCTTTTTCTGTGGGCTGCTATACGTTGCTCCGCAAAATGGCTACGCAAAATTAACTCCTTATTTTTTTTATTCCTATGGCAGATTTTTCGAATTTTTTTTTAGCACTCGCCAGCACTTCACTAATATGAACTTCCTTCAAGATTTCATGGAAAAATTCTGATTTTTTCGGAATGCATTAAGTTGGCCCGGAAAATTCAATTGCAAATTTTTCCACTTCTGAATGAGATTTTTAAATTTTTTGTTCAGCACTCGCCAGCACTTGGCTAGCATTAACCTTCTTCAAAATTTCATTGAAAAATGCTGGGTTTTCCGGGCTGCATAAAGTTGGCCCGGAAAATTCAATTACAAATTTTTCCACTCCTGAGTGAGATTTTCAAATTTTTTCTTCAGCACTCGCCAGCACTTAGCTAGCATTAAGTTTTTTCAAGCTCTCGATGAAAAATGCTGGTTTTTCCGGGCTGCATACAAGTTGGCCCGGAAAATTGAATTTTCATTTTTACGAGTACCATCGAAGTTTTTCCAGTTTTTTCTTGAGCACTAGCCAGCACTTACCTAGCATTAGCAATGAGCAAAAAATTTTGTAAAAATGCCACAACTACCGGGCCAACTTGACGGACCCGAAAATTTTCACACTTTTTGGAAAAATACTTTTTTTTTACTACACAATGTAAAATATCTATCAAACTACGAGCTTGAAAACAAAATGTTATTGAATTAAAGTTGTAGACTTTCAATTTGTGATACAAAATTATATTATGCTAACATTTTTGTAGATGAGAGATAAGCGTAATTTTTCATCGATTCTATTGTGAACATGTGATACATATGTGGAAACGAACAATATAAAGCAATTATTATGAAAATCGTAGTTTCCTTTCAAAATGCACAATTCCTATCAGTTTTCAATGTCGAACATAGAAGTTGCATTGAATGATAATACTTAAAATCAACAGAACTATCGACTAGTTAAAGAATAGTATATTCTAAAACAAGTTGCAGAATGAGCTCCTATTCCAACACGAATGCGAAGTTCGAAAACGAGCGACGTAGGAGCGAGTTTTCGATAGCATGAGTGTTGGAATTGCCTTCTGCAACGAGTATTAGACGGTATTTTCTCTATTTCAGTCAATTTTTGTGAAATACTCTCGAAATTCAAATGAAAATTCAGATAGTGACTTTTGTTTTGTATCTTGGCAGTTGGTGTGACATACGAAATTTGACAGATCACGGAATTTGAATTGATTTGATTCGAAACTTGATTCGATCGGAGGTCAGTACTGACAATCATAAAACGAAAAATATAACTGAAAACAATGCTGTAATGCACTACTTTTAGTACTGTAATGAACTCATTACGATACTGAAATAGAGAAAAATTTTAATCGCTTCTCTTAATGTCAAAAAGTCAAGAGGGGGACTCCCCCCGAGCATCAACATGAAATGGTCTCACGTCTTTGTGACATTTCCAAATATCACAAAATTGTACCCCCGTTACAAGGCTACTAGCACTTTTTTTATAATTATGATCTGGGGTACCACATAAGTTTCGTCTCCACTACAAAATCCAAATTCATCCGTTTTCAAGTTTCTGTCGTGGCTGTTTCTGAGTTTTTATCAGCGATGGCGGTGTGTTTAATTTGTAATGAAAGTGTATCAGACAGGATGGGGTCTACTATACTGAATCAAAAAGATATACATACATTTATACAGAATGGCATAGTAAGAAAGATGAAAAGTGTAAAAAAGGAGGGGTGGTATCCGTGAGAAGGCGATAGTTCACGTCGGCCGTTGAGCTGACTCTAACGTTGACGTTGAAAACTGACGTATATGTCAAATATAATACTTTTAGGTATTCCTTTTTAGTCATGAAGATCATAATGTTAACAGTTATCGCAACGGCTGATCTGGTATCCACGATCTTAAATTTTGCTAGTCGAGTTCTATTTTTTTCCAATTTGAGAAAAATCAAGGAAGGCAGTCGTAAAGGCGACTAAACTATAAAATTTGAAATAATTTTATCAATAAATTCCAGAGTTAATGAAGGAAATGTGTATTGATTGCCCTGTATGACGGTGCCAAACAGAGATTTGGAATTTTCATTATGATCTTTTCCTTTGTGGTTTAGAGATCGAAAAAAAAATATATAGTGTAAATGTACAGAGCGATCCAATATTCACGAAAATAGGAAAATTTCAAATTTCTCAAAGTCCAGATCTGAATTATTCGGTTCCGAAATATCGAAGGAAGGCTATAGTAAAAAGTGACAAAACGAGATTTGAAATCATTCGATCGATCAGTTCAAGAGTTATTGAACCGTGAAAGATAAACATCCAGCATGATGAGATTACTTCATATGTCACGTTCCTCCCTGGACACCCTGTATATGATTGATTTACCCATCTATGATCATATATGTGTCTTTTCCCCGTGCGACCATGCCACCCTCAAGTTTTTGAGATCCATAATTCTCGACTTTATCGACTCAACACCAACGAACACTTGAGAAATCTTGCCTTTAGCGTCAAATACCTTGAACCGTTGGTTTGGTGAATCCATTAATCCATTCTGTGTTTTGCTTGAGTTCAGTGCCGTGGAAGAAAATCATGAATTGAGATGAACTTATTTTCCTTCTTTTTCTTTAAATTCTCAGTGAAGTCGCCTAATTAAATAATTTTTTTATCCTCGTTTCACTTGTTTAGGCACGAGTGAACCGTTCCCATATACAAGGTCAAGGTTGCTCTCAGGAAAGGAACTTTCGGACAATACATGTAGTCGTGAATATAAATTCTTTAAGAGTTTTGCTGATCACGCTGTTGTTTAGTCGTAGAAGCTTTGTATTTTCGATTGGGTGGTACTAACCGACATTATAAGTGGAAGGATTGAGGTTTTCCTTAATCCATATAATTTTTGTTAAAGTTCAAATGCGAAGTCATTCGAGTGGTCCAAAACTGACGTGGATCTCATTTGAAGAGATTTAATGAAGATATTTGAAATTTGAGATGTGTATAGCCAGAAGAACAAACTAAAATTATTTTTACATGAAATATGTGAAATTTTCGACTGCTTTGCGAAAAAATACCATATTTCTGGTGATCAATTGATGGTCTAGAAGTCTAGATATATTTTACGAAATGTCGCACTTCTTCTTGAAAATGGCTCTTCTGCATTTTGAGTTGGTCGCCCTTTATATATTTAATGCTGCGCTAAGCTGTCATCATCAACTCATAGTCCTTGCAAACATCCCAGACAGAAACAATGATAATATATCTGAGGATATCATGGATTTTCACTTCTAGTCTATCATTAACTACAATAATAATTGAAAATTTCCACTAATTCAGAGAGGATGGAGGAGAATAAAATTGCCATTCAAATATTCAAAACACTGTCATTTATTTTTCCTTTTTTTACATCATTATTCGTAATGAATTTAATAATGGGCTTTGTCTATTAGAGGATTCAGACAACATAGTCGATAAACTGGTACGACATGCGAGAGACATGACCACAAGGCCGAAAGAGTAAACGACAAGTTTTTCATAGCCCTGTCGAAATCAGAGAGAAGGCGGTGGAAATAATTATCTCAGCTTCAAGCAAAAAATTGCAACAATATTTTCAGCACCCCATCAACTCGAGTTTCAGCATTAGGCACCAAATTGGAACTACAGAAAATACAACGTAAAACTCTTCTTTATACTCGTATTATATCATCTTTGTTCATTCTATCGAATAGGTAAATCCGGATAAGTTGATTCAAAATTTCAACAAATATATGTTGCACAGATCATATAGAGTTCTGTATCCGACAGATACAGAACTTTATTTGTCCACAACAGGAAGAGAAGTTGTATGTAATAGCATTGCATCAAGATCATCCAGTGGTATTCTGCAACAATTTGCAGAATACCTCCTATTCCAACACGAATGAGTGTTGTAATTGCCTCCTGCCACGATGTTTCCTCTATTTCAGTAAAGTTTTTAAATTACTCTAGATTTTCAAATATATATTAATAGGCCAAGCAAAAAAGAATATTGCCTGGAGATAATTGGTGGAGTTCTGGAAACATTTTCAATTATATATTTAGGCCTCCAATAAGACTAGCTTGAGTTTTGCCCTAATTTCCCAGTGAAGCGTGTATGTAATGACGTTCGAAAAACCTGGACATTTTTGGACTATTTTAGGATTTTCTCGGATAGTTTTTGAACTAAACACTTAATCAATAACATTATTGAATTCGAAAGTGTTCCAAATCAAATTCTGCTTCAAAGAAATATTACGATATTATATTTTGAGCCAGTAGTATTATAGAAATCATAGGTCGAAATATGGCAAATTTTCACACTTTGAGAGAAAACACAATTATTCATTATGAAACTATGAGCTTCAGAACGAAATTTTATAGAATTAGAGTTGTAGAATATCAAATTGTGCTATATACGTAACCCGCCTCCCCCTCATCAACAATGTTAAATCGCACAGTAGATCATCCTATTGAGGATGCTGATCATTTACATAATTGTAGCTAGTGCCATAGACAAATAAAGTAGTTTGTCTATGGCACAGTTTAGATATATAACAGTTGTCCGACTCCTCAATAAATTTTGAAGAATATCGATCAAGTCGCCTCACACACGCATGCGCAATTATAATAATAATAATAATAATAATAATATTTATTTAGAATTGGTTGAGTACAATTTCATTTGGTTAACAAAAAATATCAACAATTTGTGAAATTATTCCCATAATTATTTATTGCACCTAGATTACAAACAATCTGTATGTACAATGGATCTAAAACTACAACTATAAGACCCCTTCAAATAGTACTCAAATATTTCATACACCATCCGACCATACTCTAAGCTGTCCCAATTGTACAGTGAGTGAAGAAATTTCAACAAATTCTCCGGTAAAAAAACAAGAAACTCAATAACAGTTTTGATTTATAGAATTTCCATGTACATTTCCTAGTTATGATAAATAAAGGGTCGACACATTTTCGCAAATTTTTTATGATTTGAAATATCCCTAATATTGGCAGGAAGTGAATTTAGTATCTTTGGATTTAGACTTTTTGCAAATCTCTGATTTCCATCCTTTCGGGAAAAAGGTACAATTAAATTCCGGTTTGTCATTTGCCTGGTAAGATGTATGTGATTAATTATTTTACCTAAATTTTTGTTTTTATGTAGAAATAGGCAACAAATATAGAAGTACAGCATTCTTATATTCAGAATTTCTTCATTGTATAGTTGGTCAGTAGGGTAACGCTTATTATTCTGATATATTACCCTCAAAATATAGTTTTGGACGACATTTAGAGGCTCCAAAGCACTCCCATAAAGACCACCCCAAACAACAATTCCGTATTGCAAAATCGATTCCATCAGAGCTTTATAAACTATTAAAATGAATTTTGTGTTCATGAATTTCCTCAGCTCGTAAAATTTGTAAACAAGACTTCTCGTTTTTACTACTAAACCAGCTATATGATTTGACCTTTTTAGATGATTGTCAACTATGACACCAAGGTATTTTATATTGCTAACTTCATATATTCTGAAATCTGTATTTGACAAGTGCAAGTTGTTAAAATTTGGTTTATTTAGATTTGTAAGAGAAAATGCAATATATTTCGATTTTTGTAGATTCAGGGTTGACTCGTTGAAATCTTGCTAGTCCTTTACTATTCCTATGCCAATCTCTGCTTTAGATTTTACTTTCTGCCAGGTTTCATCACTAAATACCGTGTCATCGGCGTAAGATATAATAAGGCCTTGTATGTCAATTAATAATAATGAGTTTATATAAATTATAAAAAGTAGCGACCCTAGGATAGTGCTCTGTGGAATGCCCAGATGGATTTTTTGGCTGTCACTTAGAATGTCATTTATTTTAACTTGTTGTAATCTGTCTTGTAGATAGCTACGAAACAACCTCAACACAATGCCTCTAACACCATAGTGCTCAAGAACTTTTAGCAGTGTGTCGAAAACCCTTGCAAGATCGAGAAAAACACCTACGCATTTTTTGTTTTCGTCCGGATTTGTTTTAATACAATCTACAAGTTTAAATATAGCATGACCTGTACTTATTCCTTTTTGAAATCCAAACTGATTTTCACTTAAAATTTTGTTTCCCATAAAAAAGTCTAATAGTCTGTCTTTTAGACATTTTTCAAATATTTTGGTAAAAGTACTTAATTCGGGCATAATTTTACAGAATGGCAGGTTTTCAACAGGAACGGGCTAAATAATAATAATTTTCTTATTTGTTGCATATGCGAAATGATTCGTGTAACCTTAATTTTCGTAGATTGGGCAAGTAATGTATGTAAATGTGAATATTAAATATGAGCATTCTAATATACTGGACAAAAAAGGAGTTTTTAATATTCAATGGAATTGTCATTAATTAATTTTCTTCATCTCGTCTTGAAGCCTCGTTCAGAGGTACGGTTGATTCTTCTTGCTCATCAATCAATCTTGTTCACTGGGTAAGCAATATGAACTATGGACAAGAAATTAATTTCAATACCGCTCTGCACAGAAATGATCGATGCGCCTGTGCGCACTTGGTGGCCAAACTCCTATTGGTCGAACAATATTGCTTTAGAGAATTGCAAAAGTTATATAACTGTTTATATTTCTAAACTGTGGTTACGTTCTTTTCATAATATAATGCTATACTACTCTTATCCTATGACATTTCGTTTTATTTCACGTTTTATAGTGAAACAGTTGTTTTTTGGAAAAGTATAAAAAGTTGCTGTATTTCTACGTGGGATTTCTACAAAAGTACCTGTTCAAAATACAATGTCATAGTATTTTCTAGAAACAGAATTTAATACTTGATACTTTTAAATATCACATATTTTTTGATAAGAGGTTTTTCGAATGTCACGACATACGGAAATTGAGGCAAAGCTCAAACTACTCTTATCAGAGGGCACACCAATTTTTAAGCATATATGATTGACCTATAATCATATATTGAATAAATTCAGATTGGTGACTTCTTCTTCTTTTCAATCGCTCCAGTTCTCTCATATGCGCTCCCCCATCAGTAAAGAACTGGGAACCATCAAACAGCTTCTCGGCTATTTTTCCATTCTCCTTGTTCTTATTCCTTAGTCCAGCAGTCTGATTCCTAGGGGTATAGGAATCTAGGTCGAGTCTATATCAGCCTGCGGTGTAGCTACTTCTACCAGTCAAATTAGTTTTAATGGATACCATTTTTGTTTGGCATAGGTATGACGTTCTTAGGGTGTTAGGTGTTGACAAAATATATTTCCCCGCCCCCTTCACTTGGAGTAAGACATGTTAGCACACAAAAGGAGGATAATTTCTGAAAGGACAGAAAGGTAGATATGGAATTAGCTGCTGAACACATAATTCAAATATATGAAAAAGTTAAGCTATGTAACATTGATCATAGTCTGATGTCCGAGTTTCTTAAGAATTTCATCAATGAGTTCATTATTTCGATCTTGGTGGTAAATAACACCTCATAAATGTTCAACGGTAATATGAACCCACAGGCACATATATCCCGGTATAATGCATTGATTCTTGATTCATTGTCCTTACAGGAAAAGAACAGGTGGGCCAAATCGCCCACCTCTCTACAGCTGCACAAAGAAGAGTCTTTAACCCTTATCTTATTCAAGTGAGATAGACAAGTGCAATGTCCAGACCTAATTCTGATCATTGTCCTTCTTGGAATTCTAAGATCCCTAAACCACGTTCTGTTATTCGGGGCCGTATTTGAGGAGTATAGCCGACCCTTGGTCAGCCCGATTTCATCAAATTCCCTAACCTAATCCGACCAAAGTCTTCTTTTGAAACTAGGCCATAACTCGCTCGAGTTCCCTCCTAAGTTAGATTCACCCCGAAGACCTCTACCCTGATTAGCCAGCATGTCTGCTGTGTCGTTATGGGGGATAAAGGAATGACTTGGGACCATAGAGATAGTATAATATACTATACTATCATGCTTGGGACCCACAAGAAGACAATACGTAGCCCTAGGGTCATTGCCCTATATAGTATTGTTAAATCACTTACTGTAACAATGTTGATGTTAACGTCTATTCTTCTGTACTTTAATTTTTTTTAGAGCTCCAAGGGAGTCAGATGGATTTTTTAATATTTTCTTTTACGATTCGGACAGCTGTGTTGATGGCATACATCTCTGCAGAGAATACTGAGCAGTGATCCGGGAGCTTCCCACATGCCTTCAATGGCCATGCTGGAACCCACACCGCATATCCAACCGAATCCAGACTAAGGGACTTAGATGCGTCTGTATACATATCAACAAACCCTGCGAGCTTTTCATAAAGCAAGCAATTGAGCATTGCCATGTTCTGTATCTCGCCCTTCCTCAGATCCGACTGGTACATTTCTATCCTCTGAGTTCTGATGTTCATATCTGTTAGGAAGTAGGGTAGTAAGGGATTTTGCCAAATCAGGTTTCTTCAGCCCTCCAACATCTTGAAAGCCTGGATATATCATGAAATTAGGTCATTAAACCACAAACTATCCAGCTCACTGGCGTCTCCTATTAGTAATAGCAGGGGGTGACACGAGAATCTGTGCATTTTGGATACGAACTTAATCGACATCCATAATCTTCTTTACTTGAGTGGGAGCTCACCACTCTCCGAGAGAAGGATGTTTGTGGGGGTAGATTTCATCAAACCCAGGGATATACGGATGGCGGCAATCTGGATTCTATCTGATTTTTGTAGATCCGCTCTGGCGCATCTCCCTACAATATACCGCCAAAGTCCAGTAACGGTCTTATTAGACCCTTATAAATGTTGAGAAGGGTATTAGGATGAGACCTCGTGAAGGTCTACACAGGCTTTTAATGATCCTACATTGTGAGACCGCCTTAGCACACATGTTACCTATGTGCTTTGCCTATTTCAGCCTTTGTTGAAAAGTGATACCAAAGTATTTAACTTGCTGTACCCAAGCAAAGTTCCGAGAGTCAACCCTGACCTGGCTCGAAACGAGTGGTGTGCTCCCCTGGAGAAGACAATAGCCGATGATTTAGCGGCATTAACCATTAGATTCCGATTCGACAGCCATGTACACAAATTATCTAAGAAATCATTCAGAGGATTTACAACCTGGCTTACATCCTTTCTCGAGCCTAAAACAACAAAATCATCTGCATATTGAATGATTTCAACGTCATCAGTTAGTATTTCTGGCGGACAGAAAAGAAAAGGGCTAAGCGGTGATTCCCGTATCAGTCCGTTAATAATTTCTTCCCGGAACTCTTATCAGAGGATCCCCTGATTGTGACGATTCTGATCCTAAAGATCTGATAAATAACGTTTCTCTATTTCAGTATCGTAATGAATTCATTACAGTACTAAAAGTAGTGCTGTAATGAAACTCATTACAGCATTGTTTTTAGTTATATTTTTCGTTTTCTGGTTGTCAGTACTGACCTCCGATGGAATCAAGCTTCGAATCAAATCAATTCAAATTCCGTGATCTGTCAAATTTCGTATGTCACACCAACTGCCAAGATACAAAACAAAAGTCACTAATCTGAATGTTCATTTGAATTTCGAGAGTATTTCACAAAAATTGACTGAAATAGAGAAAATACCGTCTAATACTCGTTGCAGAAGGCAATTCCAACACTCATGCTATCGAAAACTCGCTCCTACGTCGCTCGTTTTCGAACTTCGCATTCGTGTTGGAATAGGAGCTCATTCTGCAACTTGTTTTAGAATATACTATTCTCTATTCCAGTATCGTAATGAGTTCATTACAGTTCTAAAAGTAGTGCTGTAATGAAACTCATTACAACATTGTTTTCATTATATTTTTCGTTTTGTGGTTGTCAGTACTGACCTCAGATCCTCTCACTTCTCAAATCAAATCAATGCAAATTCCGTAATCTGTCAAATTTCTTAAGTCACACCAACTGCCAAGATGCAATACAAGAGTCACTATTCTGAATATTTATTTGAATTTCGAGAGTATTTCACAAAAATTGACTGAAATAGAGAAAATATCGTCTAATACTCGTTGCAGAAGGCAATTCCAACACTCATGCTTTCGAAAACTCGCTCCTTCGTCGCTCGTTCTCGAATTTTGCATTCGTGTTGGAATAGGAGCTCATTCTGCAACTTGCTTTAGAATATACTATTCTCTGTTTCAGTATCGTAATGAGTTCATTACAGTACTAAAAGTAGTGCTGTAATGAAACTCATTACAGCATTGTTTTCAGTTATATATTTCGTTTTGTAGTTGTCAGTATTGACCTCCGATCGAATTTAGTTTCGAATCAAATCAATTCAAATTCCGTAATCTGTCAAATTTCGTAAGTCATCTTGGCAGTTGGTGTGACTCACCAATAAATATAAAAGTCACTTACCTGAATTTTTATTTGAATTTCGAGAGTATTTCACAAAAATTGACTGAAATAGAGAAAATATCGTCTAATACTCGTTGCAGAAGGCAATTCCAACACTCATGCTATCGAAAACTCGTTCCTTCGTCGCTCGTTTTCGGATTTCGCATTCGTGTTGGAATAGGAGCTCATTCTGCAACTTGTTTTAAAATATACTATTGCTATATTCCGGGGTGCACCAGCCTCAAGTAGATCCCACTAGAGAATATTCAGGTTTATACAGTCGTATGCACTGGATATATCCAGAAAAGCAGCCACCACATACTGGCCCCTGTTAAAGGCACGATATACGTGGGCTGTCAAGATTGTGTGACAGTCTGTAATTGACCTACCTCTCCTAAAACCGAACGAGAGCGCCGAACCGAGGCTGGCCTCGATAATCCCCTCGATTCTCTCCTTTAGCATTTTTTCCAGGATCTTTGTAAGACATGGGGAGATAGTTATCGGACGGTAACTTGCGGCAATATTAGCCGGCAGTTTTCATAGATAAAGGAGGACACTCCCCCTGCAGAAGTTTATTGTATAGGTCCAGTAGGGTGAACTTAACAGACATAGGTAGGTGAGTAAGGATCACATAATCTAGCCCATCTCATCCAGTAGTGGAGTTTTTCCTGATCCTTATCGCATAGTTGAGTTCACGAAGGGTGAAAGGCTTTGACTATGAGTCGTATTCCAGCCTCATCCCTGATGACGGCACTTGAGGAGCCAATCTGTCCAGTATATCCTTACAGCATTGATCAGAAATTACATTACCTCCATACCGCGGAGGGCTACCCGAAAATCTTTTCACCAGCTTCCAGAATTTATTGATGTCCTTGATCTAAAGTAAACTTATGAATCGATTCCCTTTTCTTCTTCCTAATCATTTGTCTGGTTTTTACCATCTGCTGTTTGAATAATAAAAAGTACTCGAGTGTAGATTGCCTGTTATATTCCGACATAAGTGCTTTTCTGAGGGAGATTTCACATTCTACGTCTTCATCCCACCCATGAATATTATGCTTGGGGTCAATTTGGTCCTTATATTTTGGGATAGATTCTTCCGCGGCCATTTGTATGGTATTGATCAGTTCAGAGATTTCTCCTATTTGTCGATTGTGCATCTGATCCACCAGGCTCATACTGAATTTTGTCCAGTCCGCCTTGTTGGTATTATATTTCCGAAGATACCTTGTGGTGATAGGAGTTGTAGCGCCATTCTGCACCTCTATGCATATTGGAGGATGATCACTAGGGCCAGAGTCAAGTATTACTGGCCACGAGCATTTTGCTGCCATATCCCCTGTACAGATAGACACATCTGGTGCGCTGATGTTCACATGAGGGGGCGTAAGTCGAGTTGGTGATCCATCATTAAGGAGGATGAGATTACTGTCCCTTAAGAGGGACTGCACCTAGACACCACTGTGATTTGTGATACCAGATCCCCACAAGGGGTTTTGTGCATTGAGGTCAACCAATATAAAGGCAGCCCTGTTTGCCAGCAGTGCCATCTGTTCCAGAAACGCGTTTCGTAATGGGACGTTTGGAGGGACGTACGAATTAAAGATTTTATATCCGGCACATCTTATGCCACGAACTTGTACTCTATCAGGGACCGTAAGCCCCTGTAGATTTAATATATCATAAAAAAGATTATTTTTTATTGCAATTGCAACACCGCCATAGCTGTCATCTCTATGGTCTCTCACAAGTGAGAAACTGGAGATGGCTACATTATAGGTATTCCTCAAGAATGTTTCATTGAGAACAATAATATACGGTCTCGTGTCCCTAACGAGGACCTTTAGGTCATCATAATTAGATAAAAGAGATCTTATATGCCACTGCAAAATCTTAAGCATCTCAAGCAAACGGAAGTTACTATATTGTATATTATACACATTTCCTTCCATATTATGTATAACCCAAGGTCTAGAATTACAATCAAGTTCCACATAAAGAGAAGTAAGATCGCTGTTTGATAATATATAAAAGGTAAAAAAGGATGAATTTATTGGGTAGAAGAGGATATACCATACTGAAGGTAGTCCTCGTCATATGTAATTATCTCTCTATGATTTTTTCTATTGGCAGAATTAGTATGGTCTATTTGCATTGACTGCACTTCAGGCTTTCAGTATTCTGACTAACCTGTAGAGAGAATTGTTGTTCAGAAGGAGAGATAATCCAGTTATTACTAGAGGGTCTCTCTTGGGATAGGGGAACTGCATCTTTATCCCTAGTCGTTGTATTAGAAAAAGAGATTATGGGGGAGGTAGTTCTTCGAGTGATGAGACATGCATTATGTGCTTCTTTATTATATCCTACCTGGGTAGGAGCCCTTCTTTTAGGTTTTGGGCCACTTTCACCGGAGCAGGCCGGTACATGCGATCCAACCTGTGTTTTCGATGCGATAGTAGCGTATGATTGTTTCCTGAATGAGTTTTGGGGGCTAGTGGATGCCTCATACCCAAAAGCCAGAAAATCTGTGAGACTGGGGGCAGACTGTCTCTTACATGATTTGTCAGCCTCATATAAAGAAACATTATGAATGGCCATGATTTCTCTCATTTTCACTTGCCTTAGATATACTCCTGGCATCTCCTATCCATGGCGTTATGGTCCTTTTAACAGTAAATGCAAGTGGGCTCTGCATCACACGGTTTGTCGTCATCATGTTGGGATCCACAATTCTCACATCTTTTTTTACCTCTGCATAAATTCCTGACGTGTCCATATCTAAGGGATTTATTACATTGTACCACCGGCGGAATATATAGTTCAACCCGATTCATACATATCTTACCCAGTGTATTTTCACCTCAATGAGTCAGTCTAGAGGGTCTAGTAGATGAGTCGAACTGCTGGAAGGGTCGTCAAGAGAACCACCACCTCTATAAGTCGTTCTTCTGACCACCATTGCCTCTATGAGTGGAACTTTTTGATCTAATGAATTAGACCGAAGAAAATTCGGTTCGCAAACAAATTATCCAGAACAATATATTTTTGCCTCGAAACCTCTATCTATTTGACAACACTGAAAATAAAAAGCAATGAACAAGACAGTTACATGATACAAGTTTCAAAACTTATATTTCCATTCTCTTCGGTAGTGAAAAGAATGCACATTCAAGATTATACTTTCTATTATTTCTGCAATTAATCACCATGCATTTCGAATGTCGGCCAACAAAATGTATAACAGAAAAACACACAAACCAAGATTATGGAGTGAGCTAGGTGCTACTCTTGTAGTGTTATTCCAGTGGAAAATAAGCGAGAAAATATAATCATCATTCAGCAAAAATATTTATTCAAGTATTTCTTTCAAAAATGACAACAGCCTACTAATAATCTCTATATAATTTATGCCAAATGGACCCTAATTAAATATTTTAACCATAGACCGATTACTTTTAAAAAACAGATGTCGCTGACATCACTGTAGTCGCTTCGTTTCCCATCTTTATACTCTATAATCTTTGCCTCTACCCATATTAATAATTTCCTCGTCAGTAATGACTTGTCCGATATCACGTACTGTCGCCATTATTGAGATAAATCTCCCTGGAATATATACTTCGTAAGTGTTAGGATCAAAGTCATTGTACCTGATGAACCTATTCGCCCTATTAATGCCCTTCCGGTTAATGTTTAGAATTTTATAGTTCTTATAAGCAGCATTATTGAAAATAAGTTTGCCTATGTTCATGGGG
The DNA here is from genome assembly GCA_038502775.1 of Hippodamia convergens. NCBI lineage: Eukaryota > Metazoa > Arthropoda > Insecta > Coleoptera > Coccinellidae > Hippodamia > Hippodamia convergens. The sequence continues at coordinate 18,671,107 of CM076614.1, read as the reverse complement.
TTCAAGTTTACCACTTCTTGGACCACACTCTCAATAATAACCTCATATGGTCCCTTATCTTTATCAGAGTAGAAGCATATAGTCTCTTCTCGACCTTTGAACTACCTTGTGAAATAGTGACTGAAGTTTTATCTTTCTTATCTGCAACCTCTTTATCACCGATTTTCAATGCTTCAACCCTAATAGCGGATAGCTCATCTTTGAGTAGACCTATATTAATTGAGTTCCACTCATCCCTATCCAGCCGTGAATAGGCAACACTCGCCCTCGGTGATAATGATTCCAGAACCCATTATTACTCGCTATGAGATAAGTAACTTGTTTATCCCACTAAGATCAATAATGAAAAAATGACAATGATCAATGTCAAAAAAAGGAAAAAAAACTAATTCAATGACATGTTTATCAAGCGGCCAGAATGGCCGTAAACTAAATAAAGTTCAGCTCTAATTTTATGGTAGGTATTCAACTCACCACAATACAAGAAAACACACTCACAGTTGCACGAAAACAGGAAATATTAAGGTTGAACACACTCCAATAACCCAAATATGTTGCCCTGTAAACAGCCTAAGCACGAATCATTGATGACTTCTGTATTGTATCTTGGCAGTTGTTGTGACAGAAGTTTGACAGATTGACATTTGAATTGAGTTGATTTGAATATTGATAGTATCGGAGATCAACCACAAAACAAATAATATAGCGGAAAGCAATGCTGTAATGAATTCATTACAGCATAACTATCAGAACTGTAATGAACTCATTACAATACTGAAATAGAGAATAGTATATTCTAAAACAAGTTGCAGAATGAGCTCCTATTTCAACGCGAATGCGAAGTTCGAAAACGAGCGACGAAGGAGCGAAGTTCGAAAACGAGCGACGAAGGAGCGAGTTTTGGATAGCATGAGTGTTGGAATTGCCTTCTGCAACGAGTATTAGACGATATTTTCTCTATTTCAGTTAATTTTTGTGAAATACTCCCGAAATTCAAATGAAAATTCAGATTAGTGACTTTTGTTTTGTATCTTGGCAGTTGGTGTGACATACGAAATTTGACAGATCACGGATTTCGAATTGATTTGATTCGAAACTTGATTCGATCGGAGGTCAGTACTGACAATCAGAAAACGAAAAATATAACTGAAAACAATGCTGTAAAGAGTTTCATTACAG